>JAOPHQ010000574.1:205000-452633 GCA_030340625.1 Merluccius polli
TAAAAATAGCTGGTATTGGATGAGTAGTGAATGGACAGTAGGGATAGCTTAAGACAGATGGATATCTATCTTTGCACTGTTACATTGCACTGTTCTAGACAGTCTAAAATTATGTCTCCAGTCTCTTCTTCCTGAGGAGATTGAAGAAGGTCCATCCGTCTCCTCAGGTTCTGGTGAAGTTCTACTGCTGCACCATTGAGAGTAGATGCTGTCCATACTGTATATATTTCACTATTTAAGAAATACTTACATGTATATCTACTCTGTTCATACTGCATATATCTCATTTATTATATATTCCACTATACATATACGTATATCCTCTGCACTTTACTGCTTGTCATTGGGCATAACACACTGTTCCGATTGGTTTTACACATACTCTTCCCTTTGTTGCACTGCAGGATTATTTGAGTTCCACAGGGGTGAACAGTTTTACTTACCCACATGGTGTGGAGGAACTCCACACCATGTCTTATGTTAGGAAGAGCATTTTGGGTGCATTCCTCAGGTATACTACATTCCCAGCAATGTCTTCTCTCTACCATGTATTTCCTTCCTCCGTATTTCCCTCCTCTTTGTAAGCCAGACACTTGCCTTGGATTACAATGGCACAACAGCGTGTCCTGCACCCACACAGAAGAGCAAGAGCCATGTAATTTATCAACACATGGGAAATTACTTCCTATTGTGGTTGCAGAATGAACAGGGGAGGTGGTGTAAAATAGGTTTAAGCACACAAATGAATCATCAGCTAAACCTGCTTTCATCTCTCTCTGTCTCTCTTTCTCTCTCTCTCTCCTATAGACTCTTTTGTCACTATCACTGTCTTCATCTTAATTTGGCCATTCACATTTTGCCCCTTCACATCTCAGGGGGTTAGGAGTTATTTGAAGCTTGTTTGCATCAAATGTGTGCTTAGACATGTATATTAGGGATGTGTACAACTCACATTTTTCATGGTTGAATAATCATTGGGGGGTATAAGCGAATAATCAGTTATTTGGATTTGCAGAAAGGGATAGAAATGAACACCTTACAGGTGCCAAATTCAGTAGAAATGTTCCTATTGGTGGCGCAAAATCTTTGCTGCTGCGTTTTACCCTACACATCTGGAGGTACCGAATAGTCTATTGTTGTTGCAGCCAATATTACCCGTCATCATATCCATCCTCTCCTCTTGTTGCACATTGAATTACTTTTAATCGCCAGCTTTGTTTTTTCTGTTAAGCCCAAAGCATATTTTCTCATATTTGTAGCATGACACAAATAAGAAGTAGAATGATATTGTTTTAAGGGAGCAATGCACACAGATCTTGGATGTAACATTGCTGTGTTTTCAAATAGGATTCTATTCTAGTCTATTTTGGATGCGGAAATTCCAAAACAGGGCTAGGGCCTTTATGACATCCCGACATGGCCAAATTTGTATTTAAAGCTTTGGCTATTCAATTAAGCAATATTACACAAGAGTGTTTGCATCACTTCAGTGATGCAGGCAGGACTGAGGCGCTTGCGCCAAGTTCTGTAAGCATCACTGTCGTGCCAATAATGATGTGTAATATTGCAAGTATACAACGGTTACCAATAACATAAAATATATAATCAGAATGTATTCATATTGTGGGGCAATTTCGCTCTCTAAATAAAAAACCTTTTTGCTAGTGTTATCTCTGTTTCCCTGGAAATACATGGGTCAGACTAATACCTGGAAAACAATCAGACACACCGGTGGACTCCTACAACCTAGTTTAATACTCCAGCAAGTAGGCCGACCTTTAGTAACGACCTAGCGACAGAGAAGCTTTCTAGTCCTTGTTGAGTCAACTTGAGCTAATGCTTTCTAGAGATCGTGGGATTTGCCAAATGAAATAAATACAACACATATAAACTAGGGATGTCCGATATTATCGGCCCACCGATATTATCGGCCGATATTGGCATAAAAAATCAATATCGGAAAATATAGCTCAAAATGAGTAAAGTGGCCTATGGCATGTTATACCTTGTTGGAAAGCTCTAATTGTCCTGAGTCGAATGCAAGCGACCATTTTCTGTTAGTACAAAGACAGTGTGAAATAAATAAACACTTTGTTTGAAATAATTTCAGACATCTGTTATGTTTCAAGTGAGGACGTGGTTTGATGATATCATCAAACGTGCCGCGCCATCTCAATAACAAGCCTGGGCATGTGCGACCGTGTAGTGGGACGCTAGTTGTAGCTGTAGTTATGTCGGTGGTTTGGAATTATTTCAAAGTTTCTACGTTGAATAGTAAAATTGTGGTTTGCAATGAGTGTAAAGCGGAGGTTTCACGTGGCCGCATATATCGGTATCGGTTAATATCGGTATCGGAATTTAAGAGTTTACAATATCGGTTATCGGTAAAAAAGCCAATATCGGACATCCCTAATATAAACACAACAAAAAACTGCCTTGCTAGCTCAATCTTGTTGTAACTAAGATACCTGCTGAAAAAAATAATTTTGTTTTTCAAATATTCTCTAAACATTTGACAGCCCAAGATGTTGACCAGGACATACTGACTTCATTCGTAGACTTCTCTAATTGATTGAGCTCTTCATTTGACGATGCAACATATCTCTCGTGTTTTGGTTTTGTGTTCTCCTTCTCATCCTCTTCCAACCATTTATCAAAACTAAGTCTGCCATATAAGTCAAAATTAACAACAAAATGATTCAATTTGTATCAATATTGTAGGCTAGTGTTTTGCTCTAGCTCTACTCCTATAGTGGCAGTTAAAATGTTGCCATGGAAATATAGTATAGTTTTAATCAATGGCGGAGTAATATTTATAGTGATGAGGCAGCATGGCTAGGTGTGCTGTCATGCTGAATTGAGTACGGTCTAAATGTCTAGTTGATTTAGACTGGTCCACAGGAAGAGTTACAGCTTGGCGGAAGGACTTGCTTTCCACCTAATTGTTCTCTGGCACCTTTGTCGTCTGCTGCAGTTTTTGCCCCTTTTCCAACAGTTTCAGAATCTCCAGACTCTGAATTCCCTGATCTCTCCAAGGTTCTACCCTCTTACCTCGACCTTAAAGAGGTTTTCAACAAGGCCAGAGCCACCTCGTTGCTCCCTCACCGTGAGTATGACTGCGGTATAGACTTGTTGCCCGGAACCTCTCTGCCCAAGGGTGGCTCTACTCTGTCTGCTCCTGAGACGCAAGCTATGAAGGATTATGTGGACTCAGTTTGTTGTGGAGGTGGACGCCTTGGATGTTGGTGTGGGGGCGGTGCTCTCCCAACACTCCAAGAAGGACAACAGGCATCCATGCGCTTTCCTTTCCGGGAAACTCTCTGCGGCTGAGAGGAATTATGATGTGGTCTGTTTTTGAGTAAAGACTTTTTGTCACAACCAAACTATGGACCCGAACCCAAATGCACAACTCTTCAGACCAAAAGTTTCAAAATAAAGTTTTATTAAACAAAATAAAAATCACTCTTTACAGAGGAAAAAACTCTACACTAATCTCAGAAACTAAAACTCACAATACTAAAGCTAGACTAAGAACAAACTGAAAACCACAAATCACTCTAGAATAGCAAATTAGCAAAGCCACAAGACCTGACAATGAAATGGCTAAAGCGCTGGTTCTCTAACATGGGACAAGACAAACTCGCACAGGTGACAAAGGGAGACACAGACTATATACTGTATATACACACACAAGGTAAGGGCACAGGTGGAAACAATCAGGGCGGAGACAGGTAATCAACACAGTTTTCTGGACACTTTTTTTGGATCCTATCCGCCTGTGAGTCGCGTTGTGCTTTTAAAGGGGCACTTGGCAACTTTTTCAACTTAATAAACCCGTCTGGAAATCATTTGGATGCTTAAATGGTCTGTTCCGGTGTTAATGGTGACTATCCCCGCTCCCCCCAGCGCCCCCAGGTGGAAAACCAGCCTTGCAACTTTGGGACTACCGTCCCGGTAAATTGGAAATGGGAAGTATCGCGAGAAGCGAGAACGAGCGAGAAACACGAAGTGCTTTACGGCAATTCAACATAAACACACACGCCCCCCTCAATAACGGTTAATCACGCTGGCTATACATGTCAATGTTCTATGATACAGTGTATAATGTATTACCAACCTCGGTAGACATCGCGCCACACGAAAAAGTCCGGCAACAAATGCACATGAGCAGTGGTAGAAAGGGGGAGGAGGGTGCCGCAAGTGAGTTTTTTTACGACAGTGTTGTGTAATATACGTCCCAGACCTGTAGGGGGAGCTCATTGAGAAAACATGCAACCACAAAAGTGAAAACCAGCGAAGAAATGGCTAGAGTTGCCAAGTTCCCCTTTAAGTCCCCTATCTGTTGGTCCAAGTGTCACACCTGTTGAGTAAGTCAGCCAACTTAAGCTAATGCTTTCTAGAGATCGTCGAATTTGCCAAACTGAATAAATGCAACACATTTTTAATCAGGTTATTGTCTTGGCTTTCTAGTCCCTGTTGATTTGATTGTGTTGATTACATCTTTTATTTTGTTGGTGACCGTTGTCATCATCGCAATATTGCACTCAAGGGTGAAATGTTTAGCTTTAGCTCTACTCCTATAGTGGCAGTTACAATGTTTCCATTGAAACATTGTAAATCAATGGCAGAGTAATATTTATAGTGATGAGGCAGCAAGGCTAGGTGTGCCGTCATGCTGATTTGAGCTCGGTCTAAATGTCTAGTTGACCAATCAGATTGTTTGGTCGGAACTACCCTGTTGTATAATTAAGGGATAATCCACTCGGAGGTGTGCATGTATCGAAAAATAAAGGGAAGGGGGTTGAGCCTCCGTGAAGTGCATTATTTTTCGATAGATGCACACCTTGTAGTGGATTATCCCGCTTATACCATGGCCACTTGCGAATCATTAAAATATAAGGGTGTTGTTTTGGGGTAATTTTGTCTCAAAATTACAACTTTTAGCTTGCACTACTTTTTGTGTTCCTGGAAACAAACGGCAAATGACCTGAGAAATATGGGTCTGACTAATGCCTGGAACGCAATTGTCACAGGTGGGGGGCGCTAACCACCACACTCCATTTATTACTGCCCCAAGGAGCCAACTGTATCACACAACAAAGATGCCAGGAGTCAAAGATAAAATATAATAATAATCTTTCTTTCTTTAAATATTAAAAAAGTTCGTCTGGGATTTCCCCAGCAGGGAGAGGGGCCTTAGCAATGAAGGCTAGTCGGTGTTGGGCGGCAGTTACATGGTTCCTCCAGCAAGGGGGGGGGGGGGGCTTGGTAGTGGGAGGCTAGTCGGTGTCGGGGCGGCAGCTACACGGTTCCTCCAGCAAGGGGGGGGGGGGGCTTGGTAGTGGGAGGCTAGTCGGTGTCGGGGCGGCAGCTACACGGTTCCTCCAGCAAGGGGGGGGGGGGGGCTTGGTAGTGAGAGGCTAATCGGTGTCGGGGCGGCAGCTACACGGTTCCTCTAGCAAGGGGGGGGGGGGCTTGGTAGTGGGAGGCTAGTCGGTGTCGGGGCGGCAGCTACACGGTTCCTCCAGCAAGGGGGGGCAGGGCAGATAGCACAGGTTACGGGGGTCCTTCCAGCAGAGGGTCCAGATGATGGTGAGGCGGCTACTTGGAAACAGTAATAGGTGCAGGTCAAACAACACTACAAATAGGTGACACTCGTGTATAATTCACACAGTTCAAACATCCTTCTTGGTACACACTGTGCTCAAGCGTAAGAACAGTTTCCAAGACAGATCTCTACGGTCGGTGGGCTGGGGCAGACAATAACAGTGCTGACACAGAATGGGCCAACTATGCAGAGAGGACACTTAGCTTGGTCGTGCGTCGCTCTTTGAGCCTCCGGCTGGACACGCTAGGATCCCCACAACGAATTAGTGACATGGCTCACGAAATCCTGGTCAGGCAGAATGCCACTGTTGTTCGGGTCCTTGTCTGTATCGTGCTCGTTCGTATGCTCGTTGCCGTTAGTTGAAGTAAGTGCCGTCTTCTCTCCCCAGTCCGCCCTCGCCACTGCCGGATGCCTACGGCATATAAAGTTACTCCCACATTGTGGCCACCAATCGCTGAGTTAGTTCCCTCCCCCCGAACACCTGCAACAAGTTTCATCACTGATTCAATTATGACAGCTTGTTTACATATTGAGCAACGGGGATAGCCATTTTGGATTGTCACACCAAACACATTCCCTATGGGAAACAAATGCTGAAATATTAGTTCCTCCCCCACTGAATGTAGTCACCCCGTGACACAATCAGTTAACATGAGATTCATACGGAATGCAGACGTTACCTTATTACTCCAGTAAATAGAGACAACCTTAGTAACAACATGGCAACGTTATCTTATTACTCCAGTAAATAGAGACGATCTTAGTACCGACATGACAATGTTACCTTATTACTCCAGTAAATAGAGACGATCTTAGTAACGACATGGCAACGTTACCTTATTACTCCAGTAAATAGAGACGACCTTAGTAACGACATGGCAACGTTACCTTATTACTCCAGTAAATAGAGACGATCTTAGTAACGACATGACAACGTTACCTTATTACTCCAGTAAATAGAGACGATCTTAGTAACGACATGGCAACGTTACCTTATTACTCCAGTAAATAGAGACGATCTTAGTACCGACATGGCACGTTACCTTATTACTTCAGTTACAAGAGATGATCTTAGTAATGACCTGGCAATCCGAGTCCGGTCCAAGTTGACAGTTATTAATGTTTCGTTTAGCGCATTAATTTAGACCGGTGATAAGACTGCTTATGTTACGATTACGTCATAGCCGTGCAGTTATCAAAAGTTAATCAACTCCCCTCCAGTCAATCAGAATCGAGTATTTACCTGGGCCTTGGTATATGTTTTGAAGCAGTGTTCCAATATTGATATAGTTATACAGTTCTTAACTTCAGCCATATAAGCCCGGGCTTCTATTTACCTGTATTTGGGTCAGCCTTCTATTTTTTTTAGACATAGTGAAAAATTACCCAAAAATGTACGATATTTGCCATTGTGAACGAATAATCAAATAATAGATTATTTTGACCCACACCTGGTATAGATAGGGTGACACTTCTTCTCATGTGTAACTCACAGTCCAACCCATTCCTATGTATCTTTATTGTAGCTGCGTATTTTAAAATGTATTTGAAATTAAAATGAGAATGGAATCATTTCACATGAACTGCATATCAACTATGTGTCAATACTAAAAATGTTTCAAATTAGATTTACCACACTATAAAGATAATCCACACAAAGCTTCAGTGACATTAAGGGCCCTATCTTACACCCGGCGCAGAGCGGCGCCAAGCGCCACGCAAGTGTCTTTGCTAGTTTCAGACTGACGCAGTTCTCGTTTTCCTGCCCTGCGCCCACGTTTAAATAGCAAATGCACTTGCGCTCCTCTGTGCGTCCATGGGTGTGTTGGCATGTTCAGGCATATTGTCGGCGTATTGCTATCTTGAGGCAATTGAAAGCAATTGTGCCATTGACCAACCTGGACAAAAGTCAACAGCGTGGTGTTTCACTGTTAGTTTAAGGGCACGTTAGCAATCCGCCAAGGTTGGCTTTTAAAGGGAATGGGAGATGATACTCTGATTGGTTTATTGCATGTTAGGCCCAAAACACACTCATGATTAATGAAGAGGTTAAGTACAACCCTTTTGGACCGTGCGCCTGGCGCTGCGACTATTTTTCCGCCATTAAACTAGCAGAAGTGGATTGGGAGACGCCCTATATGCACCTGCGCCACGCACTTCAGACCATTTGTTTCAGATTATTAAAATAGGGCCCTAAGTTAATTATCATAGCAAAGAAAGAGATGTGTGGAGGTTTTTGGAAAAGCCAAAGGGCAATATATGGACACATGGAAAGGATAAATGTAACTGCATGCCAGAGTTAATTATTTACAACACCAGTGTGTACTGTGTATTGAAAAGATGATACATTGACAGTACACAAGAGACTTTACCGATCACTGCCTGCAAGTGTCCTAAAGTTGTATGTGCGCCCTTCAAAGTCTGAGAGGAAGGGACAGAGCTGTTCTTTGTCTGGTATGTTCTACTGTTCTCTAGAGCCTCCATTACAAGACAACATCTATCTGGAGTTATCTATCTGGAGCTATCTGGTATCCTTGCTTGTCAGGTGGATTACAATTGTATGTAATGTTATACTGCACTGTTCTTTGAGTATGGCATATTTGCACAGACATATTGGTTAGAATGTATGCACGTGACTACATTCTGTTTGTCAGGTAAAAAAAATATTTGGGAAATTGTTGGAAACCACTGGTGGATTTAGCCATTTTAATGCCAGGGCTCGCCTCCCCACTTGCACCCCCCCCCCCCCCCACCCCAACACTATTTTGCAAGGGCACGGTTGCTGCATCCTGGGCTTAGTTTGCGATTGGTTCAAAGAAATACAAACAAGACAGAGCATTTTTTTCCCCCTATACCACAATGATAGTGGGTTCAGCCAGACCTTTCTCTAAAACGTTTCTCTAAATGTGTAGAGATAGGTCTGGCTGTGAGAGACTAGGTTGCTCTACACAAGCCTCACCTTTAATTGAAGCAGGTCACCCAACAAAGATGCCCTCTGTAAACAGCTCTATGCTCCTATGGAATCTTTTGGCATTGTTATGAAAGAAATGGCAGGAAGTGAGTCCAGTGGCGATAACATTTGGTAACCCAATTATGGTCTGCATATGCAGATAATCTGTCATCAATTGTCAAAGACATACAAATATGAGACAGTAGCTTCAACAACATTACAATACTTGTGCTGGACTATTTGGTAATTTCCTATTCTCTATTATCTATGTGTGGCATGTACATGAGGAGATATGGTTTTATGCGTCATGTGATGTAGAACATTGTGTCTATATTTTGTGCAGGGGTGAGGGTTAATGTGAATTTTGAGCAAGCATGAGATCAAAATATATGTTGTTTTCATTTTGCTTAATTTACAGTTTTTAAGAGATATGTTCCAATCAAGAACATCAAAAGTCTCTCACTCTTTCCCAGCTTTTGTAATGTTCCTGGGAGTGTTTTTTTTCTTCTGCTTTTAGTTAAGAATGATCTACTTAATAGTCAGAAGTTATTTTATTTCCACCCTGTCTTTGTCTTCCCTTAAAAACAATTGGCATGTAGCTAGTTTTTGTTCACAGTTGTTTAATGTTGTTTTATGCCAACCCCTGCTGTTATAAATTGAATATAGCCAACAAAGAACAGCAGAATTTTAAGAATCATAAACTCACGAGAAAACACAAATTATCACTTAATTGTGCAAGCAGCAACGCCTACTGAATTGACTTTATCTATCACTAGTTATCGTAGCGTTTTGTGATGTGCAATTATCCAAACTCCTGATTGGTGTTTGGGGACATCTTGGGGGCAGGGGGGAGGTTAGAGAAGAAGGCATGATTGTCTGGAAGTCCTGTCCAGGAGAGCTTCGGCACGGGCAGCTGTTGTTGTTGTTGTTGTTGTTGTTCTAATCGCCTCTCATGTGTGAAGGTGTGTCTGAGTGCTATTCTTATCTTGTTAATTGCCCACAAAAAAAGACACCATAGATGTGTGTGTGTGTGTGTGTGTGTGTGTGTGTGTGTGCACAAGTGCCTGTGTGTGTGTGTGTGTGTGTGTGTTCTGTCAACTTTAGCCCACATTAATTCAAAACCCTGACATCCTCTTGTGAATGATGCAATGCTTAGTCACCACATACGAGTTATTGTTGAAATATTCTGTGCATAATTCCTGAAAGCTATGATATATTCTTTAATCAGTATTGACCTAAGTAGACCTGTGGTGTAATATGTACAGTGATGAATGGTAGTGCTGACAATGTCCCATGATTCAAGTTGGTCCTCACATTTTAATCCAAATACCACTTTGTCTGCCTTAGATATTTAGATAGTATTTACATGTATACAGACACACTAATATCTATCATAGACATTTGCTAATGACACCTTTTTCCTTACATCTATTTTGCCAAATTAGCCACTTAATTCTCATTCATTACAGACAAAGTCACTTATGTGTTATTTGGGAAGTTTGATTGAGGTAGATGGGGTGTTGGAAGCATATTTATTATAATCTAGGCATTATTTCCCCGTTTTTTTCCCTCCTCAACACTAATGTCTCACCTTGTGTATTTTGTTGAATGTATTTGTGTACTTGTATGTATTTAGTATTTCTTACAAGATTGTTTTTGCTGTGTCTCCTGTTTTTTATATGCTTGTTGCTTCATAACCAAACAGATTAAGTCACATTCCAAGACCCTGTTTTGGGATGCAGAGAGAGAAATCAGAAGGAATATTGGAGGGTGGATAATTGGATTTCTATAATCCTATTATATGTACACATTATGTGGGCGGCAGTGGCGCAGGAGGTAGAGCGGGTTGCCTAGTAATCGGGTTGCTAGTTCGAATCCCGGCTACTCCTACCTAAGTGCCGAGGTGTCCCTGAGCAAGACACCTAACCTGGCGAGGTGGCTGTCGCCTTGCATGGCTGACCCGCCGTCGCAGTATGAATGTGTGTATGAATGGGTGAATGTGAGGCAATAATTGTAAAGCGCTTTGATTGGTCATACTTATGAGAAAGCGCTATATAAATGCAGTCCATTTACCATTATTCTAAGGCCACCATCAGTTATGATAATATTGAATGTATGGTGAGCCAGATTCTAAGTCCATATTCATCCACATCTACAGTAGATTGACATAACTGAAGCATATTTTGATGGCTGGCAAGTCACAAATTAATATTTGTTTCTTTGTTATAATGAAATGGTATATAAATAATAAGGAAATCATATTTACATGCATTTCTTCAATTACCTTTTTATTTTTTGATGATAATGTCTTCTTTTCCACACTAGATAGACACTAGATTTTCTGTATTTCAGACAGTACACTGTATGCTGTGGATGACGTAGGTTTCTGTATTATTCGTACTATATATTTGTTTTTGTGTACCTTGATGGCAGTAGTCCATTATTTTGAATATGCCGATTTTTTATCAGAGTAGTGCTTGCCCCTCTCTTTTCTAAACTATTTGATCTATATGATCAGTAAGTTAATGGACAATATTAATAATGAACACACACACACACACACACACACAAAAACCCACAAGCTGCCACTGAACCGAACACTTCTTGGAATACGCTGGCTCTTTGCAAAAGCCTTAGTGGCCCTGTTCTTGTATTGGAGAGAGTGCCCTATACATTGGTTTATTTTTATTTTCCATTGACAACTAGTCAATGGAATGTAATTGAGGGAAGGAAAAACCTTAATAGTCAGGCAAAATTGCAACATGTGTTTGGGTGAGGGTGTTCTTTGCAATATATAAATAGTTTGTTGTTGAAAATCAGTATTTCTTAATCTGTTTATCTGCTGTATGAATTGTGTTTGTACTTGTCCTTGACATATTAAAACAGCAACAGCAGCTCTGTCTTCCAAAACAGCATAACAATAAGGACAATTAATTAATATTTCATTAATTTGTGTCTCAAAACAATATATACAATAAGCTATGTAATCACAGGCATGCATACAATAGAATAGTATTTCAACAACTACCAAAACAAAATATAAGACACAGGCGTAGACAAACACATTTGAGAATATTGAGTACAAATACAGCTGCAATGTAATCACACAGTAGGAGATTCAAATGGTTTTTCTCTGCCCCTGTTTATGGAGTGAGATGCAGTTATGAGTATGTAAGTTAGCAAGTTTGCAAGAGCCATCAATATGGACCATTAAATTAATATGGCTTTTGATTAAGAGAACAATCAGGCCAAGCAGTGTCCACCTTTTATTAGTTACCGGTGTCAATTCCATTCATGTAGCAGGTAGTAAAGTCATTGTCAACTTCTAAAAAAATACAACAAGTTAACATATTGGTAACCTACAGAATATGACCTCATTAATTTTGATGGATCTCAAAATGAAACCACGGTGTTAAATTAAAAGCAGCAATAAAAACAAAGTTGTAAATTTGTAAGATGCTTCAATAAACAACTGCGTAGTATATCGTAAATTGCATAGACATAGTTTTTTTTCCCGCACTGGGTTTTGGGGAAATTTGCTTGCCCTTCTGAGGGCAGAGGATGTCGCATAATGTGGCCTGTGAAGCCCTTTGAGGTTCATTATTACTGCAAAAACAGTGACTGAAAATGTATCGATATATATAGGGTGTCATGGCGGAGGCTGCAGGTAATGGTGCTGCTCCTCCGAGAAAAAGTAGAATAAAACCGGAGGAGGAAGGCTCGGGTGACCGGGGTGCCGAAACAGTTTCACCGAAATGGAGCTGTGCAGTCAAGAACGGGCGTCGTCAACGTTTACATGGGGATGCTGCTATCCAGCGCAAACCAAGTGTGAGTGCTCCCAGGAGGGAGAAGAAAAATGGCATTGTTGGAACCAGTGCAGGCGGATCCATACAAGTTGTAAAGACTAAACTGGTGAGTGTCTTTGCCACAAAATTCTCGCCTGATGTAAACTCGGAAGCATTGGCCAGCTACCTGAAAGACAAGCTACATCGTGATGTGGCCTGTCAAAAGATAGACAGTGCCCAGAGACAATATAATTCATTTAAAATCACTGCTGAATGCAATAATGTGGGCGAAATGTATGAGCCACAACTTTGAGAAGCATCTCGCTGCGGCCTGCGGGAAGGCGGGGCGTGACATCACGCCCTGCCCACATCACGGGCGAGTGCATTCTGGGATTGCGTAGCCCATATAAAACCAACAGAAGAAGAAAAACACGTCTTTCTTGAAAATACTTGAACTAAATACGTCTTCTTGAACTAGCAGCTACTTATGTGTACAGCGAAAACGGAGAGTTCTAAATACGATGACGTATGGTATTTATATTTACCCGGCTTAATGTGTACATGATCTGTGTTTCATAATTGGTACTTTTTGGTTGATTTAAAGCACAAACATTAACATTTAATCTAAAAGTAGGGGACGCTAACCACTGCTCCAACACACCCACTAAGTGTTCTTCAATATGCCATTTCTGGCCTTCCTGCCTTACTGTCTTCCTGTATTTCATGTCTTCTCCATGACACCATCGGAACAACACACAACGGAGAAGGACTCCACAGCAATGAGGGAAGGAGAGGAAACCAGCCAGCCTATAACACACAACGGAGAAGGACTCCACAGCGATGAGGGAAGGAGAGGAAACCAGCCAGCCTATATCTACTTATGTGTGTGACAAATAAAAATCACTGTTACATGATCTCTGTTATCAAATGTGAGTGTTCTTCATTGGTTTCTAGGAAAGACAGTGAGACTTGAAATAGGCGACTTGTAGTATAATTTGTAGAATAGCTTTGGGACTATTATTAGCTATTATTGGACTATTATTATTACTACTATTAGCCTACGTGTAGTGACATTTTTTTATATTCAACTCTTTCTGCACAGGAGTAACATAAATCCAAAGTGTTAATACATTGCAGTTGTCTTACCTGACTTAAAAATATTATATATATATATTAATATATTAATTAATATATTTACAATCGGGCGCAAGTAATCCCAGAATCCCAGAATGCACTCGCCCGTGATGTGGCCTTCCCGCAGGCCGCAGCGAGACGTACTTGACAACTTTGGCCAGAGGGTGTCTTTGTGCGGCGCTTTTATGAAGCGTGCAAACCAGTGGATGTAAACACTCACACTATGACAAAGAATGTTTGTGTGTCTGACTCTGGGACAACTATTGCTGTGAAGACTGGATTATCATCATCATGAAAGTTGTCATATAACACGCGTGGCTTACGCCTTGGACAGGGGTCCGGGGACAAAGCGCAACGCATTGTTGTTGACGAACTGTTTGTGAGCACTGACATTCTTTGTATACAAGAGACTCTGCTACCCAAACAAGATCTAGATAAACTTAATTCTGTGAATGATGACTTCTATGGGGCAGGGGAGTCCACGACAGACTTAAGTATGGGAATAATACGTGGTAGAATACCCGGAGGGGTGGCCATATTCTGGCGGAAGAAGTATGACTCTCTGATTAGTGTGATCAGACTAGAGGTAGACTGGGCCATAGCAATCAAGGTTGCACACGAAAAGAGCACCTTTATTATTTTAAATGTTTACACTCCTTATGAAAGCTACCAAAATGAAAATGAATACCTCAATAGGCTGGGCTTTATCAGCTCTTTTATTAAAGAAAGTGAATGTACATGCATATTTGTGTTGGGTGACTTAAACGCTGATATCTCAGATGATGGGTCCTTATTTGGGAGACACCTTAATCAATTCTGTGTTAACAACAAGTTAGTCCTATCAAGCAAAGTAATGCTACCAGCTAATAGCTTTACATATATTAGTGAGGCATGGCATACAACATATTGGCTGGATCACTGTATATGTTCAGCTGATGCTCATGAGTGCTTAATGGAGACTGAGATCCTGTATAGTCTGGCCACAACAGATCACATTCCTCTCTCCATGATATTAGACCTTGATAGTTTGCCTGAGCTGAGAACAATGAGCACTATTCTGATATATTTAGTATGTATGAAAAACTTGTAAACTGCTTAAATAATGACAGTAAGCACTTTATACAAGAAAAAGGAAACAACATTAGGCCAGGGTGGAATGAAGATGTATATGAGCTTCATACAGAGGCTAAAGAAGCCTTGCACAGTTGGGTATTAGCTGGTGAAATAAGACATGGCCCAGAGTTTGAACGTAAGAAAAAGGCAAATGCCAAGTTTAAATATGCAGTACGTTTTATCAAAAGAAATGAGCAGATGATGAGGGCAAATTCCATGGCTAAAAAATTGCAGGAGAGTGATGTCTATGAGTTCTGGAAAGAAGTTAAAGATTCCAACAACAGTAAGATGGCTTTGCCATCTAGTATTGATGGGATCTCTGGGGTTGAAAATATTGCTGAGCTGTGGGGAACACATTTTAGGGAAATGTTTAACTGTGTCGTGAGTGCTGAGTTTGAGGTTGGTGATGTGGTTAATAATGATGGTGTGGTTATTAGGCCAAATGAAGTGTACTGTGCACTTGAGAAATTGGCAGCAAACAAAGCATGTGGTCCTGATAAAATAACATCTGAACACCTGAAATATGCAAGCCACAGACTCTCAGTGTTACTCGCTATGTGTTTCTCTGGATTGTTGTCTCATGGCATACTACCTGACTCCATGCTATCTGTACTGCTAGCACCAGTCATCAAAGACAAAACCTGCAAAGCATCTAACAGATAACTACAGACCAATTGCTTTAGCTAGCATACTATCCAAAGTGTTAGAGCGGATCTTGCTTGATAGGCTTCAAGAGTATGCTATAACTACTGACAACCAATTTGGATTCAAAAATAAACATGGCACTGACTTGTGTATCTATGCTTTAAAGGAACTTGTCTCTAAATATAAAAGGCACAATTCAACAATGTTCATGTGTTTTTTTAGATGCGTCCAAAGCCTTTGACCGCATTAATCATAATAATAATAATAATAATAAATTATATTTATATAGCGCTTTTCAAGGACCCAAAGCCGCTGGATCATGGCAAACAGTTTATCAAGCTGCCTCCATACTTAATAAGGATTCTGCATTATTGGTACTCACATCAAACCATGCAAGTTAGATGGGGCAAAACAATATCAACCCTGTTTCCTGTTACTAATGGGGTCAGGCAAGGTGGAATATTGTCTCCTATCCTTTTTAACCTGTATATGGATGGTCTGTCTAGGGAATTAGAGTGTAAGACTGGATGTATGGTGGGGAATCAGCTTATTAATCATTTAATGTATGCTGATGACTTAATCCTTATGTCTCCTTATAGTGCTGGTTTACAGCAACTGCTCAGAGTCTGTACAAAGTATGGTGTGCAGTATGACATCAAATTTAATCCCAAAAAGAGTGTTATCATGATAGCCAGAGGATCAGAAGCTCAAATTCCCTTCATTTTATCTGTCTGAGCAAGTGCTTGAAACTGTTAATAAAGTAAAATACTTAGGGCATATTATCAGGGATGACCTAAGTGATGATGATGATATTCTGCGCCAGTGCTAAAAATTGTATGCACAGGCAAATATACTTGCACGTAAATTTCGTATGTGCTCTGATAACGTAAAAACAGCTCTTTTTAGAGCCTACTGCACTCCACTTTACACAGCACATCTGTGGTGTAGCCATAGTAAAGGGAAGATGAACAAGCTAAAAGTGGCATATAATGACGCTCTTAGAATTCTGTTGAAATACCCAAGATGGGAAAGTGCGAGCAAGATGTTTGTAAACAGCAATGTTAACACTTTTCAAGCATTACTTAGGAATTTTGTGTATACATTTGTGTAGGCTGACTGAGTCTAGGAATAGTATAATAATGTCGTTGACTGACCCTACCCTAAGTGAGACAAGATATTCCTCCAGCCTTTGGAAATATTAGAACCAACATTTGTATGTATTTTAACCATTAGCACACATGTTTATATATATATATATATATATATATATATATATATATATATATATATATATATATATATATATATATATATATATATGTAATCTTTATGTTTGTCTGTATATTGTGTGTCTTTTATATCTGGACCTTGAGTCTGTCAAATAAAGATAATAATATAAACGCAAGGGAGCCACATTGTTAATAAAATATTATTATCATCATTTTTTATTAGAACTGAAGTAGCAATACCCTTTTTTCAATGTGCAATACTTTGCAATGATTCCTCAGGACTGTGCACCTTACCTCCCCTTTTCTTTGCCTATGTTTATATTGTATATTTTTATATTTTATATTTTTTTGCACTGTTGCAATGTTATTGGATTTGGCTTTTAATCTCATTGTACATGCGTATAGTGACAATAAAAGGCATTCTATTCTATTCTAAATCAACCAATTAGTGAATAATCAAAACATGTTGGCCCTGTGCTTACATATGCAAAGGTCAAGCAAAGAAAACGACCATCGCTTTTTCACAATAAAAAGTTTAGTTTCATACTAAAATAACACCATGCTTTACTAAAAATATATTCACTTAATAAAGAACACATTAAAATAACTCATATTTTTCATTGGCCAAACTTATTGCAATTTTTTTTAAATTCACATTTCTATGAACTCATCTATTAATTGACCTTTCAGTTGCTTTTCATAGTTTGTTTTCTGTTTTTCTACAGCAGCAACTCACAGCTGATTGTCTTGAAAAAAAAGACTAAAGTTTACAATCATGTTTCATACTTTACCTCTCACATATAAACGTGAAATGCTTTTACCTGCACATATGAAATGCTCTCACATACTACTGAAAAATGCTCGCACATATGTGAAATTTGCTCATAAGATTCATCAAATAATTTAATTTCTACATGTTGACTGATCAGCAAATCTACAGTTGACAGATGAACAACATTTATCGGTATCGATCTGACACACAGACAACATCTAACTTATCACAGTGTTTGACCTCATGGAACACAGAAAGAGCTTAGTGAGTCGCATTGGCATGATCAGAACCCAAACAGTAAGGGGTGGGGCATTAGCTATCCCAATTCACAACAAATGATTTGAGGTTTTATAGGTTAAGTAAAGTTTCATCTATAACTCACAATTACTTTTTACTTTTGTAATTACTCTTTCTTTGGTAACTAAGATGCAAATAAAAGCTGTGTTTTAAATGAGCTGCAAGTGGACCTTTACTTTGAGACCAGTTCCTTTAGTATCCTTCAGCTGACCCAGCTCAGTTCTCTACAGCTTGGCTTCCTGGTAAGATGCACGCTGGGATGATGGATAGCATTGGAACGTAGACGCCAAGCCCTGTCATACACACTGGTAATCGTTAAGAAGAGAGAGAGAGAAGAGAGAGGGACTCACCTCCACTCAAAGAAACCTCATCTTCTTCCACTAATTTCTGCTTCAATCAATCAATCAATCTCTCTCTCTCTCTCCTCTCCTCTCCTCTCCTCTCCTCTCTCCTCTCCCCATCTCCTCTAGTGCTGGACTTGTCTGTTCCAGATCAGATTAATGAGCACCGCTCAGATTGAACCTATTAACAGTGTTGTAATATCACTCTGGCTGCAAATAGTGCCATGCCTTCCCCCAGCCTACTTTATACTCCACCCTGCGGTAGTGGTGGCAGACCATTAAAGATGCTTCCTTTACTGTAGTGACTTGTCTCCTCTCATCCTTGTCCACCTCCTGCTCCCTGTTCTTGACGTTATTTCCCCTCTCTCTCTCTCTCTCTCTCTCGTTCCCTTGCATCATTATATCTATATCTATATCTCTAGACAATCTGCAGGGGAACACTGATGATATGGTATTGCTTTATTTCCTTCCTGTGGTCGCTCTCTTGCATTATTGCAGTCAGTCTCTCACTCTTCTGCTCTTTCCTCCCTCTCTCTTCCTCCCTCTGTCTGTCTGTCTGTCTGTCTGTCTGTCTCTCTCTCTCTCTCTCTCCTGGTCTTAACCTATCCTTGGTCGTCCTGGGGTGGTAAAGTAGGGGGATTAATCGTCTTAAAAAACCACATCAATCAAATCTCAACCTAATGGTGCCCCCTACAACGTCTCTTTACACACAAACACACACACACACACACATGCACACACTCACGCACACATACACACACACACACACACACACACACACACTGCATAAGCACACTCATGCACGCATCCATACACACACAAAGGCACGTATGCACACGCACACGTACGCACACAGAGACAAATACACAGAGGCACACACATGTGCATACATATGCAGGCACATGCAAGCACATACGCACAAACACACACAGAGCACGCATGCATACATATGCAGGTGCGCACACACACACACTGACACACACACATATACAATTAAAGCGATTGAATTGACTTAATTTACCGAATTAGCCTTAACCTTCACCTTTAACACACAAAAGCTGCTCTTGCAACACTAATTGCCCTAGCTCAGAAATTGAACTAACCCACAATCATAAATATAGCTCTGTTATTAATAATGTTCCACAAATTATGACCCCATAACTTTTAGCATTTTTTTCTTCTTTAGGCCTCAGAAAATAGTCTCTTTTTTGTGTGTGCACACACGCGCATGCACACAAACACACACACACACACACGCACGCACACACACAGTACCACAGTACTGCAAATGAAACACATTTACTTACTATGTCTGAAGTCCAATGCTCTTTAAATGTATATGTAGATGAGTATATGAGTGTTTGTGTCTATGTGCACATGTTTGTGTTTTCCTGTTTGTGCATGTCTCTTGTGTTGCACATGCTCATAGTATGTTCAAATAATTTCAAGGTGTGCATTTACATCCATATATGTGTGTGTGTATGTGCGTGTGTTTGCCTGTTTGTGTGTGTTCTGCAATGGCACATTTGGTTAAAACTGAGGTGGCACGTTTATTCTGGTGTGTCTGGTAGTAATGAAATCAAGCTGGCTTACTGTACCTCAAGGTCCCTTTCAGCCCAGCAAGGGGATGAAGGAAACAGGGCACTTGCATGCTGCTCAATGTGTTGCTCTCCACAGGATGGGAACACTTCACCCCAGCGCCCTGCAGAACACACTGTGCACACATACCATGAGGGGATGGGCCGAAAGGAGCAATAGAATGAGGACCCAAAGAATAAGAAGGGAACAAGCGAAGAAACAGACAGACAAATGGTAATTTTTCAACTGCTATGTAAATGTGAATATTTTCCATACCAAATAAGTTGGGTTGCAATTGGGAGGTGGAGAAGGGCTAGTGGTTGAAGAGCCTTTGCATTTAGAGTGTGAGAGAAGTGTGAGAGAGAAAGAAATACAGAGAGATATACTTTTATTTGGATACATTGGTGGGGTGAGGGGAAAAAAAAAAGAAAGACAAACCAAAACAGAAAAAACTAAATAGGTACAAAACAAGGTTTCTGATCTAGTGAGATAGTGTGAGGTGAGAACGAGCCCATAGATAGAAAATAGAAGAGAGGAAAAAGGCGCAAAGCAGATAAAGATGCAAATTGGGGGGGAGAGAAAGAGAGAGAGAGAGAGAGGGGGGGATTTGTGGAAAAGTTGTGACGAGGATGAGGGAAGAGCAAGGTTTTGAATGATTAGTTTTTATTTAAATTTGTTTTCAAATGTTTTTTGTATGTGTTTTCCTCCAATTTATTTGACACAATAGTTATTCAACAGAATATAATCTAAAAATATATATATTTAACAATTTGAGTTCTCAAGCCGTTAATATGGTGGGAAGGGATTGGGACATGACACAACCACAATTAAGCAGTATTACACGAAAGGGTGTGCTTTAAAGCCATTATTGGCACGATAGTGATGTAGTCAGGACTGAGGCGCTTGCACCAAATTTTGCAAGCAAGCATCACTGAAGTGCCAAAAATGATGGTAAAGCACACCGTCAAGTGTAGTATTGCGATTGTACCATGGTTACCATCAAAATAACGACATAATCAATATTCAATATACAAGCAATTCGATATACAACCGACATGGGATCTGACTAATACCCGGAAAGCAATTAGTTACGTCTGTAAACTCCTATACAACACAAACAGTAGTTTACTACTCCAACCAGTAGGGGAACCCTATCGACCTAGCAACGGAGATGCCAGCTAACTTGAACTAATGCTTTCTAGAGATTGTGGGATCACCCAATCTGAATAAATACATATATAAGATATCCACTGAAACATTTTTTCCATTGACTGGTATTCATAGTGATGAGTCATTTCTAATTTGAACATGGCTAGGTGTGCTGTCATGCTCATCTGATCACGTTCTAAACGGCTAGGTTGCTCAGACAGAACTACCGTGGTATAATGCTGGTTCAATGTTTTACTTAACAGGGTGGTCCCTTAATCAAAATAGCCCTTCATTTAGTGGGGCTTGGTCACTGAACGTTATATTAGTTATGACCAGTGTAGATGGGGAAATCAGATCAAATAAATCACCCCTGCCTTGCTTTTCTGACCAATCACACACAATGAACTATGCTAAACAACATGAAGTATGCTGACCGCTTAAAGGTGGGACATCCAATTCCTCACTTTGTTGTCCCAAAGGTGGTTAACCTATGACAGGCCTCATGTGGGTCAGTCATACTGTTTGAATAAAGGTGAGCACATGCTTAAACAATAACACCATGACAACCAGCATGGCAAATAACTGACACAAATCACAGCACTCCTCATCTGAATAACGCATTTACAATGATGTCCTTTTAGCCAGGGAATACATTTTGACCCTTTAATCCCATGTACTTTCAATTAATTGGAATACATTTGACTAGCTAGAGCTCTGGCTGAGCTATTACAGTAATGTCAAATGGTTTGGGCTTTCAAGTTTTAATTGAAAATGTGGAATTGCCCGACTTGCTAATTGTGGCGCTTGTGCTCCCATTAGAGAAAGTGTGTGTGTGTGTGTGTGTGTGTGTGTGTGTGTGTGTGTGTGTGTGTGTGTGTGTGTGTGTGTGTGTGTGTGTGTGTGTGTGTGTGTGTGTGCAGTTCCAGAGAATTATCCAGGCTTCTCAAAGCGTGATCATAATAATGTCTGGTGTAAATCACACTTCTCTGCTATTAACTGAAATTAAAAACATTTATTCAAAATTAAACTCTCTTCCTCAGGTAACCTGGCCGGGCTTCAGATACCTGTGTTAACTTGAATGAGTACAGGAGACGCATTACTCCTCATACTTACACAACAAATGCTACAAAACAAGATGCCTAAAAATAGACAAGACAACCACCCTTTAACTGATTTTTTATGAAATGATAGACATTCAAGAGGAGCGTTCTGAAGGTGGTCTCACTATGTGAACGACATGATTTTAATGAAACAAGATTTCCTCATTGATTTGTTTGTATCCTCCTTGGTACCTGGCGTCTCGGACGAGCATCCAAGGTTCCCTCTGGAAACAGGAGAAAGAAAAGGTTGGTTAGGACAGAGCACATCTTGGTGTTCATGAAGTAGTTTTAGTTTATTGCAATATCAGGACATGTAGGATTGTTTTATTAGATGTGAATAGACCCCGAGAACACCATGCGTTTACTGGCTTTACAATTGCAAATGATCTGAAAAAAATCTAAGGATTAGGTACTCTCCCCTGGCCTTTTAAATATGCTTTATTTGCAATTTCACTGGCATTTCTCTACTCTTTACTTAGATTTAGAATAATATATACAGAGAGCGGATTAGGAGAGATTGAACACTTAACACCAGTGTTTGTAGAGTTCAGGCATAGGCAAAATAAATCATCTGGTTTCTTGCTGAGGTTCTCAATTATTTTCATTTTCTTCACTTTTTTTCACTTTCTCACTTTCACTGATTACTTTTTATTATTTCTCCAAATCATGTTTCTCTAGACTATTGTTTCTCAGTCACACACTCCACCTGCAACCTTCGTTTATGATTCTCTCTCTCTTTCTCTCTCACTTAGCTGAAAGTAAAAGAGACCTAGATAGGACAGAGGTAGAATTAAAGATGACAGAGATGTCAAAGATTGAGAGGAGAAAAATCATGCCAAGCTACAAGGAAGTCACTACTCACTACTGTCAGAAATGAATGGAGGAGAGAGGCAGAGACAGAGTGACGTCACAAAGAGTGAAGACGAGAGAGAAAATGAAAAAGGAGAATGATGAGTTTTGAATTGAGGAAAATTAGACACAATTTAATGGTTCACGGATATTTATGGACCCCCTCTTCACTGCTAACTTGTTCGTGTGTGTGTGTGTGTGTGTGTTTGGGAAAGTATAGTGTGTGTGCTGGAAAGTAAATGTGTGTGTGTGTGTTAGTGTAAGTTAGGTAAATGTGCTGTGAGTGTGTGTGCGTGCGTATGTGTGTATTCTGCCTATGTGTGTGCCTGCGTGTGTCATGTAGTGAGGTATGAAGGTCTGCTAGGATAATGAGCGATGCTGGGGATAGTTGCAGTGAGAGATATTGATCTGGACTAAATGGTCTCCATAGCGATGCTCACAGAGCTGCTTAGTCCTGCTCTTTAATTTCCGTTTGTTTCACTCCTCTGTGCGCTGGCTGGACGTGTAGAATTAAGTGTGTGTGTGTGTGTGTGTGTGTGAGAGAGGCAGCTCTCTTACTATTCATTTTGCTATTCAGTTGATGAATGAGTTTCTAATCAACTGCGTCCAGGCTACAAAAAATACGCCCAAAATAAGCTTATATAATAATATAATAATTGTGTTGTTGGTTATTGGCAGTGAGAGTGTTGGATGTGTGAGAAATGCTTTGTTTAAATGTAGTCCATCAAGTAACCATTGGAGTCTGTCCCTTCCTCCTGCAGAGCCCAGACATCCCTCTGTCATCTGTATTTTAGATGATGTATCTCTCATTCAACAAGCAGCAGTCCTTGAACACTAATTACTTGAGCTGATTGAACACCCACTGTTATCTGATAGTATTGGTCTTGTCGGGCCAAGGTGAGACTCTTGTCCTCACACACTAGCAATGCCCACATTCTGCCTCACTTTGTAGCTATTGGGGTTGGATAAATGTGTGCTGTGTTCCCAAACTTTTGCTGAAGCCACGGCGTGTAGATATACTAATCATATATTATGTATGTATCTAAATGTCATCCAGATACATGCATCATTGTATTGGCAAGAGGTTACGTTACAATGCAGTATCAAAACAATACAATATATATATATGTGTGTGCATGTGTGTGTATGCCAGTCAACAACCAGCACTCATTTTCTTGCTTAGTAACAAGCAATATGTCAATCTAATTTGATCAATCCAGTTCATTACAAAACATTCAGATTACATTAACAATTTCCCCCCTACAATTCGACTTCGATACCCTACCATTACAAGTCATAATACAATCCCTCCTTCGTAATAATAATAATTTCCAATTAATATGGTCGTACAACGGCCATCATCACCTTGTTTCTCCCATTATATTAGTTGTTAATGGATTCATATTTTTTGCTGACACTTTTACACTGTGGCTTTCTTAATCCTCCCCTATTAAAATCTAAACTCCTTGTAACAGAAAAGTATTATACTTTTAATGATGTGGCAACTAATAAAATTGTCAGCATCAAAATGTATTGAGAAATGTTAATGCAGACCCAAGGTTTGAAAAAGAAATTGGACCGGCTTTGCGAGCACTGTTAATTATTGCCATTAATGTTAATGTGCCAATGCTGACGTCATAAGCTGTAAAAAGTGTAGTGCTGGTTGAGCTGCAAAAATGATACATTGATTGACATAAGGTTACCATTACCAGTGCCTTAAATAAAGAAATTATTGAAAAAATGACATTTAACATGAGATGTTATTGGGAAAGGCATTTTAGGAATTACTCTGGTCTGATAGATCTAATAGTAGTAGCCACAATTTAAAGGTAACAATAATTGAGGCATAATTACATTGGTAATTGCTATGAAAATGCAATGAAACTAAAATTATCAGATGTCTTCATACTGGTCTATTGGAATCAGATTAGTTTCACTAATCACAACTTGGAATTTCATAATTTTGACCAATTTTTGTATGAGCTTGAATGCAGAAATGCACATCTAAAACACATTGTGAAGTTTGTTACATGTGTTTCACATGGAAGTGCCGGAGATACACAGACGATGTTTGGATCCACAAATGCATTTTTTTTTAAGGTTAAGTATTTTTTGCCAATGTGTATGACATACACATTTAGCTGATGTGTATGACCTCCAGCCAATAAGATGTCTGCATTCAATCCTATGATGAAAGATCATATCACACTTCTTCAACTGCAACACTCAATTCACCCTTTCAGCACAATGGATTACCTTTAGTGGTGTAGACTTTCATTGTTAGTGTGAATACATTACATTACAAGTCACAAACCCGCCCTGACACATCTCTGATAACCAGGAGGCATATGTAGTAAACCAACACCTCTATTATGCGAGCGACAGCTAATTTACGCTAATGGCTTCTGCTAACTTAACAGTGAGGCTTGCTCACTTGTTTCAATCTCTTTTAGACAACAATGGGAAATGTACACCAGCAAACATCGCCTGTATGCCACTCGTAAGACAGATGATACTTCAGAGCCGAGGCCAAAGCATTTGATGCCTTCGTTTGTGTTGTTGGCAGAAACAAATAGGCCTATTCCTGTAAAACCTTGGCTCGCGTCTTAACTCCTGCTGAACCATTAAAGCATCTAACTCATGCGACCTGCAAGTTGACTGCGACACCAACTTCAGCGAACATTGCAACATCATTCACGCTGCAGGATTGCTTTATCCATTATATTCTGTATGACCCAAATCGGAGGGAATCAGAAAAAGGAGATTCTTTTTTTGTCAGTGGTATGACACTGGAGGTAGGGATACTGTTGAGAGCTAAATTCCATGTTGGGGGTGATGGGAGGTAGGGAGGGAAGGAAGGAAGGAAGGAAGGAAGGAAGGAAGGAAGGAAGGAAGGAAGGAAGGAAGGTGTTGAAGTAATTAGGGGAGAAAAAAAAAATTAGAAAATAGCCATCATTTATTGAGAGATGAAACAAGGTCAAATGGAGGTCACTATACATTACATCAATGCACATCACATACTTACATATCTGTATGTGATCCACAGGAGTGGAGGCCACCGACACCCCCGGCTGTTCTCTGTTAGAACGAAGTCAGTGATCATGTATTATCCCTCCTTCAGCTTCTCTTTCTCCTTGCCCTCGTCCTCCATCCATCTTGCCTCACACAGTTACACTGAGTTACACCGAGGGCCAGGTTCCATTTGTTTCCCCTGTTTTGTCTCCGTTTAATGGCTGTATCCTTCAGCTTCCTCTATCCCAGTTCTTGTCTAACCCCTTTTTGTCTCTCTTCCCAACCTCTCTCTCTCTCCCGCTCTCTTTATTGCATGCACATGCTCACTCTCCCTCACCCTGTGACATTGGAGCAGCCTACAGTAGTGCATGCCCGGTGCAATGGCTCATGGAAGATTATTATTATTATTAGTATTTTATGCAGTCATAGTATAAACAGTATAAGTATAAGAATACTCCAATAAGTATAAACAGTATAAACAAAGTCAACAGTCTATGTATTAAGTAATTACTGAACAGGCACAGGCAGAAGCAAAATGCTTATATATGTCTATAGCCAAGTAGGTTATCATCAGGTTCTCTGGAAGTAGCGACAGGATGCGATTTTGCACTTTTAATGTTTTTACTTCCTGGCGGTGTTCCACCTACGGACGTCAGCCACCGCACACACTAAAAGAATAGCTTCAAAGTACACAATAAGTCCAACATTCAGTGGCTCAGACCCATGTCTCGCTCAGACATGGGTCCCCAAACTATTGTCATTTTCATTTTTTTTGGGGGGGGGATCATTTTTGATGTGGACTTATGGATGGGCAATCACTGTGGGGGAGAGCACAACACCCATGAGTATACCTGTATATAGCCATTCATTCATTAAGTTCATCAACCGCTCACAGCTGCATCGGTCCCCACGATTGAGCCCCGCCCCCGTCTGCAGCTGACGCCAAGCCACGCCCCTTCACACCACAATGCTTAACCTATATTCTTATCAAGTTAAGCTACCCTCTAGAAATAATAACAATAATAATAATACAAAAAATTAAAAATCATTCACACTTGTAACCCTCAAAAATAGCTTTGTCAACGATTCTTTTGAAATCCAAAAGCGAGTTACACATTCTTACATTTATATTAGCATTGTTCCATAATTAAACCCCAACAATGGAAATACATCTTAATACTTTTAATCAATTTTTTAACTGTTTGTACGGTAAACTTACAAACATCTCTCAAATCATATTTGTACACAGCTCTGAACATTATTTTATTATTTATAATATACCAAATCATTACATTTCATAGCATGGGACTCCATAAACAGTGGATCAATGTGATCATAGTAACCAGCCTTATTAATAATACATATGGCTCGTTTTTGTAGTAAAACTAGTAATTTTGAATGTCGACTCCCACAATTCCACACTGTATTCCACAGTAAGATATTTTTTTTAAATTTTTTTTTTAAATTTCAATTCTTATTGTTTTATGTAAAGCGCATTGAGTTGCCATTGTGTATGAAATGCGCTATATAAATAAAGCTGCCTTGCCTTGCCTTGCCTAAGGAAGTATAAGTGAGCAATTAATTATATGCAAGGCCTTATAATTGAATGTATCCCTAGATGTATGCAGGATTGCTATTGACTTTTCCTTTGATATATTCAATATGTTGTTTACATGTTAATTTATGATCAATCACAACACCTAGGTATTTTGACTCAAAAACTCTTTCAATTTTAACATCACAGATTTTTAATTCAATATCAATTTTTTTTTTCGATTTCCAAGAAACATAAATTAAGTTTTCAATTCATTACAATGTATTAACATCAAAACAAGTTTTAAGGATTTCCAATTCCCTTTCAATAGCATAGAAAAGTTCCTTTACATTTTTCCCAGAGCAAAATAAATTTGTATCATCTGCAAAAATGACACATTTGAACAAATCAGTAACATTGCAAATATCATTAATATTAAGTATAACATGTTTTGGATCAGTCCCTGGGGTACTCCACAGGTGACCTTTGTAAATCCTGACACAAGTATCATTAATATGCACACATTACTGTGTATTTTCCAAGTAGCTTTTCAGCCAAGCGCTATAACTCGTATCCCCTTCTTCTCCAAATTTATAATAATACTGGTGTTTACTCAATAATTCATATTAACCAATGAAGAGATCCAATTGTTTCACAAATATTTTTTTGAGGAAGAAGGGATAGCAGTAATAGTTGTCCATGTGGTGCTTATCTCCATTTTTATATATTGGATTTACCTTTGCTGATTTCATATTATTCAGAAAAACACCTATTTAAAAATACTAATTACATATATAGGTCAGAGGTCTTACAATAGCATCAATGACTTCTCTAATAATTAATGTCAATGGAATTTATGTCAGTTCATCTTTTGTTGACTATTAAGTGTTGCAATAGGTGTCGGTACAAGAAATGTATGTAACTACTATCCCAGAGAAATGTTGTCTTTGTAGAACAAACAAATGTGCAAACAGATGTACTCACAGATGTGCAAAGACTGCTCTATAAGGTAACAGCTATTCTGCCCCACAAAAGCAAACCGCAATATCTACAACTTTTAGCAAAATTGAGTTATGACTCAAAATGAAGTTGTGGATATGTTTTATCTTGTGACAAAGTATCTTGGTTCAATCTTGCTTAGTTTTTGTGAAAAAAAAGGCGGAAAAATTGCAGTAACTACAAAATCGGACTGAAAACCAAGGCAGGCTGCAGTAACTGCAGTTCCCCATGCAGATACTACGGTCTGCCTTGGTATTCTATAATGAAGTGATGGAGAATAATAATGAAGTGATGGAGATTAAGCTGTTGCTAAAGGTGATAATGATTAAGATGAGGAGGATAATAGGTTATCTTGGTTTAACTTAAATTACCTATTAAATCATTGTTCATTAATATTATTTCCACTTATCTACCTACAACACAATTGGCTGGACGGTCAAAAACCTACATGTTTCACTGTAGATGTAGATACTGCAGTTTGCCTTTGTAGGGCAGTATTGCTGGCAAAGAAAAAACAAATACTGTCAGAACCAGGAACCTTTATTTGACCCAAGGATTACTGTTTGCTCTTGCTCTTTGCTCTTGTGATGGGGGGAAGTTGGCGGTTAATTGGGATGTCACCAAAAACAATATGGCTGCCAAAGTCGACTGTAAATGTCACTCAAATTACAATAACTTGGTGTTTAAAAGTCATGTTATGATGGGGATTGGTAATTGTAATGAGTTTTAACACTTTTTGGTGACATAACCTTACCTCCTTGGAATTTGATGTGTCATGAACTGGTATCTGAGCTGATAATTTACTTGTGTTGCTATCCGAAAAAGATAATTTCTCTCAGATGTTCCAATACCTCAAGATTATTCTCCCACTGGGGTTTTGGGAAGTTTTCATTGACCAGTTATTAGCGTTAATAAACCCTTTTCAAAAAGGCATCATCTAAGGACAAACACAGGTGTCTGTCCTACGAAGATGTCTCTGTGAACTGGGTCGATAAGGCCCTTTTTACACACCCCATGCGAAGCCATTTGTGATAAAGGGCTGTAAATAATAATAATAATAATAATAATAATAATAACAATATTTATAAACGTGATTTGATTGCACTCTCACCAGCTTAAATAATTGAATATGCTTCTTTTTGTCATTTAGTATGGTGGGTCACATGAATGGAATCAGGCATATTCATGAACACCTTCACCTACAGACAGCTATAAACACACATACAAATGTTTCTATTAGGATCCCATAACATTGATGATTCAAACCTAATCTATTATTATAGTATATTCCCTAATATGCAACACTGTAGTCATCACACTTACATTTAGCTATGGGCACTTTCATTTGGAATAATGCATTGTGCAGTGGGCACGATAAGTGCAAAATGTAATCACAATGGCAATAATGTAATAAAATCAAATGTTAATAAAGCCCATGAGGTAATACAAATCCAACAGGGTAATATAACACCTGTCACTGGAGAACACAATTATTTTCCTAACTGTGTCCTAGAAATACTAGTTTGAACTAAAAAAGTGTCTGACTAAAAAGTGCTTTGTACACACTTTCTAAACTTTGTGCTAAGCCCTTGTAAATATATGGCAGTTACTCTCACTCTAGTGGCAGTTTCCTTCACTCTAGTCTCCCAGTATACGACGTCTCATCCATCCAACCATTCCGTTCTCTCTTTCTCTCACTCCCTATTCCTCTATCTTCCTCCATATATAGTGTGTCTTGTCTCTCACTCCCTATTGCTCTGTCTGCCTCCATATATACTGTATGTCTTTCTCTCATTCTCTACATGCCGAGATTAAGGGCACATGCGAGTGTGGGGCAAAAGGGACGAGGAGGGTATGGCCACAAGACGGAGAAGAAAAATCCCAAGGTGAATGATTTTAATTGGAATGATTTCTGACTAAAGAGATGACTCTAATGACATTTTGAAAGTGGATTAATGACATAAAAAGGCCCTGGGGAGAGAGGCCCTCTAAAAAGAAAGGAAGGGGAAACGATAAAAAGGAGATCCCTGGAGAGGAAGAGAGTCATTTTTATGTGTGCCAGGAAGAGTGAGATTTGGAGTGCGGAGGAAAGGGAGATGGAGGGATAGGGCTTGGTTTGCATTCACCATCAGATTCTATTTGACATGCTTGGTTTACATTTCCTCTTGAGTGAGTCAACACAAATGTAATTTCACAACTTTATTCCGTACTTCTCACATATGTAATGGCCAGTATTATGCTACACAGACACATCCATTATGCTCTCCCTTGGCCTGAATCTAATTTCCGTTTTCTACTAAAATAGCAACACTGTAATGAATCTCTAATGTGTCACTAGGTGGGCCAGTCATACTTCATAGCCTTTATTTCATGGAGGACATTAAAACAAGCCTTTCCATTTACACTGTTCACGTTTTCAACCTCCTACTCCCAGCAGGGGTTTCAACATTTCATCTCATGTTGAAATTGGTTTCACAAACTTGGACAGATTCTGATGAGCTGTTGAGTAGAACCCATCTCAGAGATATTAGAAAGATCCAGCCACACACCTTAACCACACAGCATAATAGCTTTTCTAGTGGCCAGTCCAGTAATGGGAGACAGTGTACTCCTCTATCAAACCCCATGTTTTTCAATAACAACAACAACAAAAATGACAAAAAAAAACAAAGATTCACTATAGAAACACAAATCTTGTGTAAAACTCAGTATAAATCTTCTTTAAAAGCTGAATTTCTGGCACCAAGATCAGCAATAGAACATCTTGGGGTATACAATTGTATCTATCGCAGAATAAATATCTCAATATCTAAACAAATATGTGCCCCCTGTAAGAGATGCAGAGGAGAAGTTATGATTTTTTTTTTATCTAAAGCTACCTCAAATCTATGCTACAAACCCTTCACTTTTTGCAATACCTCAAATCATTACATTCCCCATTGACCTTAAAGTAGTAGTCCATCCATCCATCCATCCATCTTCTGCCACTTATCCGGGGTCGGGTCGCGGGGGCAGCAGCCTAAGCAGGGAAGCCCAGACTTCCCTCTCCCCAGCCACTTCGTCCAGCTCTTCCTGGGGGATCCCAAGGCGTTCCCAGGCCAGCCGAGAGACATAGTCTCTCCAGCATGTCCTGGGTCATCCCCGGGGTCTCCTACCAGTGGGATGTGCCCTGAACACCTCACCAGGGAGGCGTCCGGGAGGCATCCTAACTAGATGCCCGAGCCACCTCATCTGGCTCCTCTCAACACGGAGGAGTAGCGGGTCTATTCCGAGCTCCTCCCGGATGACCGAGCTTCTCACCCTATCTCTAAGGGAGAGCCCAGCCACCCTGCGGAGGAAGCTTATTTCGGCCGCTTGCACCCGCGACCTTGTTCTTTCGGTCACTACCCAAAGCTCATGACCATAGGTGAGGGCAGGAACGAAGATCGACTGGTAAATCGAGAGCTTTGCCTTTCGGCTCAGCTCCCTCTTCACCACGACGGATCCGTGCAGAGTCCGCATTACTGCAGACGCCGCACCGATTCGCCTGTCGATCTCCCGCTCCATCCTCCCCTCACTCGTGAACAAGACCCCGAGGTACTTGAACTCCTCCACTTGGGGCAGGATCTCATCCCCGACCCGGAGAGTGCACTCCACCCTTTTCCGGTTGAGAACCATGGACTCAGATTTGGAGGTGCTGACTCTCATCCCGGCCGCTTTACACTCGGTTGTGAACCGGTCCAGCGAGAGTTGGAGGTCACGGTCTGATGAAGCCAACAGGACCACATCATCCGCAAAAAGGAGTGACCCAATCCTGAGGTCACCAAACCGGACCCCCTCAACGCCCTGGCTGCGCCTAGAAATCCTGTCCATAAAAATTATGAACAGGATCGGTGACAAAGGGCAGCCCTGGCGGAGTCCAACCCTCACTGGAAACAAGTCTGACTTATTACCGGCAATGTGGACCAAGCTCTGACACCAAGCTCTGACTCCCCGAGGGACACGGTCAAATGCCTTCGCCAAGTCCACAAAACACATGTGGACTGGTTGGGCAAACTCCCATGCACCCTCAAGGATCCTGCAGAGGGTGTAGAGCTGGTCCACTGTTCCATGACCTGGACGAAAACCACATTGCTCCTCCTGAATCCGAGGTTCAACTACTTGACGGACCCTCCTTTCCAGCACCCCCGAATAGACCTTGCCAGGAAGGCTGAGGAGTGTGATCCCCCTATAGTTGGAACACACCCTCCGGTCCCCCTTCTTAAAAAGGGGGACCACCACCCCAGTCTGCCAATCCAGAGGCACTGCCCCTGATGTCCACGCGATGCTGCAGAGTTGTGTCAACCATGACAGCCCCACAACATCCAGGGAGCCACCGAGGAGCTTCCTGACCACCTTGGCGACCTCAGCCCCAGAGATAGGAGAGCCCACACCCGAGTCCCCAGGCCCTGCTTCCTTACCAGAAGGCGTGTTGGTGGGATTAAGGAGGTCTTCGAAGTATTCCTTCCACCGATCAACAACGTCCCAAGTCGAGGTCAGCAGTGCACCGTCTCCACCATACACAGTGTTGACGATGCACTGCTTCCCCCTCCTGAGACGCCGGATGGTGGTCCAGAACCTCTTCGAAGGCGTCCGGAAGTCGTTCTCCATAGCCTCACCGAACTCCTCCCATGTCCGGGTTTTTGCCTCAGCAACCGCCGCAGCTGCGCTCCGCTTGGCCTGCCGCTACCTGCCTACTGCCTCCGGGGTCCCACAGGCCAAAAAGGTCCTATAGGACTCCTTCTTCAGTTTGACGGCATCCCTCCACCAGCGGGTTCGGGAATTGCCGGGAATTGGGCAATGATTATGGAAATCAAACCAGGGTAGAAACCAAAAGTAAAAACCAAATACTTTCCATAGGTACTGTGTAACCCAGATTAAAAATCAATTCATAAATACTATGTTTTAATTAATTAAAAACAGATGTTAATCTAAAAGGAGTGATAGATCCATAATAAAATAATCAAGTAAATAAAGAGTTTTAGTTTGAAAGAGAAGAGTTGGAGACGGTCGGTCACCCAATCGGGAAGCAAGCCCCGCCCATTGACCCGATCGGAACAAGTTCACTTCCTCTGAAGCTGTTGGAAAGAGAAAAAGCGAACCGCATTGAAGACGATCACTGTAAGCGAAACCTCCCGGGGCGACCAGGACCTGTTAGTGTTGGACGGTATACCGATACTTGAAAGGTATCGTGATACCCTAACGCAAAAAACGATGCGATACGTTCTTTGTTTAGTATCGATACTTCTCTTAAAGTAACGTTCTGTGTCTGTGCAGCGAGCTGCGCCAAATCGGTCATTCTCTGGTCACTAGTGGGCGTGCCTAACTTGCTTTCCTCCTCAGCTCGCGCACTCAGCCACACGCAACAGCAGGTCAGCAGTGAGAGAGGGAGCTTACGATAGAGATGGCGACAAGCTCGGAAGCTCCTGCCGACCGTCCCCGGCTTGTTAACAAGAAGGACGGGAGAAGCGAAATATGGAACCATTTCGCTTACCTCGCCGATAGTGAGGGCAAGCCAGAAGACACACTTAAGCCGGTGTGTAAAACATGCTACAGAGGAGTGCAGACGAAAGGAGGGAACACGTCTAATATGGCAAAGCACCTCGCTGACAGACATCCCCTGCTTTATAAAGAGTTCAAAGACCGACAGGTTAGCGAATGTGACTGAAATCACCATTAGCCCTACACGAACAGCCCCTTTCTTTATCGAGTGTATGAAACAAATTGTTTTTCCCCCAACACTTCTCGAGGTAGCGACTGGAGGCTATTCATACCATAAAGCCTTTATCATTCTCAAACCGGGACACTTTAGCGTCCCGACAGGCTTTTGTCGGGACTCGGGACACGCAACTCAAAATCGGGACTGTCCCGGTAAAACCGGGACGTCTGGTCACCCTAACTTAAGCATAACTTGCAAACGCTATTTAATATTCTATTAGTTCTGGTAATGTCATGGCATATATGCCGTTTTGTTATTAAATATTTCTAGGTATAATAGGCTACCTGAATGCACTCAGTAGAACCCATACCCTGCCACGTTGCGCGGCGGAGTTTTCTAAACTCAGTACTGTTCACCTAACCCTGGCTCCATCAGATGGCCTATTTGACACGGACAGTAAAAATTACGAACATGACCCCAGAATTGACATTCACACTAGTAGGCCAGGCCTATTAAATTAAACACCTAGGCCTACTCTTTACACCCGGTGGAGGTTTGAGTCCTACTGAGCATATTGTTTTTTCGTTTTTTTTAGTCAAATGAATAATTACATTTCTTCACTATTTAATGAATAATGAAGAAAAAATAGTCAAACTCAGACAATCAAAATATTGAAGTAGGCTAATTTGTCCACCCCCTTTACATAAGGAGATGCCAGCCAAATCAGCAACCACACAGTTGAGACAGAGTTCCCTTCCAACTCTGTTTGAAAGCTACAGGCAGTATGATAAAGACTCAAAAGATGCAAAGAGATTGAACAGAGCAGTAGCTGAGTTTATCTGTCTTGATCAAGTACCGATATATACAGTGGACAAACCTGGATTTAGGAATCTTGTACAGCAATTGGACAGGAGATATGATATGCCTGGTAGAAAGTTTTTCATGAATGTTGAAATCCCAAAACTGTACACTGAGACTAGTCAGGTTATTGACACCCTACTGAAATGTCAGCCCTTTTTTGCATGCACCACTGACCTGTGGACGAGCAGGGCAGTTGATTCATACATGGCATTAACAGTGCAGTACATATCTGAAACCTGGGAAATGCACTCCTGGTGCTTAGGATGTTCACCTTTGTATTCAGACCATATTGCAGACTGTCTCAATGAGGCCCTCGAGGAGATTGTTGAGGTGAAATGGGGACTGGACCTTTCAAAAATGGTTGGGATAAGTACTGACAATGCATCTACCAATAAGAAGGCATTTGCAAACTACAATTGGATACCATGTTTTGGCCATAACCTTCATCTGGCCGTAGGCAAGGCTTTAGGCCTGGACCGTGTGTCGAAATGCTTGTCCAGGCTCCGAACAACAGTGTCTGCTTTTTCCAGATCAAGCAAAATGCAAAAGAGCCTGAAAAAGAAGCAGGAGAGCTTAAGCTTACCTGAGCTAAAGCTCATCCATGACGAGCCAACTCGCTGGAACTCCACCTTTGAAATGGTGGAGAGATTCTGTGAACAGCAACAGGCTGTGTGTGCTGTTTTGGCAGAAAATAGGAGGAAGTGGCATCTGATGCCAAAAGACTGTGATATGGCCACATTAGAAATCATTAGAGAGGTTCTTGAGCCAGTAAGCAGCCTCACAGATGCACTGAGTGGAGAAAAGGTGCCCACATTGTCTTCTGTACTGCCTCTAAAATGGAAATTACTTTCTTGTCTGGAAGAGAAGGATAGTGACAGTGTTCTTGCATGTGACATGAAACAGAAAATGAGATCTGACTTTGCCTCAAGATATGAATGCAGACTGCTGGACCTTGTCCTTAACACTGCAACATTCCTTGACCCAAGGTTTAAGGACACTTTTGTTACGATTGAGGAAGAGGTGAAGGCAGATCTTCTGCAGAAAGCTGGTGAGGCTCCACAACCTCACCAGCCTGTTGAAATAACACTGCCACAGGAACAGGCAACAGGAGCAAAAAAAAGAAAAACTGACTTGAAAAGTCTACTGTCCACCATTACATTTGAAAAGAGGGAGTCAGGAGAGGCAGGTATGGCTGAGGGAGGGGCTAGTTTTTCCCCCTCGCCTTCAGACCGTCTTACAAGTGAATATCTCTTGTATAAACAAATCAAAGAGATTAGTGCCACAGAAGACCCTCTCACCTGGTGGAAGACCCATGAAGCCACCTTGCCCATTCTTGCCTATTTTGCCAGAAAGCACCTGTGCATTCCAGCCACAAGCTGTGCTTCAGAGCGCGTGTTTAGCACGTCAGGCATTATCTGCAGCCCCAGGCGCATTAGGCTGACCGAGGAACACATCGACATGCTTGTTTTCCTGGCCAAGAACTTCCAAGCAGCCAAAGAATTGACAAGCAAATAAATTACATATTGCAGAAGTTCAGGTTGAGAGAGAGTACGTATTTGGGATTTCATTGTTCATGAGGAAATCAATATTTTTGTTAAAGCATGTTCAGTAGCTATTGATTTTGGCAATTATATATTTTTTATTATTTATTCTGAGTGTAAAGGTTGCAATTCTCTTTGTCCACCATAGTGTAATGGCATATACCATGTAGTGGCATATTTTTTTTATTTAAAATAAAAGAAAATAGTATTTTAAATGTGTAAGTCAGTCATTAATGTGTTTACTGTTCAAACGTTGATATTGGACAGAAAAGTAGCTTGTTAAGCAAAAGCCAATATGCTAACAGAAGAGATTGTGCTCATACTTGCTCTGTAGTAATTTGCTCAAACAGCAGGAAAGTAGCAAGCTGCTGAAAATTAAACCATAGTGAGACCGAGCTGGACCATTATTCATATTTTTTCCAGATTTTTTAGATTTTCGCCGTGGTATCGGTTCAGTATCGAGTATCGAGGTATTTATGGCAGGTATCGTATCGAAGTCAAAATGTTGGTATCGGAACAACACTAGGACCTGTGTGAGCGCAGTCGGAGGAATCTCGCAGGAAGAGAAACGCATCGGTGAGCAACCGTCTTGGTGTGCTAAATGTTAAAAGCTAATGCTATCGCCACGAGTTAACCCACTAGTGTAGGTGCTAACGTCGGAGCACTAGCCTCCAGCACTGATTTGCGCGAGAGACACACACGCACACACACACACACACACACACACACACACTACTACACACCATACGTTAATGCTGAAGCACTGATCCGACATTTTAAAGGTGCATTTTGAGATGATTGTTGCTTCTTTGTTGCACATTGAACCGTATTATGTGTGTGTTTAGCACCTTATTTGTGCATCCTAAGCACATTTAGCCATATTTTATTAACTGCACATTACATTTTTCTTTCTTGATGATTGATATTGTTTTATGTGCTAATTACTATGTAAAGAACACAGAATATTTTGATACTGTTGATTTGGAGTGGGGAAGATTATTTCAATAACATGATCTGATATTTGGAGTATTGCTTGTTTTATTACTGAACATTGTGATATCATATTGCAACCGTAATTCAGTAAAAATTGTTATTCTCTATTGATAGTTTATGTCGATTTAACATGATTTATGTACTATAATTCTATAAAAACTATAATTTCTGAGATTTGAGAAATTAAGATGAATGCTCTGATCCTACTTATCATAGGTCAGGTTTTTTTGGACCCATTGAGAGTTGGACCTACCAGGATATTGGAGATTGTCGAAGTGGATGGTGAGCCAAACCCGGAGGAAGCGCTGGTTATACTTCTACGACTGCGTATTGCGCTATCCAACTGCATAACCACGGAGACCCCTCGAGCCCTCATAGTTCTCCGTCGTGGTGCCGGATACGCAATGTAATTTCCCGCCCGCAAAACAAACGAGGTGCAAAGTAAACAAGATTTCACACAAGATTCATACAACATTTCACACAAGTAACAAGTACAAAAGGGATAAATAGTTAAGAGGGATAGTTAAAAGGGGATACATTATAGTACAAAATGAAATGCTTTAAAAGTAAAAAACTTCATTGCTAAAAACAAACGATTTACAACCATGTAGTGCAATTTACCACCATCTCAAGTAGGTTCAAGTAGGTCGGGTTGGCATTCTGGAGCTTTATGTGTCCATAGAGCATGGTGTATATGTCATGCATCGCGTCATCCTGGTCCTCGTCAGCCACTTTCCTTAACATGTCACAGATTGTCTTTGTGAAACTGGTGATGGCGTTTTTAGAGGACCAATCGCAGCCATTGCTGTCTCCGTTGTCCGTTGACGGAGTGACGGATATTTCATGCAGCCGGAGACGACGGAGAGGCTCTCCGACAGGCTCTCCGGCGATGTAGAGGGCTCTCCGTAACCGACGTACGGCACTTTACGGCCGCAGGAGTATAAATTAGGCTTTAGATTCGACGTCGCAGAACCTGAATCCTTTTACACTTTTACATAAAAACACACACCACACACACAACAGTGCGGTGGGACTGATTTCCACCTTCATGGTGTTGACTGAACAGTGATTTGATTTAAAAAGGGTGAACTGAACTTTAGAAAAAAAGCAGCTGCAAAACTTTATTTTGTTTTTTTATTTTCTATACTACCCGGGTAAGAGTTGTGATATTTTGCGAAATTAATGTGTCTTATATATCCTTCCCATCCTGTAATAAATAGGGAAGCGCTTTTGGTTCTTAAAGAATATACTGAGTTTGTCCCCTTCCTGTGTTGTCGTTTGATCAATCCTGGGCTCCATAGTCGATCTTAGAACTTCTGATTTCACTGACTGAATCTAGTTACAAGCCTAGAAATCTAGACGCCCCTAGCGGCAGCAAATTTAATTTGCAGCCAGGGGGTCTAGCCCTTCGTCGTCGTTTTGCACTGCTGGAAACAGAAAATCTGTCAGGCCAATCACATCGTGAGGGGCGGAATCGGAAGCCGGGCTACCATGACGACAGAGTTGCGATGGTTCCGTGTTAGAGGTAAACAATGGCTGCTGCTGCTGCTGGCGAACAGCTGTCTTTCGACTCGGCTTTGGCAGCGACTCTTCAAGACTTGAAGTTAACATTTTCTTTGAGAAAAGAACAAAGAACGGCACTGAAGTCTTTCCTCGAAAAGCAAGATGTATTCGGAGTTTTGATTAATTACGTAGTCAGAGCCGTCGCTCTGACTACGTCACATTCTTTGTTGCTCTGATTGGTTGTAGCGCTATCCTATTGCGTGCAGAGGGAACTTGAAAGACAACCGTTTATCCGGCCCATACTGCCAATGCCAGACCCTACATCTTTCTGATGTGGGTCTGGCTTGCCAGGCTATCTAGTTACTATTCTCATTACTGTTTCCTCTCAAAAGGGTTACAACTGGGCCTGGAAGTAAGATACTGGATGTGGCCTTGTGCATTCATACAAAGTCTCTGGTCCACAATATCGATTTTGTTAAATCTGGTTTCCATCCCAACATCTCATTTAATTTTGTAAGATTACAATGTGAAAGATTATAAAAACAACTGAATCAATCTAGTCGTATGTGTGTGAGTTGGAACCTAGGCAGGTAGCCTACAAACGGGCTGGTGGTTATTGTGCGTACTATAAAATATAATCCTGCAGGTGCCACTGATCAAATGCACCGATATTCATTATTTATTATTTGATGTCTCCTGACATCATTATTATGCTTACGGCATAGTTTCTGGCGTCACGTTCTGGTGACGCCAGAAGATGAGGACACGCTCGCCGCTACATCCTCCCACGCCTGCTTCACCTAAGGTGTCTTTGGTGGATTCCTGCTTGTTCTGTAGATGGTCTCGCGCGCTTTCACTTCGTGCACGAGCAGATCCGTCTCCTCGCCTGAAAATCATTCCTTCTTCCAGCCTGGCAAATCTGCCATCATAATAGCAATCTACCAAGTTGCAAGCGCACCTTGCTTTTAAAGGGAATGGGAGATGACACTCTGATTGGTTTATTGCATGTTACGCCTAAAACACACGATTAAGACACATGATTATTGAAGAGATTAAGTACAACCCTTTTGGACCATGTGCCTGGCACTGCGACCATTTTTCCACCATTAAACTAGCAGAAGTTGATTGGGACACGCCCTATATGCACCGGTGCCACGCGCTTCAGACCATGTGTTTCAGATCGTTAAAATAGAGCCCAGTATTTTTAAAATACGAAAGAGAGAAAGAGACAAGAAGAGATACAGGGTGCAGGGGTGAGGGTATGGCAAGCCTGAAACACCATAATAACAAGACGAGGATAAATATTTTGGATAAATGGGGTGCTCCATTTCCCAGAGGGGACACAAGGGTTTACATTTCAACAAGTAATGTACATTGTTGTTGTTTTGTACTTGTGAGGATGGAAATGGCCAAAGATCTTAGATTTAGGTTTTACATTTTATATAAAATATTAATAGAAATAACATGTGTGTCTTTGTATTACTATTATTTTTTTGTCTTTCCTTGGCTTTTATCTGTTGCTCTTTTTAGTTCTTTGCCCAGACTTAGTAACACAGACGATAGGTTGACCTCACCAAGATGTGTTCCTTCTCAAGGTTTCTTCCTTGAGTTTTTTAGGGTTAAGGGGTGTCATACATATATGGCCTGTAAAGCTCTTTGAAACTGTAACTGTAAAGGCTATACAAATAAAAATGACCTGCTTGAACAAGATATAAAACACATTCAAATCAACTAGGGGGCCCCAGCAGTGACAAACTATGGCTAAGCAATATTAAGATCAAATATTCATAAAGTGGTTACTTATTTATGAGGCTAAATATGATATACTATTGCACTACTTAGGGTGACTTAGGCCTATGTATCTTTCACTTTTTGGCTGATGCTGTTGCATTTGATAGATCTAAATGATCAAAACGCAACGTTTTTACAAAGGACTAATCATATTTTAGGGAAATTCTCAATCTGTATATTTTGTGTGTGATCTTTTATATTCAGGAGAAACCCTTCCCTTTAATTTTCTATTATCAAAAGAGGACTCTACACCCAATTGAATCTGCAAGCACATACCATGTTATGACTTGTGAAGCCTTTCGTAGCAGACGACATCTCAAAGATCAAAGTGATCATTTTAAGAATATTTATAAAAAGAATAAAATTAATGAAACAGCCTCTTATTCTACACACAGGGGACTCAATCAAACAATCCTTAATCCTAACGCCTTAGTAGGATCTTTGTCCTGTTAATATTTAACCCAGATAGAATTAATGTATTCAATTCACATTTGCCCATCGAACAATTGCCGTTTGCTGTCAAACTTTGTACTTTGAAGAAAATAAAAATTCCATACTCAAATTCCAAGTTGAAATGTTTAAACATGTCTGTTATATATGATTGTAATACTTGAAGATTTTTCAGATTGGTAAAAAGGTAACCAAGACATTTACAAGACAATCCTTGCTATGAGACTATTGCTTGGCTTATGTTATTTTACCACCTATAGCACACTTTGTGAAACCCTGTGTAGTATACTGAATAGTCTATGTTAAAACCGATTGATAATAAAAAAAAACACAATCTAGTTAAAGGTGCTGTTAGAAAGAATTGAGAGTTGTAAAGTTGCTCCCTCCCTCCCTACGTTTCTCTGCCATTGACAAGTGTTGCATTCACACACACGAGGTGGAGCTATAATAACGCTGTGTGTGTGAATGTGATTGACAGGCAAGATGTTTTCACTGAACTGAACAAAAATGAGCAGGGAGCAGTCTAAAATCGTCTCATAAAGAGATTTTTACTCACATTTCACTCACTAATAGCTGATGGATGGCTATGCCATTTCAGGCTCAGCCTGGATTTCAGGCTGAGCCATATTCATATTTAGAAATGTTGCACATCCTATATTTCTGTAATTTTAGCTCAAAATAAAACTTGTAATCTTGAATATTATATTAAAAAAGATCATGGACAGAACAAATTATTACATTATTTAGCTGAGAAAGTGACACATCCTGGATTTCAAAGAGACAGATTTCTGGTATTTGTCACCGAGGTGAGTTAAACAACATATAATGTTATAATTTCTTCACCATTTTTTCTGAACTTGAAAAGAAAGACAAATATGGCTACATGGTTGTTAACCCATTGTGTGTATGTCTGTACAACTATTTCATTGCGTATGTATTCATGCCATGAAATAAGTGTTATACACATGAATGTGTATGGCTGTGTGTGTGTGTGTCTCTCAGCCATGTGTCTCCTGTGTGTTCAGTTCCGTCTATCACGATAATGTGTAGCCTCTACGAATATGCACAATTTCCTTGTTAACCGAGCATAACAGCAGGCCTCTCAAGGATTGACATGTCACACAGTTTCACGCGATATCATGTCTCTGTAGTAATAGCATGTGTGTCTCCTGTAAGTAGAGAGGGGAAGACGACCCCTATTCACATAATAATTGCTCACAGTTAATCATTGGTGCCCATGTGTCATGAGACACAGAGAATCTTGCTTTAGGGGTAAATTGGAATGTGATTGTACTGTGGCGGTTGGCGCCTAAAGTCAGCCCTCAAATTAAAGATAACAGAAAAAAATAATATAGGGATTTTTATTACACAGGAAGCATCAGATTTTGACACTGACATAGAAACCCATACACCGGGGAGGGCCATTTTAAAACACTGGAGAAGAAGGGGGAACACCACTCAATTAAAGAATTCCCAAGTCGTCGCAGGCTAAAACCTCTCTCCCTCTCTCTCTCTCTCTTGCTTTCTCCCTCTCTCATTTGTTCTCTCTCACACACCCTGTAATTGATATCTTGACATTGCCTTCCGAACTGTACTAAACGTCAAAGCATATTGTATGGGATTTTCCTTCCCTATTAGGGGAACATTGGAATATGATTTTTTAATGGAGGTTGCAGTGAAGTCAGGCATATAAACTACAGATGGAGGACCACACAGGGATTTCATGGCTACAATGAGCATTAGGTGTAGTACCCACTTGTCTCCGATTAGTTTTCTACAGAGACCTAACAATCATTGTCAATTATGTATATGGTAGAATTACTGTTTCAGTGTCGTTCACAAATCTCACACATGGTAGGACACACATCAGAACATGAGGTAAGGGAGTGGAAGATGAGCCGGTTATTTCTACTACAATGATCTGCAAGACGCAGGGATTTCCATGAGATATCTTCTTTTTTTTTGGAGGGTCTGGAGGAAATCAAATCTAGTGAAATTGTGTGTAATAATTAAATGGCTATTAAATAAATAAAAAAATATGGCTGGCAATTTTTGTCCTTCATGGATCTCGCGTTACAGTCATTGCTATCATTGTTTTGTTTGTTGTGTCTGCATCCAAAGGGGAACGGGACCTTTGTAAAAAAAAAAAAAAAAAAAAAGTGATTCAGACATGTTGAGAGTCAGGCTTGTTTGGCAGAACAGAAATATAGAAGAGAAGAAGACTCCAGCAGTGATGTAAGACTGAGAAGAACTTTTTCATCTCCCTGTCTCATTACCATGTGGTTCACTTTTTGAGAAAACAGAGAATACACATTTATTTCTCATACTGCCTTTGGAGGTCCCCCCCCCCCCCATATTTTTCAGACCCCCTATCGCTACACTAGCTTCCACCCGGTTGTCTAAAAGAGGGTTCATCCCAAATTGGACCTAGCCTACCCAAACTGCAACTGCCATTCCTCCTTGTGTGTCAAGTTTTCTTTAAATAAATTGTATACACAAATATGTGGAATACATCTGGAGACTTTGATGTCATGGTAGAATCCAAGCAGAGAAATGGGTCAGACAGAGATGTGGAATTGTCCTCTGCTCTCTCAGTGAGTGTCTGTATTCAAAACCAGCACCAGCAACAGTTACTCAACCAACCAATGTATTTACATAATATAGCTTTGTAGGCAAACATTGTTTAACGGGAACCTGCAAAAACGGAAAAAGCATCTTTTAGCTTTCATTTGGTACAGCAGTATGAACATTACAGGCATTGCAATTCACAGTAGCGACTGATTGATGAGGGGAAAAAAAGCTTTCCTGTAAAACATTCACAACTGATGATCCCTAAATCGGTCAAACATCATTGGTTTATTTGTTTTGACATCATTATTTTCTCCCATTTGGACTGGAATCTAATGAGACGCTTACTAAATTGTTCTAGCAAACAATACAATTAAACTCTGAATCAATATTATATTTTCTTTATGGACAGGAAATTGGAATAGTTAAAACAAAGTAATAAACAAAGGCTACCTACAAATTGAATGCACAAATTAGCCTCAAACACACACACACAGATGGAAAATTCCAAAGGCTATGGTGATTCCAAGACTGCTAATTGATACACAAAGCTGGCATTGCAGGTCTGAGCAATTACAGCACGTCTTATTACATAGAGATAATGACTATTTCTCTAGTCTTATTTTCACAAGGCCAGTGCAGGTAGAGCAAATGTATGAAAACCACTGCACCAGTAGAAATTGTGCTCTAGACAATCAGGTTGTGACATGAATTCCATAGCTATAAACACAATTACAGTGAAGAAACAAACAAATAGGGTCTCTGCCATTCAAACACGCATGCTGGGTACACACTACATGAAAGTGAGACTGATTTTGTGCCCGAATTCCCCCTTCCAACTCTGGTCAGCAAAGCTCCGATTTTTATACGGTTCTAACGATTTTCTTGCCAGATTATCCTGCGGTGTGTGGGGGTATATTAAGATCCAAAAAATCGGGGCTGCACCGATTCGAAATCGCAAATATTAAACATGTTCAATATTTACAATCCGATATCCTGTAGTGTGGGAGGAACCCAGAGCCGAGTATGCAGTGTTGTCACGTGGGAAAGACAATAGCCAATTGGGAGCAACGCTGACCGGTAATCCCAACAGAAGCTATGGCGGCGCAAGTGAGACGGATTTCCGAAATGGTGGAGTCCACCTCATACTGCAACATGTGCAGACCATTTTCATGCCGTTGCCATAACTTCGTCCACAGTGCTTTTGTTTTGCTAAGGATGTTCAGAAAAAAAAAGTTCGAAAGCTAGCATAGCCATCATAGCATGGCCGCCGTCCACCATGTTTGTTTACACTAAAGTCACATTTTTGATAGCGAGATTGCAATTTGTGATTTGTGAAAGTTCTGGTTTTGAAAATCAGGACTGGGTTGTTGGGGAATGAAATCGGTTCTTGTGTGTTGTGCTGTATTGGCAAAATCGTTGCCCTCCACACACTTAATGACCAAAACAGTTACATGTATCTTCATCTATCGTTAGGTGTGTGGTCTCACGTTTTATAGATATGAAAATCATCTAGTGTGTGCCAGGCATAACATACACCAGCTTCCTCTCTCTCCCTCCCTCTCAGACACACACAAACATGCACATTCCTGGGTACAAACGTGCATACACTGACACAAACACGCACACCCACACACAGACTATTGGTACTTTTAGTTAATTGAAGCATTGAGTGAGCAGGAATGCAGTAGGTTGCGTCATTTTTCTTCCTGTCAGTGTTCTTCAAGGGCCCACCTCCACTGTTCCTCTGAATATTCATGACCATCAAGTCACATCTGTGGAGGCAGCGTCACCAGTCCCCTCACTCACCGGACTCACGCTCCATAAGATGGCAGCCCATGACGACTCACAAACATTTCTAGAGATGTTCGAGGCAACGGCGACGGCATGTGGCTGGCCGGGGGCGGAGTGGGCTGCGTGGCTGCTTCCCCTGGCCGCCTGGCCGTGCTCTCCGGGGCCGGGCACATGATGGCGGCCAGCCTCTCCCACCTGTCCCACACCGGCACCCCGCAAACGACCCGTGCCAGGTTCCCCACACCACACACCCGCTCGACCCTCCCCTCTCCCCCGCATTACCTACTTTAATGTTCGACCCTCACATCTCCCCCGCACTAATCCTCCTTTCTTTCCTCCCCAGGTTCCAGCCGCTACAGGCGCTGCTCCCGACTCACAGAGGGTTCCTCAGGCGGCAGGGCAGGAGTGCTGGAGGTGGGGACAACCCTGACACTTCCGCCGTGAGTGCCCGCTCATGGAGGTCGGTCAAGTGATTCGAGTTGTCGGCCCTCCGGCACCCTCCCCCGGTCCAGGAGGGACGTACAGCGATGGTGGACTCAGGCTGCATGCAGTCTATTGTTCATCAGAACCTGATTCAACCCGGGGCTTTGATAGAGGCAGAATGTGTGGATATTAGGTGTGTGCATAGAGATATTCACAGATACCCTGTAGTACGAGTGGAAATTCGGTTTAAGGGTAAAAACCATAGTGTGAAGGCGGTGGTTAGATCCCGCCTGACGCACCCCCTGATTCTGGGTACTGATTGGCCAGGGTTTGATAGGTTAGTCGGACAGTGTGTGGGGGTGCGTTCACGGTTGACAGGGACATGGGATATGTGCGCTGTGCTCAGCGGTGACGCAAGGTTGTCCGACACTGCAGACGGGGAGGGGGAGCCGGTGGTGCCTTCACAGGAGGCTCTGCAGGTTCCCGTGTTTGACTCCATGGAAGATTTTCCACTCGAGCAGGCTCGTGACGATACTCTACGCTTTGCCTTCGACCAAGTGATAAAAATTGATGGTCACATGGTGCGCCCTGATGCAGTGTTAACGTATCCACACTTTTCATTGTGCAGGGACAGACTATACAGAGTGAGCCGTGACACTCAGACAGATGAAATAATTACACAGTTGTTGGTACCGAAATGCCACATTATAACCCAATAACTGGACATATGGGGTGTGAGAAGACACTGACCTTTGTAATGGTCCGATTCTATTGGCCAGGCATTTGGACAGACGTGTGCCGCTGGTGTGCGTCTTGCCCAGTCAGTCCCAGAGGCAACAGTTGTGGCAGTTGGTGGACAAGAACGGGCATCCTCCACATTCACAAAAGTTAAAGTGAACCGAACACCACCAGCAATGTCTCACACAGAATCTGAACTCCTTGGTGTAATAAAACAGCTGAGAGGAGAGGTGGAAGAAATTAAAAAGGTCATGTTTGAGTCCCCTAGATCTTTTGCCCAGCAGCGAACAAGCAGGAAACGAGGCTGCAGAAACTGCCAAGAGAACAATAAAGGAGACAACTGCGACCATTGCTTCAAATGTGGACTGAGTGGACATCTGTCACGTGGATGTAGAAGTGGAAGGAGGCCTGCTGATAAACAAGAACAGGTAGATATGTCATCTAGCACTGTTATAACTACACCAACACCACCTGTTGACAAAAACAACCAGAATGAACAGCTCATAGATGTCTACAAGTTAATCACAGATAGCATCCAGCACTTGGAGGCTGCTAAAACACAAGATATAACCCTACAAAAAGAGGAAGCGGTCAGTGTCAGTCTCCTCTCCCCAAAACGAAGAATAGAGTTACTCAGTCTGATTGGCAATCAATATGTCATTACCTGCCTGTTAGATGACGTAGAAACTAAAGCTTTGTGGGACACTGGATCACAGGTCTACCTAATCAATGAGACATGGAGACATCAAAACATTCCACATGCTACAGTCAGGAATCTAGCTGAGATTCTGGGAACAGATAGATTGGATGGGAGGGCAGTAAACCAGACACCAATTCCTTTCTCTGGGTGGGTTGAGGTCACATTCAAATTACCCTCAAACAGCACCAAACAGTTTGAGCTCTCTGTGCCAGACCTTATAGCTAACGGAGATGGGGTGGCAGAACAACCAATCATCGGTTACAATGTAATTGAGCAAGTGTTAGCGATGGGTATAGCGCCACCATGTGCTGTCACAGAGGCAGTCAGTGCAGCATTCTCATTTGACTGTAAGAAAACTGAAGTATTTCTGAAAGTAATGAAGCGTGGGAATGACGAGATAGGTGAAGCTACAGTTAAAGTGGGTAGAGAGATGAAGTCTATTCCAGCTGGTCAAACGAAAACTGTGAAGTGCACTGTGAGGGCAGGCCCACTTCCAAACCACCAAGACGTGTTATTTGAACCCTTTTCACAAGTAGAATTACCAGAGGGATTAAAAATTGAAGAAAGTGTAATTTGCTTACAGAGAGGTAGTTGGTCACGTGTTGCTATTCCAGTCACAAACAGCACTAGTCATGATATCCTATTGCCACCAAGAACCATACTGGGACAAACACAGAGGGTTAAAACCATTTATCCAGCAGATACAAAACCCGTAGACATCAGTCTGTCAGAAGCAAAGTTCCCAGACACAGAAAACACACAAACAGTGGTGATAGAGAACAGAGAGAAGACTAAAGAAAACACTAAAGAAAGAGAGAGCGAGGAGAATTGGGATCCTCCAGTACCCCTTACTCACCTTGACCCGTCACAGCAGCAGCAGGTCAAACAACTTCTCAGAGAGGAATGTAATGCTTTTGCTAAGGATGAACATGATGTAGGGACCATCCCCTCACTGCAGCTCAAGATTCGTCTTAACGACCCCACATCTGTAAAGCGAACATATTGTACATATCAGTGCCAAAGCCGCTTCATAAGGAGGTAAAAGAATACTTGGAGGATTTGTTAAACAGAGGCTGGATAACAAAGTCAAAGTCCCCTTACTCCAGTCCCATTGTTTGTGTGAGAAAAAAAGATGGAGGCCTTCGACTGTGTTGTGATTACAGGGAGCTGAATAAGAAATCCATTCCTGATCGCCACCCAATACCCCGCATACTAGATATGCTGAACAGCCTCAAAGGAAGTTCCTGGTTTTCGGTCCTTGACCAAGGGAAGGCCTATCACCTTATCAAAGCCATGGAGTCAAGCTGACACCTAGAAAATGTGAGGTATTCAGAAACCAAGTGGGATTTCTGGGGAAGCTGGTTACTAAAGAAGGCTACACTATGGACCCTGCAGATATTGCCCCAGTGCAGGCCATGAAGCAGCGGAAACCCACCACCATTGGTGAGTTAAGAAAATTACTGGGATTTATTTCCTACTATCGTAGTTACATCCCTAACTTTTCTTCCATTGCAAAACCCATGTATGATCTCCTCACCGCAGACAAATGTGTAAAAGGGAAGCCAAAACAAACCAGACAAGTTGGGAAAAGACAAAGTGATGGAGGTCAGTTGCCATCATCTCATCCGATCACATGGTCGCCAGAACACCAACAGGTACTCTGCCATCTTGACTTTCTCTCTGAGCCACCAGTGTTAGGGTATCCGGACTATGAACAACCCTTCACCTTACACTGTGATGCTTCACAAGTGGGGCTCGGGGCTGTGCTTTATCAGAGGCAGAAAGGGAAGCTGGTGGTGATTGCGTATGGATCAAGGACGCTGACTGCCCCTGAGAGAAACTACCACCTCCACTCGGGAAAGTTGGAGTTCCTAGCCATGAAGTGGGCCATATGTGAGAGGTTTAGAGACTATCTCTATTATTCACCACCATTCACAGTCTATAAAGACAACAATCCCCTCACGTATGTGCTCACCACAGCCAAGCTTAATGCAACTACTCATAGGTGGATAACCGAACTCGCTGACTTCCAGTTCACTATTAAGTACCGCCCTGGCAAAGCTAATAGGGATGCTGATGGACTGTCGCGCATGCCCTTAGACATGGAGCAGTACATGCTAACATGCACACAAGCTGCGTTGCCTGAAGTTATGCACAGTGTGACCCAGGCTGTAGCTGTCCAGTCACAAGAGAGTGAGCCCTGGCTTTGTCCCGTGACCATATCCACTGCTATTGCTGAAGACAATGATGGTGAGACATCAGTGGGGGAAATTCCTAAAACAGAGTTGAGAGAGGCACAAAGAGAGGATCCAGTGATTGGGCAGGTGTTAAAATATATGACATCAAAACAATGGCCTAAGTGTGGAAAACAACCTCAAAATAACAAAATAGCTGGACTGGCAAGACAAAAACATAAACTGCACCTTAGTGATGATGGACTGCTGTACAGGGAAACGACAAACAGACTACAGCTCCTCCTACCTCAAAAGTACCATCAGCTGGTTTACAAAGAACTCCATGAAGATATGGGACACCTTGGAGTTGAGAGGGTGATGAATCTCATCAGAGAGCACTTTTATTGGCCGCATATGCAGAAAGATGTTGAGCATTACATCACACAGGTGTGCAGCTGTCTGAAGAACAAGCGTCCAAACAAACCAACCAGAGTGCCTCTCACTAACATCATCACCACATATCCTTTTGAGTTGGTATCAATTGACTTCTTACATCTGGAGAAATGTAAGGGAGGATATGAATATATCCTTGTTGTGATGGATCATTTCACGCGGTTCGCCCAGGCTTACCCCTGCCGCAACAAAGCTGCCAAAACAGCTGCAGAAAAGATATTCGGAGATTTTGCATTGAGGTTTGGGTTCCCTGCACGCCTTCATCACGACCAGGGTAAGGAATTTCAAAACAAGCTGTTTGCTAAACTACAGGAATACAGTGGGGTTATGGGGTCCAGAACCACACCATATCACCCACAGGGGAAGGGCCAGGTTGAAAGATTCAACAGGACACTTTTGTCCATGCTCAGAAACTTACCAGAGACTGCCAAAGCAGATTGGAAAGCGTCACTAGCACAAATGGTTCATGCATTTAACTGTACTCGCAGTGAGGCCACGGGCTATGCACCTTATTTCCTCTTATTCGGTCGCAACCCTAGACTCCCTATTGACCTCATGTTTGGCATTACACCAAAAGATCAAAGTTCATCGCACAGCAACTACGCTGAGAAATGGAGGGCAAGAATGACTGAAGCTTACAAGCTGGCTTCCAACTCAGCGAACAAAGAGGCATTGAGAGGTAAAGTGCTCTATGACAGGAAAGTTCATGGTGCAGAGTTGTCTACTGGATGCAGAGTGCTGGTTCGAAATCTGACTGAAAGAGGTGGTCCAGGGAAGTTGAGATCATTCTGGGAAGATAGAGTGTATGTTGTGACACAAAAGAAACATCCAGACAGTCCAGTATATGAGCTCAAACCAGAGAATGGCAACGGACGTTGTAGGATCCTGCACAGGAATCTACTGTTGCCATGCGACTTTCTACCTGTGGAAAAAGTGGACTTACCTTTGGAACCTGGAAAAAGGAAAAAGAAACACAAAAAGAGCAAACACAAAGAACAAGAACAGAGCACAGAGGATGAAAATGAGGATGGATGGACATCCATTATTGGACTACGACAAAGAGCCAGTGGACTTGGAGAAAATCATCTGAATGTGGAGGCACCTGAGTTGTATCCAAGCAACGGAGAAGCAGCAGAGTTGGAAAACACTGAAGAGGATGGAATGTGACAAGACCTGGCATCAGAGGGAGAAGAAATCAGGACACCAGAGCAAGGCATTGAGATATCTGACACTCAGAGTGAAGAGGAGTCTCCTGAATCTGCACCCAGTGATGAGGATGAAGATCCTGCTGATCCTCCCGCCATGGTGAATAAGTATCCTTTCAGAGCAAGAAAACCAAAAATGATATTTACATATCATAAGTTAGGGCAGCCTACCATGTCACGTGATTAAGTGCAAAGTAAATTCATAAAGAAAGAATGAGCACATGTTATGAATAATTTGCTGTTGTTGTGTTCAGAGTATATATATATATATATATATATATATATATATATATTGAGCAATGTGGAAATACAGTTGTGAATGTTTAACAAGTAATGACTACTAATTTGTTGGTTAAAAAGTGTATGACACTTAGACAGACTTTACCAAAGAAATTGTACCACATGTTGGCTTAGATAGGAGGTTATTCCTGTGTAAAGTACCTTACTCTCAGGGAAGATGCAGATATCCTCGCTTATAGCGAAGTGGCAGTGGGCTGTTATCGTGCACAGATACACCTGCTGCAGACATATGGCATTAACAGGAGATATATGTCATATTTGGGACTGTGGACAGTCATGCATCTTTATGGACACATATGAACTCTGACTCCTTGGAAATAACTTTCTTACATGCCATGCATGCATGTCACATGTGGACTATTTACACCATAATGTGGTATGGTAATAGAATGTCAGGGACGACATTACATTTTGGAGGGGAGAATGTGAGAATAGTGTCTGTTAGATTAGTACACCCCCCCCCCCCCCCCATATATATTTTATTTTATTTTGTGCTCCATTCATCTTAAACAGGCATATAATGTAATGCATGCAGTACCTCATTTCCGCCACAGGGTGGCTTTGACCTATTGGTGCACTTTCTGTCCTGTGAAAAGCTACACATGTTGTAGAGCAGTATTCAGAAGGCGGACAGAACGTGTCGTTAACAAATGTGTCGCTACGTCTGTGTATGTTTACAGGTAAGCAAGCAATAGAAGAGTCATGAATGTACATAAGAATGAGCTGGGCAAGGGTTTAGATATGTCGGGAAGATTTTGCTGGTTAACTCTGCCGTGAATGTTGTATTAAAATGTTGCAATGCCGTCATAAGCAACTTCTTAGCTAGCAGCTAAGCTAAACTTTTCCCGGTGCCATTAGGGTCCGATGGCGGTACATTTATGTAGATTTTGTGTTTGTTTACTTTGTATACCAATGTTAAGAACTGAGGATATTATCAGGAGTCACAATGTCCTTTGAGTGTATGTATTTCCATTGTTAGTAATTGCCATGTGTATTAATGTGTATTTTTGGAACTGTGTAATAATTAGTTAGGATGTATACAGACAGAGTGAAACGCACATGTTGTAGAGCAGTATTCAGACGGAAGGCGGACAGAACGTGTCGTTAACAAATGTGTCGCTATGTGTGTATGTTTACAGAACCCAGTAAAAGAAACTATTCTTCAAGTCACGCTTGAGTTTAATTATTCAAGTGTGCTACACGAGGTACCCCAGGCCTCCACAGGATTTTCTCCCTTTGAACTGCTGTTTGGCAGGAAACCATGCAGGGTTTTGGACCTGGTTAAGGAAAGCTGGGAGGAGGGTCCGAGCTCGAGTAAAAGCGAAGTTCAGTACGTCCTGGACCTGAGAGCAAAACTCAACACACTTGGACAGTTATCACGCGAGAATTTGCTCCGGGCCCAGGAACGTCAGCTTGAACGTCAGCTTGTTTCTTGTAGTCAAGAAAGATGGGTCTATCCGGTTCTGTGTGGACTATCACAAGGTGAATGAGGATTCACGGTTTGACGCCTATCTTATGCCCCGGGTCGACGAACTCCTGGATCGCCTGGGCACTGCTCTCTTTTTTACGATGCTGGATTTGACCAAAGGCTATTGGCAGATTCCCTTATCTCCAGAGTCTAAGGAGAAAACGGTCTTCTCCACTCCGTACGGTTTGTACCAATTTGTCACACTTCCGTTCGGGTTGTTCGGGGCCCCAGCCACATTTCAGCGCCTCATGGACCAAGTGCTGCGTCCACATGCTGCATATGCTGCTGCCTACCTGGATGATGTGATCATCCATAGTAACACCTGGGCGGAGCATGTGCAGCAGGTGGCTGCGGTGCTCGAGTCACTGAGGCAGGCGGGGCTCACGGCCAACCCGAAGAAGTGTGCAGTTGGACGGAGGGAGGTACGGTATCAGGGGTACCACTTGGGCGGCGGGCAGGTGCGTCCACAAGTAGATAAGACAGCAGTGATTGCAGCCTGCCCAAGGCCCAAGACCAAAAAAGAGGTGCGGCGGTTTTTGGGGCTGGCCGGCTATTACCGGCGATTTATTCCCAACTTCGCAGAGCTGAACAGCCCCTTGACCGACCTCACCCGAAAGGGTGCCTCAGATCCGGTCCAGTGGACAGAGCAGTGCCAGGTGTCGCTTGAGAGGGTAAAGCAGGCCCTCTGTGGCAGGCACGGAGCTGTGGGCGGGCCTGGGTGGGCCTGTGCCTGCCCTGATTGACAGCTGGCCCGCCCAATCAGAAAAAAAAAAAAAGAAATCTGTATAGTAAAACATGGATATTACGACTGTATGTAGTGTATTTTATCTATAACATGGTAAAAAGAGCAAAATAATAAGTAATCCTGATAACTATTTAAAGTTACGTGTGGTGGTGTGTTTTCATTGGTCAATGCAACATCAATGTAGCACTGTTACATTATGGCGCGATCAACGGTAACGTTCGTTAGCAGTGTTATGGTATCTTGATTTTGCTTTAGTATGGCTAAACAACTTGCACTCACTTTTTTAAAAACCTCGTAAGGTAGGCCATGGTTTTCTTTACATAGGCCCGCCGTGGCCATGGACAGCAGGATGAGAACTTTGAGCCTCTGAGCTTCATTAGAAAAGCAACATTGCATAGGCTATAGACTAGGCAATGTTGCTTTGCTAATTAAGCTAAACGTTATGTTATGTACATTGACCTTAGCCTTCTTGTTCATGGACTGAATATTCATTCAGTTTCATTCCTGTAAATGTGCACTGAATATGTTGTAGTTGTTTTTTGTTGTTTTGTCAGAGCTTTTTTAGTAGGCTTAATATGCACTATCTATGCAATGTTGCTTTCATTCCTTTAAATGTGTTGTGCACTGAATAGTGTTATGTTGTTGTTTTTGTTGTTTTGTTAGAGCTCCGTGCTCTCTAATTGCGCTGCCGTATTATAGGCTACAAGGTTGCCTTTTTGTGAATTATGTGGATCTGGCTCGGTAACCATTTAGCCTATGGTAGGTATAGGCTTTTGTATTAAGCTCAGTTTTGACAGCAGATGAAATTTAAACCACTAAAATAAGTAGGCTAATAAACCAATTTTTATGAATACTTGTTTCATGTGTGATGTGGTGTAGTGTTAATTTCGTTAACGAAAACTAAACGAAAATATGTTCGTCAACACACATTTTTCACCGGATGAAAACTAGCCTAGACGAGACTGAAACCCCCATTAATAAACAATAACTGGGATCAGTATGCATTTTCGTGGACTAATAAAGACGAGACGAAAATGTAGTTCACTAAATAAAGACTGGGCGAAAATTATACTATGTTATTATTAGTGGTGGGCCGTTACCGGCGTTAACGTGCTGCGATAACGCGAGACTCTTATCGGCGATAAAAAAAATCTATTCTTAAAGTTGGGTTGGGAGCTGGGTCTATACCGGATTTCCACCGGGGACGTAAGCGCCGCTGCGCCGCGGAACGGCTGCGTCCTCTGCCCGGTTACGCGCTGCGAGGCGGCTGGATTCGCGGGATCACGCGAGAACTACAAGACCACGCGTCTTGTATTGCGTCTATGTATTTAGTGTTGTTTATTGTTATGTCCTAATGTGTTGTGCTGTAGCCTATAGACAAAGTCAGTTATAAACGACAACGATTTGTGGCCGTGTTCGATCGGGAGGGTGTTTTTATTTTGAAAATTGACTGGATGCTCTATGGCTTTTACTATTTCACTTCCTGCCCGGTCAATCTGCTGTATTGAAATTGACGCAGTTCAGTAACGGCTCGCGTCACAAAATGATAGCGCTTTCTCAAGCAGTTTGTGATGCATTTTGGAAACAGGAGATGAGCCCCTGGTCTAATGCGCCACCTGGCTTGAGAAACCCGTCTCAAAGACTTACTTTTAGTAAATAATTTTTGATTAGATGGAAATGTTCTATATTATCTGCTGACAAAAAAAGTAGGGTAAAATAATTGTCCTGACTAAAACTAGACTAAAATGTTGACAGTTTTTGTTGACTAAAACTAGACAAATAAAATTATGTTGACTTGGACTAAGATAAAGACAAATGCTCGACTTATAGTCGACTAAAACTTGAATAAATAAAAACAGGATGAGGTTGACTAAATGTGATGAAAACTAACAAGGGCGATTGAAACTGGACTAAAACTGAGACTAAATTTAAAAATGGCTGATAAAATTAACACTAATGTGGTGTGAGGTAGCACTTTGTGGATCGAGTGTCATGGTGTTCGGTGGAGTCGGTCAGCGCGGTATGTGCAGCAGGCGGCAACTCACACTTTCTGATTCTAGGTTAAATATACCTTTATGCTTATCTATTGTTCTTCAGAGTCACCTGTTGAGACAATTTTAAAGCAAGAAGAAGCATTTGAAATGATTCAGCGCAATATTAATTATTAGGGATGTCCGATATTGGCTTTTTTACCGATAACCGATAACCGATATTGTTCAACTCTTAATTTCCGATACCGATATCAACCGATACCGATACCGATATATGCGGCCACGTGAAACCTCCGCTTTACACTCATTGCAAACCGTAATAGGCTTTATGCCGAGCGGAAGTGTGGAAGAATAAATAAAAACAAAACAGCGGTAAAAGCTAGCGTGTGTGTCCGGGAGAGGGCTGCTCTCCTCGGACACATTACTCTGAAGCCCCGGTGACGGTCTGGAAGTGCGGATTAATAAATAAATTAAAACATTTAAAAAACAGCGGTAAAAGCTAGCGTGTGTGTCCGGGAGAGGGCTGCTCTCCTCGGACACATTACTCTGAAGCCCCGGTGACGGTCTGGAAGTGCGGATTAATAAATACAATAATGTGAGCGCGGTACAGCGGACCTGAACCGGTTGTGATGAGACTGTTTCGCAGAATGCGTTAGTATGTTGCGCTGACCCCTATTTTACTATTCAACGTAGAAACTTTGAAATAATTCCAAACCACTGACATAACTACAGCTACAACTAGCGTCCCGCTACACGGCCGCACAGCCCAGGCTTGTTATTGAGACGGCGCGGCGCGTTTGATGATGTCATCAAACCACGTCCTCACTTGAAACATAACAGATATCTGAAATTATTTCAAAATCGATTTCGGTATCGGCAGGGGCGGACTGGGAACAAAATTCGGCCCTGTCAATTTTGTCCTGGACCGGCCTTGGAGTTGCGAGATTGTTGACCGGGGGGGGGGGTGCTGCGCGATTGTTGACGGGGGGGGGGGGGGGGGGGGGGGGGGGCTGCGCGATTGTTGACGGGGGGAGGGGGGGTCTGCGCGATTGTTGACGGGGGGGGGGGGGGGGGTGCTTCGCGATTGTTGACGGGGGTGGGGGGGGGCTGCGCGATTGTTGACGGGGGGGGTGGGGGGGTGCTGCGCGATTGTTGACGGGGGGGGGGGGGGGGGGGGGGGGGGGGGGGGGCATGCGCGATTGTTGACGGGGGGGGGGGGGGCTGCGCGATTGTTGACGGGGGGGGGGGGGGGGGGGGGGGGGGTGCTGCGCGATTGTTGACGGGGGCCGATAATATCGGACATCCCTATTAATTATTTAAAGTTAGTTCTTAATGATAAGACTCATAGGGCACTCAGTGCAAGCATGCGTGTGTGTGAACAAGAAAGACAGCTGCACGGAGATGAATAAATGGAACGATAGTTATAGGCTATTATCAAATCGCGCTGGGGGAAAAAAAAGTGGAATCAATTATGTCTATGTATGAGAAACACTGTCCCTTTAGTGGTGCTTCTGAATTTAGGATTCAGGACAACTGCTTTGATTTTGGGACACCCCGACCCACCCCGACTTAATCCAGGCCCACCCATCTGTCACGTTCTGCATCCGCCACTGCTCTGTGGGGAGCCTCTTCTCCACACACCTAACTTCTCTCTACCTTTTGTCCTGCAGACTGATGCAGAGGGCTGGGGGCCGTTCTGTCCCAGCAGGTACGGGGCGTCGACCGCCGGGTTCTCTACATCAGCCGGAAGCTGTCCGAAAGGGAGGCCAGCTACAGCACAGTGGAGAGGGAGTGCCTGGCCATCCGGTGGGCGGTCAATACTCTGCGGTACTACATGCTGGGGCGCCCATTCACCCTCTGCTCAGAGCACGCTCCCCTCCAGTGGCTCCACCGCATGAAAGATGCCAACGCCCGGATCACCCGTTGGTACCTGGCACAGCAGCCATTTAAGTTCAAGGTGATCCATTGGCCGGGGGCACAGATGGCTGTGGCCGACTTCCTTTCCCATTCCCATGGGGAGGGGGGGGAGTAGGTTAGGCCGGACAGCTCCCCGGCCTAAATCGGGCGGTGGAGGTATGTGGAGGGGGCGGGGTGCATCAGCTGCAGGAGAGAGGTGTGGAGAGGGCTCAGGAGAGCAGCGCCAGGTGAGAGTGATTGGCACACCTGCATCCTGTTGAGCTAATCACTCTCTCTCCTTTTTAACACAATAGCGTGCTGGACCTGGGGGAAGACGACCAGATGCAACATCGAGAGAGAGACACACACGGTTGTCAGCAGCGAGACCGAGATGGGCCTTCGAACGACAAATGATGTGTGTTAGTGTTGTGATCGAAAATAAAAACTACTAAAACGTCATCGCTCTCGGATTGATTCTGCTGAAAGAACCCACTGTGGCTTCAGACCACGCCACAACATCATACCTTATAACCACCCAGAGAAGGAGACCAGCGCTGCCTGTGCGTATATGAATCTGTCAGTATGAACATGAATCTGATCCTGTGTGTGTGTGTGTGTGTGTGTGTGAAAGTCTTGAAAGAGAGCGAGATAGAGAGACAAAGATATAGAAGCAAATGCAATTTGCATTTTTTGGTAATCGTTCCATCAGTGCTCTGCCATTTGTTTTCAGCTGTATCCTGACAGCAATTTCCTTTGTCTCTGATTTGTGGCAGGATATTCCTCCCAACAGGTGAAAACGATGTCCCTCTGACATCTGCGATGCGCTGTTCACCTTCATCTCCTAAACTGCGCTGTTATAATACTGCAGATCCTTTAAAAAAAATTCTAAAAAAGAACGGCAGCAGTGGTTATTTCTCACATGACCCCATTAGGGCCTGTCAAAAGAGTGCGTCATAACATTTATGTGTGTCTGTCTCTTTTAGTTTGTTTATGTGACACAATTACGTCATGTGTTTACCTCATTCCTGTGTTTGCTTGGCCTATCAGCTAAGGGATGGAAATGATACACAAGCACAGATCTTACCTACCTACATGTACGGCTCTTGTGACAACATTATGTACTGCGAAGTACAGAAGCCTGGCAAGCCTTGGGGCAGAATGCACAGTGACTGTAAACAGCACAGTGTGAAGCGCTGACCTGATCCACCTCTCACAGTCTGCTTCATCCTTCACTGGACTAATTGGCCCCATATATATGAATGTGTGTGTCTGTGTGTGTGTGTGTGTGTGTGGGCGGGGGGGGGGGGGGGGGGGGGGTACAAAGAAGAAGAAGTGATACATGGAAATATAGCATTAAAATGCTACAATTGCGCCTATGTATGTATGTATGTGTTTTTTGGGGGTGAGAATGTTTAATTTTCAATCAAATACCCATACCATCAAAACAAAACTACACTGAACCTTATTTGCCTTTGTACCACATTATACCACCAAATTGGTGAATACGTTAAAATGTGCACTTGGAAAGGGAACATACCAAAAAGGAAATACAAAGCATAGACATCATCACCGATGTCTCAAAAGACAGGGTTTGGCCAAGGATCTAAAATGATGCCCTGCCTCTCTCACCCCTGAAACACTGTCTCTCGGATCAAATGTTTACTGCTATAGCACTGACAATAAATATCAATTAAACTGTAATAGTTTAACAGCGAGAGACATCTATCCATTAAAGGATTTGCGAAGCGTGTTGAAACCACATTTCGGTAACCCTTCCTTTTACAGTCCGGTAATTACCAGCTAATTTCCTGGTAATAAGATGTATTTACTAAGTAATAACCAGGTAATTAAATGTAATTACCTTGTAATTACCAAGTACTTACCAGGTAATTACCAAGTATTTACATTTCATATTTATCTGGTAAATACCAACAAGTTACCTGATATTTACTAGATATTTTCCTGACATCTACCAGGTATTTACCCAATAATTACCTGGTAGATATCCTGCAATTGCATATTGTAGACAATAAACCCACTGAATGTGTCTATATGTGACTTTGTTAGGGTGATAATAACTTATATATTTACCTGGTACTTACCAGGTATTTACTCAAAAATGATCGCATATTTACCTGGTAACTACCACTTATTTACCTGGTAGTTACCTGATATTTACCTGGTAACTACCACTTATTTACCTGGTAGTTACCTGATATTTACCTGGTAAATACCAACAAGTTACCCAGTATTTACTAGATATATACTGAAAACTACCAGGTATTTATCAAGGAATTATAGATTATGTATTACCAATCAACCTGTGTAGTGACAGTGAGGGTAGTAATGACTCTGATATTTACCTGGTAATTACCCAGTATTTATAACTTGCAACTATTTACTAATTACTTTCTAATTACCCAGTAGTTACAATTTACCCAATAACCCCCATGTCTGTATGCAGATATTAACTGGTATTTACCCAGTAATTACAAATGTGTACCACGTACATTCCAAAACATTATCAGGTAAAACCCTGTGAATTACCCTGTAAGGAAGGTGGAACTGTACTGTAAAAGGAAGCGTGGTTTGTTTCAATGATATTACCATATACTTTCCTGGTAACTGTAGATTATAATCCTCTACCACCCATTAGGGTGTGTAGTTTTGAACATGGTATCTGGCAAAAACTCCCATATCTCCCTGATAATTATCGGGGTGATATCGGAGTTTTACAGAGTAGTTACCTGTAAGAAAGGTGGAACTGTACTGTAAAAGGAAGTGTGGTTTGTTTCAATGATATTACTGTAGCTCCCAAGTAGTACACACGAGGCCAGAGGTCTTTGTTAGAAAACAGGGTTTATTTTCCAGGTCGAACCAACCCGTGAGAACTGGGTTTAAAGAGAACAATAATTCAAATCAATAAATACAATTTGTAATTTGTAATTACTGGGTAAATACCAGTTAATATCTGCATACATACATGGGGTTATTGGGTAAATTGTAACTACTGGGTAATTAGAAAGTAATTACTTAGTAAATAGTTGCAAGTTATCAAGTAAATACTGGGTAATTACCAGGTATCAGAGTCATTACTACCCTCACTGTCACTACACAGGTTGATTGGTAATACATAATCTATAATTCCTGGATAAATACCTGGTAGTTTTCAGTATATATCTAGTAAATACTGGGTAACTTGTTGGTATTTACCAGGTAAATATCAGGTAACTACCAGGTAAATAAGTGGTAGTTACCAGGTAAATATCAGGTAACTACCAGGTAAATAAGTGGTAGTCACCAGGTAAATATGCAATCATTTTTGAGTAAATACCTGGTAAGTACCAGGTAAATATATAAGTTATTATCACCCTAACAAAGTCACATATAACTAATCTCACATCTAACACATTCAGTGGGTTTATTGTCTACAATATGCAATTGCAGGATATCTACCAGGTAATTATTGGGTAAATACCTGGTAGATGTCAGGAAAATATCTAGTAAATATCAGGTAACTTGTTGGTATTTACCAGATAAATATGTAATGTTAATACTTGGTAAGTACTTGGTAATTACCTGGTAAGTACTTGGTAATTACAAGGTAATTACATTTAATTACCTGTTATTACTTAGTAAATACATCTTATTACCAGGTAATTAGCTGGTAATTACCGGACTGTAAAAGGAAGGGTTACCCACATTTCAATAAGCCCTATTTGGTTCTTAACATTACTGCAAAACATACATTCCCCAACATTTTATGATGATTGCACACAGGGGCGCCGAAAAGGGGGGGTAAAGGAGACGGATTCTAGGGGCCCATGATTGAGGGGGGCCCAGAGAGGCCCCTAATGATGATGAAATTATAATACAGAAAAAATGCTTGACAGGGGCCCGTAGGTCCGGGGGTGTGTTACGATCGCGCGCACCCCCCCCCCCCCCCCCCCCCCCCCCGTCGACAATCGCGCGCATCCCCCCGTCGGTCGTCGTTCCTGTGGTGGGCCAGTCCAGTAGAAAATTGACAGGGCCCAATGTGATATCTTTCCATGGGGCCCCAAATGCCTGGCAGCGCCCCTGATTGCACACAAGTCACTGAATGGGCACTGGGGGAATGGTAGGGGTAATTACAATTTTATATAGTGTGGCAATAATGATGGCCATGTTCTCCAGCCAACAGATGTAGGGTATGTGAAGGTGGCGAATTCAAACTTTAGTACAAGATCTGTGCATAGGTAAAAGTCATTGTCATTGGCTAAATCGAAGGTGCCTCAGCTGCTTTGAAGGGTGAAACCTTCAGGGATGTGTGTGTGTGTCAGCGGCCCCATGTCACTGGACAAGGTGCAGCATTTACAAGCCATTTCCAAATACTGGCCCCTTGGATGGATCAACTTCAAGCTAGCCTATTATGTATGGCCCCTTTAAGGCAGCATCGTATGGGCCTTAAGCAACACCGTATCGCATTGCTCCTTAGAGACACCATCTCAGAGGCCCGACAGCTAGCGGGCCGGAGGTGATTGGCTGTGTGGACACTTCACAGGCAATGTCACATCAGGTCGTATTTTGATATGGCTTGTAATGACTCGTTTACATTGTGCACCTGGTGGGAAAAGGGAAATGTCAGAGACCTTTAACAGAAGATTGTATCCAAAGCAAGGAACAGGATATACAATTGTCATTCATTGTCAAAACACTTCTCCAGCAATAAAGCTTATATATTATTAGAAACAAGTAACATTAATTGGGGTTTTTTTGCAGGCTGTTTGCAGGCTCAAGGTGTAACCTGAAGGGATGGCTCCTCAGCTTCCCTAGTAAAATTAATAGCAACACAGCCACTTTATGGTGTCTTGCCATTTATTATATTCCGTGTCTGCAAAGAAGCAAGATTTAGAAGCAAGCAGTGCAAGGTGTAATAACTTATGAGTGATTTAATTTCTTGTAGAAAAAGACCAGAACATAAATGTCAAGATCTTAAAGCTGCAGTTTATAATTTGGACTTTTCACTCGGATTATTTATGAAATGTTAAAATACTATTCATGAAAATCTACTATCAAGAACACCAAATGAGTTTTATGGTAAATTTAACACATAATCATTAAAAAGTCATTGGCTACTTGTGATGATGAATGATCACATAGTTGGCATAAGCTTTCTTTCCTACGAAATTGAAAAGCACTAGCAGAAATGGACAAACTTTATATTTATATTTTATTTTTTATAGTTTGCCTGTTGCCTGGATTGGTTCATATTGCTTTGTACATGTCCAGTAAACAAAGAGTTAATGGATTTGATTAATGATAAGCACACAACACAAAGCCCCTATTCATTCATTCAATTACTCAGAATAAATTATCCTTTACAGTAAATATAAAAAGTGTATTGTATTCCTTCCACTGAATGAAAAATAAATGATGCTTCTTGTAATTATTTTCTAAAAGACACTTATATAGCAACATGAGAGGCTGGCGCTCTTTGTTGACAACAAATAATCTTGAGAATGGCTTCCCAGTTCCCACCGCTCTTGACTTGATCCATTTCCACAAAGAACCCCACAACAGACACTTGACAAGTTGAAATATAACACAGAAGTACACAGACAAGGGTTATGGACCTGTTACTGAGTATTATTGATCATTGGGGGGGTCTTTTGGCTATGATGGAAATAAATTACTTTGTATTAGTTATATTTTTATTGTATTTTAACACATACATAGAAACCAAAAGAAACACATCATTAAGACATCGCCAAACAAACAAATGACAAATACTGCTACATATAATACAACAAAGAATAACAAATCATTATTTCCAGATGTGGCAAGTCTTTTTCTATCATCATTTCATATGAGGCCACATCCAGCTGGTTTTACCATGGATACTACTATTCCAATGTGGAGTGTGTGTGGTTGGTAGCTGCGCTGCCTCCCCTCTCCTTGGCTGGCCATCGCTGCCATTGAGGAAGGGCTGGTGCTGGGAGGTGGCTGTCCATAGACATTGCTGCTGGTGTCCGTAGTACATGTCTGGGCAGCCCTTCCATGGCCCTTTTCAGTCGAAGAAGGCCCCACATTGGGCGGTAGTGTAGCAGACTCTACCACACGCAACTTAAGTGGCTTTTGCTGGGGCCCTCCGACACAAGAAAATGGTTGTATTCTATTGAAGATAGAATGGTTGTATATATTAAGTATCCATTTATTGGAAAAGGCAAGCTGGTAGCAGCCAAGCAGGTGGTACATGCTGACAGTGGCTCTCTCCTGAGTGTGTGTGGTGATAGCTGGTTTATCCTGGGTGCCATGATTGCACATTTAGCACATTTAGCATGTCACACACATTAGTGTAGTTACTCTGGAGATATCCTCTGATCTCCAAAGATATAGACCCAATAGGGATTAGGGATATGATATTAATAGGGACATTGCAATGAAAGTGGATTTGATGTGGGAATAATCCAAAAATGTGTTAATAAATTATGAGACTAAACAGATTAATCAGCTCTAATTATAACAAACACATTTGCTTGATTTCACAATTAGTTGTCTGTACTATGCCTACTTGTACCATACCCAGAGGTGGAAAGAGTACAAAAATCTACTTAAATACTGTTACTTTGATGAAATTCTACTTAAGTAGAAGTAAAATTACTGGTGTAAAAATCTACTTCAGTAAAAGTAAAAAGTAGCTAATTTAAAATGTACTTTTTTTGTTGGGGGGGGGGGGGGGGGGGGGTGTTATATCATCTTTCCCATGCAATAAAAAAGTACAAAAACATATATAAAGCTCAAACTAGGTTATTTTTATAAATCCTCAACTTAAACCAAATCTGATGGGGTTTCAGTTGGATTTAGGTCTGCAGAAGCATTGTTTTTTTCAGCAGCGGGGGGGGGGGGGGGGGGGGGGAGGGTTTGTTGTACCTTGTATGTACCTTTGTGATGCGTGTCTGCTGCTGGCATAGTACGCCGGCGCTCAAAGTATATCAATAGGTAGGCCTTATTCAAAAATATGAAATAAAATGACACAATTTTAATGTTATATCGATTGGGGCAATTTGAAAAAAAAAATTGAAATATGAGATGTATCCGGTTTAATTGGAATTTAGTTAGGCTAGTGTTTAGGGCAGAATAGTTTTAGGGTATTGTAATGAGCCTATTGTGTAGAAATATTGACCAAACAATGGCTCTATAGACAGGAGTGCTGCTGCCCGTTCGTCTCCTAGGCAGGTAGACACCGCTAGACACACTCCGGTGGATACCGGTGATTACATCTTTAGTTCGGGGAACTCCACCTACCCTGGGCAAGCTACTAACATTGCAAACAAACATATTTTAGTCTCAACAACAACATGCAGTGGCAATCCCGTTTGAGTTCAGCGGAGAGGACAGCTCTGCAGAGTCGTGTAATTGTGACTTTGACATTTCATACAATTCTGAAGCAGCGGTTCCAATAATGTATACAGAAACCGGTAATGTATTCTCAATGACCTGATGCTGCAGTTAGCCAGGGCCAATAGATTGAACAGTTTCTGGCGTGCAGGTGCAGTTCATGGACTTCAGAATTTTTTAAATCAATTTTACTCTGTGACGGAAGCGATTTAAATGTAGCAAAGTACATTACTTCAAACTAAATAAAGTAAGTAAAGTGAAAATTACTGATTTTAAAAAGTACACAAAAAAGTTTCACCATTACAGTAACGAGAGTAATTGTAATTTGTTACTTTCCACCACTGACCATACTTGAATTTTGTTTTTCATCTGTCAGCCATTTTGCTGTCTCTGTTTCACCAGTGTAGTCGCCATGGGAACTGCCTTTACAAATCCCATCTACATAATTAGCTTCCCATACTGTGGGTTATAAATGTAAGATAGGAAAAGCATTGAACAGAAGCCCATAGCAGGCAGTCTTGTATAAAGTACTTGAAAGCGATACTTGAGTCAAAGTACAAGTATCTTACCAGAAAATGACTTTGGTAGAAGTAAAAGTCACCTTTTAGAATATTACTTGAGTAAAAGTCTGAAAGTACCTGACATTTACTGTACTTAAGTACCAAAAGTAATTTTCTGATATAAAATGTACTTAAGTATTAGAAGTAAAAGTAAAAGTATTTAAACAAAGTGAGCAGTTAGAATTGAGATTATGAAAATTATTTTGGCTCCTGCAATATCCAGGTACAGTACAGGGGAGAGGCTTCAACTTGTTCAACATTAAAATTAAATAAATAACAATAAATATAAGTCGTACACATAAGACAACACTGGAGTGATGTTAAGCTGATGAAGACAATACTCAGATTAACACACTGCCATGTAAACAGCATTCCCATAGTGGGAGTAATCAATACTGAATGAAGACATGTGGAGTATTCCAGTCTTACTGGCATTACTGTAGACATGTAAACACCGTAATCACACTGTGACGTCCTATCAGAGTAGGGCGACCATTTATGAGTTGCTGAAAAGGAGGAAACCTCAGCCCGGGGGGGGGGGGGGGGGTGCGCGCAATAGTAACACACCGCGGACCTATGACCCGCGGGCGGACCTATGACCCGCAGGCGGACCTATGACCCGCGGGCGGACCTATGACCGGCGGGGTTGTCTCAAAAAGGAGGACAAATACGCGTCCGGACGCCGGACAGGGCTTTGAAAAACCGGACAGTCCGGCCTAAAGCCGGACGAATGGCCGCCCTAGAGTATTGGCAGCATGCCGGTGTAGCCGTGGCGTTTAGACACACACACGCACAAAAACCACTTTGTCTGGGAAAAGACATGTCGCCATGGCAACAGTATGTTTGGGTTAAAATACCGGTTGATGTCGCCACTGTTGATCTCGTCATTTGTGACCGGAGAATTAGCAGAACCTGCCGCAGCTGCAGGTGCTTCCGTGATTGGCCAAAGCAGATCTTCTTCTTCGTCGCACGCGGTGTTTTTTTTTTTCTTCGCGCTTGGAGGTTGATAAACAGGAAGTAGGTCACCAACTCGATTTTTATTTTGTAGTAACGAGTAACGAAGATGGTTATGGGAAATGTATCGGAGTAAAAGTACACATTTTAGTGAGGAAATGTAGTGGAGTAAAAGTAAAAGTTGTCAGAAATATAAATAACGAAGTAAAGTACAGATACGTGAAAATTCTACTTAAGTACAGTAACGAAGTATTTGTACTTCGTTACATTACAACACTGATAGCAGGGCAGTGCGATGATACTGGAGAGGAAACATGGGAAGCCAAGATATAATCTGTAGTATCTGAAGTATAGGGGGAAGATGATCACAGGGAAGGCAAGAGGGAACAAGTGCAAAGTGGAAAGATGAGATTGGAAATACGATGAAATGTTTCTTGTGAGTAAAACTACACACAAATGTATACTTTATTACTTGTAGACAGAGTGTATGCATTGATACATGCAATCTAAAAACAGTTTTATGTCACACCGTTAATGTCAAGTTGAGTTTTTGTCTCCACGTTTGTTTTGTGACTTCCTGTTTTATTTTGGGAATTAACTCTCCTCTCGTTTCAGGTTCCTTGCCCTTCCTCATGTGTCACCAGTCTGATTGTCTTCCCTGATTCCGTCCACCTGTTCACCATTTCCCTCCATGTGTACTTATAGTCGGCGTCTCTCCTTGTCCTGTGCCAGTGTGTTTTGTCTGTTGTCCTGAACACTAGCAACCTAGTCATAGAAGTCTTTCTACCCCATAGTCTAGTTATTTTGTTGTTATTTTCTAGTTCCTCGAAAGAGTGATTTTTGGTTTTTTGTAATTAATAGCTCCTTAGTTTAGTTTGTGTTTTTTTCTGATCATTCCTCGTTTGAGGTGCTTTTTGTTCCCCCGGTGGTTCCTTGTTTTTGTTGAGAATAAAGTTATGTCAGCTTTCTCCCGAACTCTGCGTCCGAGTCCTCTCCTTGAGTTTCCTGCCTGACGTTTTAAGGCAGTGGTCGCCAACCCGTCGATCGCGATCGACTGGTAGATCTTTTAAACATTCCCTGTAGATCCCGAAAATGAGGCGGTATTAAATTGACCAATAAGATCAAAGAAGGATACTGGCACATTAACTGTCGCAAAATGACAATATACGGCACTAGCAGGTGATGGCTGATAGACGACAATGTTGTCAGCTGGCACGGCGGAGGCTCCGAGAAAGAATTTGAAAATGTATAATTTCCATGAGGAATGGGAAGAGGAATTTATTTTCACCATGGTGAAAGACAAGTGTGTTTGTATGCTGTGCCACCAAACTCTAGCACTGTCTAAAAGAGGACATCTGGAGTGGCACCACAACACCAACCACGACACAAAGACAGTTTCCCCGCCAAGAGCGCAATCCGCACTGGGAAAGTTGCTGAGCTGAAAGCGGGGGTGAAGGCTGCGACTGAAGTTTTATTCCGTATCAGTCACCTTTTGGCTAAACACAAGAAGACGTTTTCAGATGGCGATTTATTCAAGGAGGCAATGGCCATCACTGCAGAGACGTTTTTTTAACGGCTTCAAAAACAAAGACGACATCAAAACCGTGCTCCGCAGTGTCCAGCTTGGCCCCAATACAGTGGTGAGGAGGGTCGAGGAAATGTCAGGGGACGTGGATCGACAAGTGCTAAAAGACTTGTCACACTGTGAATGTTTTTCATAATGTAATTAATGAATATAATTTAATCAAAGTACAGGAGCCGCCTTACTGACAAACACCTCCCAGCAAACATTTCGACGTCAATCAGAGGTCTAATCGACGTTGGTCATGGAGGTCGATACGACGTCGATTTGAGGGGCTGATATGAAAGTTTTTCTGACGTCGACCGACGTCATTTCGACGGCTCATAGACGACATCAATCCACGTTGTTTCAACGTTGTATAGACAACATTATTTCAACCTACATGAAATTTACTTTTAAGCCAAGACACTAAATACCCACATATTTAAGAAAAAAAATAGTGCTACATTTCAGTTACCTTGTAGTATATGCCCCAATTTACGGTTTTCAGTATAGCTACCCACCAAACCTGTAACAAGCAATTCTTGTGCTGCATGACGATAATTAAATATTTCTAAATCGAGACCAATTCCAGCCAACATTACCTCAAACTGTGTCGTCAACAAGTCCAATAGACGTCGAGTCACAACGTGACTTTATTTCGACCCTTTGCCGACATGAGACATATATAGAACCAAATGTAGCCTATAGATCATTTGGTCATATCAAAAGGATAGCGATATTTGGCTAGATAGATCCATCTATAATATTTTGTTTAGTTATGAATACTCTAAATCAAGCATTAATACTCTTCAACAACAGACGGATTCAGGGTATAAAGTATATTAACAAAACATTTATTATTTTTAGCAAAGTAAGCCTATATCTTTGAGAACAAGAACAACATTTTTTTTTTAAACTCATTGGGACAAAAATCCCATGCCCCCAGTCCTTGCAGGCGCATGTTTGAGATGGAGACCCATGGCTGCTTCAACTGTGTCTGTGGCCTTGCAGTTCCATTTCTTAACAGCAGCTGGAAAGAAAGACAGCTAACGTTAGCCCCGAAACGGGATGCTGCTACCCCCCGCTGGGAAGTAGCAGCGGCCCGCTTTGGGGCTACGCTAATGTTATGCTAGCTTTCCAGCCCCAGTTCATATGTAACGTTACAAATACGAAAGCCAGCTATCCGTGAGAATTATGCCATGTAGACTTAAACAGTTAAGCATGCAAATGAAAAGAGGATAATGTCCTTACAAATACATTTTCATTTTAAATAAGAGTGTCTTTTCGGAACTCACCTGGAACTTCGACGCTTGCCAAACTTGACTGCGACCGCCAACAAATATCACCTGGTGCGCATTGCGCACGGGTTGCAGGACAAAGGGATAGGGTTGTTGGGATTACGTGTTGGTGCGCAAGGAAAAATAGTTCCTAAATGGAACTTGAGTAAATGCTGGAATAAAACATTTTAGCACCTATTTTGGCCATATACATGATAGCATATTGCGTTTGGAATAATAACACTTTTCAATAACACAATTAATGTGTACACATTACCGTTCACACTAATGTTCCAAAGTTACATCGTTGTTAAGTTAAATAGCGATATAAACAGTTTATTCAGTTACACCACTGACAAACAAGCTTTCCTCGAAATCACAATTTCCGTAGGCATATATGTTTTCATGTCGGCAAATGGTCGAAATAAAGTCACGTTGTGACCCGGCGTATTTTAGACTTGTTGAATGCAGAAATGTTTGCTGGGAGTGTTTATTCGGTTACACCACTCTAAAATAAGTTTTCCTTGAAATCACCATTTCTCTAAGATTATGTTTTCATGTCGAAATGAAGTCACGTCGTGACTCGACGTCTTCTGGACTTGTTCGCTTCGACGCAGGTCGAGGAAATGTTTGCTGGGCTCACAGACTAGCTGTCAGTAGCTAGGGGCCAAACTACAAAGCACTCACAGACAGTATTTAGTCACAGCTATCTCACTAACCTGGGTGAGTAACATGCCAGTTTTGACATCTGATAGCAATGTGAAAAGTGATGATGCATAAGATGGTACATAACTGCACTGAGCTTATTTACACTGACTGAGAATTTTGTTAAAACACAATTACAGTTCTATTTTAATAATACATTTTATTTATATATATATTTTCTAAAATGCCGATGTTATGTAACTTGCATGAAGCTTGAGTGGATAAGCATAACACTGCATGTGATCTGCCATAAACAAAATACTGTCCTCATATAAGTGGAAAATTCCACAAATTTCACATTCCTTTTCTTTTTGTGTTGAAATTAAATTGAATAACTTAGAATTGAAGTTGATGTGAAGCTATGGCCAGTTTGATATGCTAGTTACAGTGTTTTCATTGTTGCATTAATTTGAACGTTGGACCAAAGTATTTCATGTAATTCAAATACAATTAGCCTGAATAAAAGGCGTCAAGTTGGAAGTACAATCTGGCCTGTCTTTTTCTTTCTACGCTTCAATAAGTAGATCTTACCTCTCACCAAGGTGGAGGTCAGGGATCTTGGGCTTAAAAAGGTTGGAGACCACTGTTTTAAGTGAAGGGCTAGACTGCTTGTTACAAAATAAATGTCTTGGAAGTTGCACCACAGGCTTCTAAGATCATTTAAATGAACCACTCCTTTGGGAAAATAAACAAGATTACATTAAATATGTACCCTCCCCTTTCTATCACAGACACAATATTGCTAGTCTTAACGTTTCTGCTTTAGCCCCTCACTCCCCCCCTCCTTTACATACATACATCCACCCCACCACTCAGTTCTCACTGCAGACGAATGCAGCAAGTTGCTGGAGGACAGAACCCCAGAGCCAGTTAAACTGCCCTGCTCAGGAGGGACTCTGAGCAGGGGGGGGGGGGGGGGGAGAGAGACGTCTCTCGCCTTGCCCTGCTTGCATCAGAGCTTTATGCATCTCCTCCTCTTCCATTCCACTCTGTGTATCTCATGTCTCATTGTCTGTGTATTCTCTTTCACCTTCTCCCAAGACCCCGGCCCATCTCATCGATGGTCTCTTGCACTCTGTCTGTGTTTCTCTCCTGTCCTTCCCTGTTGGGCTCTCCCCCCATCATGGTGGAGAGAGAGACAGAGAGCAGAGGTTCACCAGAGACAGGTTTAATGGATTAAACACATTGTTGAATTGTCGAGGCATTTGCAGACAGGTTTTATTTGACTGTTATGAAGTCATGAAAAGCATAAAACATGATATTAATAATCTGAATATTAATGTTAACATTGAATATTAAATATATATAATATACTGGTGTATAAATAACAATAATTGGGGAAGCAACCACTTTTTAAGGTCTACTATTTTATTGTCTTAAATATGTTAGAATACTAGAATACTAAGAATACTATCTGCCTTTAAACGCATATTGGGATTAGTTATGGTCATTTAATCAAAGCATCCCATCCGTCAGTTTCACATTGTAAACGTTCAATTAGCAAGAATTGAAGAGTCAGGAAACAATCTGAATTGGTGCTAACCAGGAAAATGGCTATTCTGTTTCTTGTAATGAGTTGTGAATAAAACAGTAGATCTCTACAAACCGTAACAAACAGCCAATATAGGAAGAGAAGTTCATAAATGCCTTTGTGATAATTCATATTGGAGCGTCAAGCAGATCCAAAACAATGTATTTAAGTAAGTCTTGTTTTTTTTACAAGATAGCAGCAAGCTACGTGAGAATATTGCGCAACTGTGTGGTTGTTGTTTACCTGCTTGTAGCAACAATCCACTGATGCAGAATAAACTAATAAAAGCCAACATGTACCAATATTCAAACTAATTAATAGGGAACTAATTCAACCGGGGACCATGCAATCATTTGGAGTCCCTCAAAAGGTACCACTCAACAACGTGTGTATTTGCGTGCAACGTTTTGGACTCTCCAGCCACCAGCCGGGGTTATCATCCATCCAAGCCTTGGGTTTATTTAATCTGGTAACGCTACTTTTAGTTTTCTCCAGAAGCGACAGGTATGCGAGGCAACCTCTCCCTGAGCCAGAGACAGCACCGTCATATCTTGACAGCTCTCTGGGAGAGTGGCTACCCTAATCAGCCTCTCCAGCGGTGGCCGCCTGCGTGAGAAATATATTGTTTTTTCCCCAGGACACCGGGGCTCAGCCTTATGAATCATAAGGCTGTTCCTGTCATGTCTGGAGGAACAGCTATGTAAAGTAAAACCACGCCACCACATAAGCCACTAGAATTAGCCTGCAGGGTGCAAGGTTGCATGGTAACCATAGACTAAAAAATATGGACATAGTGTCCATGACGTCACCCATTGGTTTACAAACCACTGCTTTGAAGGTGTAAATTTGCCTTCTACGGTGCCGCGCCATTGTTTGAGATTTTTTCAACCAGCAGTGGAAACGATCCATATTTGGCACATTGAGGGCAAGACTTAAATGGCCGCCTCACAGTACTCTATGGCCTCAATACGCAATAGGAAGTTCATTTTTAGATGGCCATTTAATTGTCCAAAACAATGGAGCAGATTAAAGTGTTTATGCGGTTCGTCACAATGGGTAAGGTAATGTTTTTTTCCACATTCCAGCACAGTCCTAAAACTGCTTTTTACAACATGTTATTTTACCAGTTTTTTTTTATTTAAAAAAATATATATAATCATGAAATACATACCATAGATATTATTGTAGCTGAACTTACATACAAATGACTTTGAAAATGCTGCTTACATTTGATAAAATGTAAGCAGAACATTAAATTAAAATCTTTTAATGTTGACCAACCTGTCAAATTGGACCTCTCAAAATACACAATATGAGATGAACTAGCCACTGACATTCTAACCCGAACAACGAAAAACATTATTGGCTTTGTTTTATGAGAATGAAATCACATGTCTTCCCATTGACTTAAAATGGTGAGGGGTCTTTCTGCATTCAATGACCGCAAACTGCAAACCACCTAAAGGCCACCAAACAGATGATCATGGCTGCCGCTTGATGGTAACTCATTTAAGTCTTGCCCTTGAATTCATTTCAGCCCCACTTAGATAGCTGCTGCTATCTAAGTTGTGGTTATGAATACTGAAAGGCTGTGGTGATCCATGGAGGTACTGTACATCAGAGCCATTGGTAAATACAACACTGATTCTAGGTGTGAAACTAGCCCACTGTGAACAACAGTGGAATGGCACAAATGTCTACAACAAAATGTGTGAAAGAGGAAGAAGAGGCAGGGGTTTGAAGTGAAGGAGAGAAAAAAGCTGAGGCCACAGGGGACAATGAGGGGGTACAAACATCGGAGAAACAAACAGTGGAAGCAATGAAACCAGGATCAAAAGCATTGATTAGCAGTCGTGTGTTGAGACTGCCAGAGAGACAGAGATGAGGGGAAGGTGTAGAGATGACAAAGGAGGAGAGCACTGGGAAAAGAGAGAGAGGCCATGGACCAGTTTATTTAACAGGGTTGCCATGGCGATCAGCGTATATAATGAATGTGTGGGTTGATCACGCAACCAATTGACTTTAATTCAGCCAGCTGACGGAACATGATTCGCCTGCTTTCGTCGTCTCAGACAAACTGACATTGGAGAAAAATAAATAAAAAGGTAAGCTTTCGGAATCACGCAGATGATTATTTTTCCAATGAATACAATTCCAGAATACAGATGAAGTAAGGCTTGTGCAACATGCAGGGGGAATTTCTATCTCTCCCTTTGCCATCTAGTCATACCTAGCTTTGGACGGATCTCACAAATCATAAAGAATATACAATATGTTTCAATTATTATTTGACTGTGACTTAGACAGATTTTAGCAGTATCAACCAACACAATATCGATCTGGGTGATTAAACCAGTCTCAATGTAAGGTAACAATGTAATTTGGCTTTTTTGTTACAAATTACTTTGTTGTACTGATTCTGCTGAATAGCATGTCGCGTGTGTGCGCCTGCCAGGAATGTCAACAATAGCAATATAGCACTTTGTCTATCATTATACATCAGTCAGTAAAGAGTTTGTGGACAAAATAACCGTGAATCGCCATACAAGTACTTTACAAAATGTCTTATCACAAAATCTCAAAGTGCTATATTGCTATTGTTTTTTTTGTGGCAGGCACGTTCACGCAAAATGCTGTTTGGTAGAATCGGTACAACCAAGTCATTTTGACAAATGATGTTGGTACAGTGTTATATTAATATAATATAACACCATTCTATTATATTGGTAATGTTTTAGTGAAGTGGTTTAATCACCTAGACCGGTATTGTCTTTTAATATACTTGTCAATAACAGAGACATTCAAATCCCATCCAGCCAATTATCCATAACCTTCTTTTTTTTCTTGATAAATGCATTAATCCCTGAGGTGGATGGCCCAGGGGTGGAGCGAGGGGGTGGCTTTCGGGGCTGAAGCCCCGAATCTCACTTCAAAAGCCCTTTTTTAAGCTTTTGAAGTTATGACAACCCTGACACCATATTCCCTATACATTACATTAAGCCGTATTCACTTCTAAAATACAAAAAAGCAAACAAACAAACAAACAATCCATCTCTGCAATCCTATTTTGAATCTACTGAAAGTTAGTCTCAAATTTATAGGTCTCAATTTTGCCATTGTAGTTTACATAAAAATCTCTAGTAGATTTTCTGGTTATTGTTTCTTTCCATTAAATAGTATTGTCTTGAGCAGCCCTGCAACTGAACATGTAGGCTATGAATTAGAAGGGATTTAGGATTTGCCAATGTCCAGCAGGTCTCCCTAAAATGGACTAGAATGCAGGAAATCGCATCTTAGAAATTCAAAATTTTATGGGGGAGACCCCCCAGACCCCCCTCTGGGCTAAGCCCCGGATGTACACAAAGTCTGGCTCCGCCCCTGGGATGGCCCTCAGTTTGCCTGCACAGAAAAGTAATTTTGTAGTTGGAAAATGTATAGTGCGGATCTTCGGACTGAGACTTCAATCTATTCAGGACAAAATATAAATCCATGCTGTTGGCACAGCTAAAGACATGGGGAATGAGTTTTTGTTTTGCGGTCAGTTCCACAGGCAGAAATCTGTGCATGCTGTTGCACTGTGGGCTTATGTGGGCCTACTTTTTTCATTGGACTACGATCGTGCTTTGAGTGAAGCAGTGCAAAATGTCTATTCATCATAACTGAACCAATGCTGCGCTACCCCATTGTCATGTCTGTTGTTGACCCATCCAAAACCCAGCCAATCAAAACTGAACACAGATCAAGAGCAACCACAATTTAATGCTCAGTCAATGTTTTCATGCTGGCTGATATGGTTATTTTAATATTGAAATATTAAACTGCAGAATGAGACTGATAATGGTTCAGAAGGTGCACATTTTATTAAACTCAAACACAAATACTGTTACTGTTATAGTTTAAGCTAAAAAAAAAAGGGTTTGTTGGTGCAGTCTTTTAAAGAGAAGACGGGTGATTAGTAATTGATAACACCTGCCATTAACTCAGCTTTCTTCTGATTGGGTGCCCGATATCCATGCCCCCTCCTCTCTCCGTCTCAGTCTCAGTCTCTGTCTCTCTCTCTTCTTCGCTTTCTCTCTCTCTCGCTCACTCTCTTTTCTCACAGTGCAACCCCACCCACCACCTCTACATCAGTTGCATATAGCCTTAACAGAATACCTAAACATTTGGTTCATCGTCCATGTAAACAAATATATACTGAATACTGCATCCTTCCAATCTTAAATAACTACTGCCTCTAAGAATGGCCACTTCTGATTCTGAGGAAAGCAGAGTCACAGTCGACAACAAAAACTAAAAATACTTGTCCATTGTCCGGTAGATCACATCTGGGGATATTGATTGCATTTCCATTTGTCACCGTTAAAAGTCTATGGGCCCTATTTTGCCGGTCTGAAACGCAAGTATGGAACGCAAAGCGCAAGTGGCTTTGTGGGCGGATCTTGGGCGCTGTTGCTATTATACCGGCGGGATAAATGACGCTCGCGCCCAGCGCAAATCTAAAATGGGTTGGTCTGAAGTCGCTACATTAGTCATAGGTGTGGTTTGGGCGTAACATGCAATAAACCAATCAGAGCGTCGGCTCACATTCCCTTTAAATGCAGGCGCGCTTGTTCCATGGTGAGCACATCGCGCATCGCCACTACTGGACCCAGACGTGTCCAATCCCGCCGTAGCGTGCGCATGCCTATCAGAGGGGAAAAAATTTAGTTCTTCTGTTTAAATCTTTTCAGCTTTTCATTTTCCGTTGACAAAATGTAAATAAAGAAATGTCACAAAGACATACTTTCCGATGTTTTGGCCTCACTCTCACTGAATCACGAGGTTATGAATGCATGGTGATATATTTGCAATGTAGTCTAACATTAGACCGAGATTACTTTGCTTATAGACAGCGCTTGAAGTGGAAAAAATAAGTGCCAGTACTGCGTACGACGGGGGGGGGGGCGATTGTCGACCGGGGGGGGGGGCCGATCATAACCCACCCCGGACCTACGACCGACGAGGGGGTGGGGGGGCAGCCTGTGACAAGTGCCAGCAGTACGCAAGAAAAAGTGCCGGTGCGTACCGGCCCACTTCAAGCACTGCTTACAGATGATGCAGCTCTTCTGCCAAATAAGCTGAAGCGCATTTTCAGTCTGCCGAATATCTTTCAGTTACACGGCTTCGTGTTTCTGTGTTTCCGATTATAAAACATTTCACGCGCTGTTGATGGCATAATAAAAGGTGTCATATGTGTCTTGCGACTATTGGTCAAACAGGTTAATTTGATCCGTCATTACTATTAGCCTGAATATTTTTGGGTAACTGTGTACGCTAGATTTACGCCTATTTGTTCACATATGTAAAAATGGGAACTGCTTCCTTGTAGATGAGAGAAGCAAAGTGTATGCACGTTACACACACTACACTATGGCCATCGGGACGGCTGGCCGTCGGGAGGTTCGGGAGATTTCCCCAACGGCCGGACGATTTCAGGCCGAGCCGGCCGGCCGTAATTATTTTTTTATTTTATTTTATATTTTTTTATTTGGTGTACTATTATTTTTGAGCCGGCCCCCCGTCAACAATCACGCATTCCCCCCCCCCCGTCAACAATCGCGCATTCCCCCACCCTGATTATGGCCAAGCGCCCTTAAAATAGGGTCTGAATAAGCGCCACTGACTTTAAACTAGGTTTTTTCTGGTCTGTGGCGCTATTGTTTTGTGAAAGTGCAGAATAGCACCAGGGAACGTTTGCGCCGGGACACGCCTCCTGTTTTCGCTGAACCGCCCCTGGAGTGCAAGTTCATTCCCCAAGTGAAGGACTTGCGCCTTGCGTCGGAAAATTCCAATGTGCGTCGGGTGCAAAATAGGAATTCCGCAAGCGCCAGTGAACAAAGTCAATTGCGCTGAGTGCAAGATAGGGCCCTATGTGAGAGATATTTATTGTATTTAGTTATTTCAGCATAACTTAATGACACGGTTAAGCGATCCTGTATCCTGGTGGGAAATGCGATATTGAGAACACTGCTGAATTGCTGAAACAGAGCCCAGTTTCAGTACATGGTACAATAATTCCCGCACCTTGGAGACCTTTTAATTCAAATAAAAGTTCTTATTAGACATAGTCAAATTACAGCTCAAGAACACGATTATGTGAAGTAGTGGAGTGGTCAATGCTGCAGTTTTAACCACAGCGGCAGTATAGCGCTGATGTTGTTATTGTTCACACAATACTACCATGCTCATTTATCTTCACACAACATTGGCTTGACAATGAAATGAAATGTTGTCATCATTTGTAATGCTGGCTAAGATCTCACATATTTCTGCCCACTAGTATATCAATGACCCTAATTTGTCAACACTGTTTCAGGGGTTTTAGGCACTCCACTTCACGTCGTGCCACACAACGCCCCCTAGCTGTCACAAAACCACTGTAAATCAGAGCCTCAACTGGCTTATATAAAACGGTTACCAAAGCAGTTACTACACTACACTATCTAGTAAGATTTCACTAAATAAACACACAGCAACATAAAATGGGATAATTTATTGAAAACAAATCATCATTCTTCCGCCAAGAAATATAGTCACTCAAGACAACAAAATGGTTGCCAAGCAACACAGGCTAGTATACAGGTGCAATAATACTAAAAATGAATTGTTATGTGGTCACAAGTGTGTGTGTATTTTACAACAGCTTTGAGCCAATCAGAATCAAGAACTGGAACTATCCGTTTCATAAAGAGTATAATACCATGGCCCGAGTGAATACTCAATTCTGATTGGCTGGAAGGGTAGTGATTAACTTTCGATAACTGCACGGCTATGACGTGATTGTAACATAAGCAGTCTTATCACCTGTCTAAGTGAATGCGCTAAACAAAACATTAATAACTATCAACTTGGATCTGACTGGGATGGGACTACATGTAGAAAGCATTTCCGTTGCCATGTCATTACTAGGATCGTCTCTTGTTACTGGAGTAATAAGGTAACATTGCAATGTCGTTACTAAGATCGTCTGTATTTACTGGACTAATAAGATAACGTCTGCATTCCATATAAATCTCATGTTAACTGATTGCGTTCCAGGCATTAGTCAGACCAATATATTTCTCAGGTCATTTGCCGTTTGTTTCCAGGAACACAAAAAGTAGTGCGAGCTAAAAGTTGTAATTTTGAGACAGAATTACCCCAAAATATGAATCAACACCCTTATATTTTAATGAGTCGCAAGTGGCCATGGTATAAGCAGGATAATCCACTCCGAGGTGTGCATGTATCGAAAAAATGCACTTTGCGGGGGCTAAGAACCTCCGCGAGGGTTTGCCTCCACGAAGTGCATTATTTTGCACCCGCATGCATTATTTTTCGATACATGCACACCTTGGAGTGGATTACTTTTTTAAAAAATTGATAGTTCCGGTCCTTAATTATGATTGGCTGAGCCGCGTTCAAAGTGCAAAATACGCTATAAAATATACCTGTGACTGCATTACATCAGTATTACTGCACCAAACAATTGTTTGTATGTCGCTGCATCTGTGTGTTGCATGGCAACCATTCTGCTAAATGTCTTTTTGCTTAATTGTACAGCTTCGAGCCAATCAGAATCAAGGACTGGAGCTATCCGTTTTGGAAAAATTAACAATATGTAACAACTCTCACAAACGGCAGCACAAGAAAAACATCGACTTCGGCAACTAGCGTCGGAAAGAAGACACCAGAAACTTGAGAAAGATGGGAGGGATGGCAGTGATACAGTGTTATACACTGATATAACCAGTGTGTCAGTACCTCGACAGTGAAGCATTGTCAAATATGACCAAGGGCATGGCTGGAACAAGCTAAGCCAAATAAGCCATGGTACAAGGTTGAGCTTGGCATCAGAGGGCCCCCAGCGCCATGGCAACCGCATAGAATGTTGTGACACCCATTAAATCGCACCGATTGACGAGATGGAGAGTACAAAACCACGACGACTGTTGAGTACGGTGAGACGTGATCATTATCATATAATGTGATTGCTACTAAAATGAATTGATGAATTTTGAATAGGGATAATGACATTTGCTCTGATTAAATGTTTTCTAGCATACAGTGATGCATAGCACCCTATAGTTTATGGTGTCCATAATGATAATTAGCAGTTGAAATAGAGACACATACACTCACTAAGCATTGGAAGTCCCTGATTTAATATCAAGTAGAAACATGTCTTTTAACTAGTTGTTTTTTTCCCATCAGAATCCCTCGTCATTACATCAAGCTCCAATCCTAATCCGTAGCTAGAAGCTTGTCATCAATCAACCCCCTTATATGGAGTCAGAACAGTCATAATGGATAAATGCACACAGAAATGAATAAATGCACGAAAAAAGGACTCACAAATGTATTTGGGGAGTTGTATATATATATGACTTGATACACACATGCATTTACAATGCACACACAAATATGCTTCAATCCATATATAAGTAAAAAAAAAATCACTAAAAACCCCTTGTGGGGAGGCACTCTTGTGATTGGCTGTAAAGTAGTGAGACATCTGATTGGCTGCAGACGACCCCCTTGTAGAAAAAATGCATTTGTGGATCGGAGTCACGTCAGGAGAGTCTCAAAAATCCACACACAAATGCAGGGAGGTTTACAAATTAAAAGCACTGAGACAAATGCGCGTTTGACAATTCATATATCAATGTAACAACTTTATGTATTTGATGAAAATTGCAAATACCTGACGATTTGTACATTTGTGAATTTTTATTGCAGATATTTTTAAAACAATAAATATTTGTGTGTGCATCACAAATATGTTTACAAATCTTATTTTTATATGTGATTTGTTTTTTACATTTATATATCGATTGAAGCATATTTGTGTGTGCATTGAAAATGCATTTGTGTATCGAGTCATACAACTCCCCAAATACATTTGTGTGTCCTTTTTCGTGCATTTATTCATTTCTGTGTGCATTTATGCATTTTGAGAGTGTTCTGGCTCCATACCCTTAATCCTAAATATCTAATATTTACACTAACACCAACTTTACCTCTACCTCTCTAGCATCTTTCCATGTCTTCTGTCAATGACAATGGGATGGTCCAAGTACAAGTATGAGTTACAAGGAACAGAGGTGCAATCAGTCAATTTGGAGTAATTGAACAAAATAGGTGAGAGAACTGACTGTTGGGTGTAAAAGGCGGTTAATAGGCACTTGGGGCTATCAGCGGCCTGACCGTCAGACCTTCTGAAGAGTTTTTTTGGCAAGACGTCAAGAAAAATAATGGAGGCTGCAGCACCACTATTTCCGCATCGACAAACCCTGCAGCCCAAATATGCTCTTAATATGATTGTATGTATATATATATATATATATATATATATATATATATATATATATATATACAATCATATTAAGAGCATATTTGGGCTGCAGGGTTTGTCAGAGGTTGCGCTAGACTTTTTCGTTGTCTGTCATTTTGACTGACAGGGTCATAAAAATCCCATCATAATCTATTTTTACCGGTCACTTTTTTAAATGATAATAATGACATGTTCAATAGCATTTAATTTTAATTAATTTTTTATTAATATTCAGTCCAAACAAGCTGAATAAATAATCCACACCGTGGATACACACATCAAGCAGAAGTATGTCACTTTTTCTCCGCAGTAACAAAAACAAATGACTTTGTGGCCCCAGTAGCTACATAGGAACAATGAATGATGAAATATGAACAGTTCACCTATGGCCTAAACGCACTATAAGCGAATGATCACGCGCGATTTGCCGCCTCCATTCACTTTCTATGGGACGCGAGCAATTCGCTGCGCAAAGCACGCTGGGATTGCTTGCGGCGCGGAGCCAGCTGCGGCGCTGCCTGGCTCGGCTTCTGAATTTGCATAAAGTTGGGAGATTTCAACTTTATGCAAATACGAGCGGCGCGAATCCACGCGGTCACCATTCAGCAAACAGGACGTGGGCGTGGGCCGTGACGTTGATCCCTCTGATTCATTACCACAATGCGGGCGGGAGCCCCCAGCGACCGAGTTTTCAAGGCGGCGCGATGTCACGCGGATAATTCGCGTATAGTGGACATTGACCCTGACCGTGAATATCCACTATACGCGAATTATCCACGTGACATCGCGCCGCCTTGAAGACTCGTTCGCTGGGGGCGTGTTGACTAGTGGATCAATTAGCTCCCGCCCGCATTGTGGTAATGAATCAGAGGGATCGACGTCACGGCCCGCGCCCACGTCCTGTTTGCTGAATGGTGACCGCGTGCGAATATTTGCATAAAGTTGAAATCTCCCAACTTTATGCAAATTCAGAAGCGGAGCCAGGCCGCGCCGCAGCTGGCTCCGCGCCGCAAGCAATCCCAGCGTGCTTTGCGCAGCGAATTGCTCGCGTCCCATACAAAGTGAATGGAGGCGGCACATCGCGCGCGATCATTCGCTTATAGTGGATATTGACGGTGACAGCGAAGCCCCACTATACGCGAATCGCCTGGCGGCCAATTCCGCCTCCATTCACTTTCTATGGGACGCGAGCGTCACGTGGATAATTCGCATATAGGGGGCTTCTAGGTCACACCTTCCTCCTGGTCCGCATGGACTTGAATCGCGCGCCCGCTTGCATGTATTCAATTTGTTTCAAGTGGGTTTGTTGTTTCAAACATTTCAACACTCAACTGCCGTGACAGTTTTCTTCTTTTCTACTTTTCTTCTTCTACAAGAGCCAATTAATATGCTCATCGCCACCAAGTGGTCAGGGGTGTGAATTGCAATCTGTCAAAATGACGGTTACCCTAACCCTAACCCGTTTAAAAAAAATGGTCAATGACGGAAAATATTCGGTTAACGCGACCCCCATCCTTTGAAGGCTGCATTTGAAGACCGAATGTGTCATTGCGGCGGTCCCATTTCAAAGGCTCCTCCAAATGTGGCCGAGAAATGCGGCCTCCTTTTCCCAAGGACCAACGGATGGATCCTTTGCAGCCAAACCTATCCCAAGATTCATTGTGCGCCGGTGATGACTGGATTTTTTTCCATTAAAAGCGGCGTCCCCATCCATAGCAGCAGCCGAGAATGACACTTTTTTAAACCATTTCTTAATACGAAAGTAAGGATAGGGTTATTTTAAAGTTAAATGACATTAGCCATATAAACTACGTTCACTAACTGTTGTTATGATAAGATAAGACTTTATTTCTAGCTGTGTCCTGATTGTCAACTGCAGCTGTCAAGGTTGCTAGGCGACAGGAGCTGCGCTTCGTGACACAAAGGTAAGGGCGGGAACAGCTGATGATGCAAATAGGAAATCCTCCGTGGGCCAGATCGTCTCATTTAACAATGCTCGGTTCGGCCTTCATGATCTACGAAGGCCACGTCTTCGTAGCAGGGATCACAACCTATTACAACCTTATAGGAGAACGGTAATAACATTATTTTTAAACTGCCATTCCTTTTACAAAATGATTTATATATCGATAATAGCATAAAATAAATAAGCATCAGAATGAAAGAAACAACAGATTATTTGCAACTTTGCACAAGGCTGAATGAGTAACGCACCAGATTAAGGCCTACCTGCATGTAGCCAGCCCCTCCCCACCCTCTCTACACTCCAAATAGACCAAATAATCTAAAATGGGGATTCATGCAAAGAAACTATTCGAACATACTAGCGCTACAAATGTTATTAAATAACAGTAATAGGATGGGTGTGGGTGCAGGTGAAGGCTAAATACAATCTTACCACCTCACAGTTGAATATAGGGCCAGGGAGATATGGCTCATTATCTGGGGGTAACAGGTGCATAACAGGCGGTCTGAGGAATACCGCGAGGGCAACAATTACATCACTTCCAGTATATAACTTCCTTTGAAAATGGATCTGCAATAACATTTCAAGAAAAGTTCATTACAACGATAAATAATGTTATCAACCAGTTATCTAAAATTGAATATAGCGTTGAAATAGTTTTTGTTCCTAAAATTGTGTTTGTTTCCGGTTTTCGTTTTTGTTCTTTGAACCGTTTCTAATCCCTGCTTCGTAGACTGCGTCCTTCGAAGGATGCAGCCCCTGAATTGAGACACAGCTACAGTCTCCCTTTGTCTTTTTGTTTTCAAATCCCCTTTAAATTGATACACTTGTGCACTGTACATGCACACATTCACACACGTGGTGTCACATTCTCACACTTGGGACACAACACTCGGAAATAAACCGGATGCACAAAGACATAAACCAAAAGTCTACAGTTTCTGGTAAACAAGCCATTACTCCAACAACACGAGGAAGTGCATTTGACATGCACTTGAGAGATAAAGAGCAGATGAGGCCATATCAGAGATGGTGTGTGCGGAGCGGATTGGCTCGCCTGACACAGCTCATGTCAGCTTGGCATGCTGAACAGAATTAACAGCAAACTATCAGTCATAATAAACCATCTGCTTAAGAATAGAATTGAAACAGGTAACATATCTGCACTTTAACACAATGGCCGACCACTTGACGAGTGTTCATGTTCGAGTCCATGCACATCGCTATTCACACCTTCATCTCATGGATGGATATGTAGTGTATGTATGTAAACACATACACGTTTGAGTTAGTTGGTGAAGTATTTGACAGAAATACAATGTGTACACTTACTGCATTCTAATACCTAATCATACTCCTAACAGCCATGTTTTAGCTTTCTTGTAGACAACAAATTTATCTATTTATGAAGAATCTCCTTCTTTTCCCTCTCCTTTTTAAAGAGCAAAGTCTTTCTGCACGAACCCGAGTACAAACATAAGATCTACACGGTAGGGTATGACAGTATTTCCTTTTATCTCCATTACACATTGGTAACTCATGTACCTAGCTGAATAATGAATTACGTTTTTAAAAGGCAACATTACAATGCATAATCTCGCCATGCAAAAAAGGGCTTTTACGCAAACGCACACACACGAACACAGACACACACATGCACACGGACATATGCACACACACACACACTGGGGCACTTAAACACACACACACACACTTGGGTATGATACAAATGCATTATTAATCCATAAGACTGCGAGCTGAGTGTGGGACAGGCTTTTGCTCTTTTTCTGGTACGAAGACACACACACACACATGCAGCTCGGGTGCTATTCATCTGTGCCATGTGCTCGCCTGCAGACAATGACTTCCACCCTGCCAGGTACCATCTGTAGCATATTTAATGCAAAAGGGGCTTCTAATATAAATACACACTAACAGTTCCAGCTAGGATTTCAATGCAGTACAATGGGGGATTGAACAAATGTTTGGTTCCTGCACTTGAAAGAGAGACAGGTTGAAGGAGTCTTCCTCAGTAACTTTGTGAGCAAACTCACGTGACCATCATCACCCAGCGCAGACACAAGTCAGCCCACGGCTCTTACTGAGCACATGCATCGGTCTAGGTGTGTATGTGCATTTGTGTAATGTACTTGTGTGGTGGCTGTGTTTACTTGTATTTCGTATGTGTGTGTGTGTTTGTCGTTACTGTGGGGTGGCTTGTTAGTTGTTTTGTTTGTGTATTTGTGGACGGAGTGAGTTGACACAACATGACTCTGCATTGCAGAAGTAATGAGGGCGAGGGCTAGGAGCCGCTGTCCTTTGACGCGTCACCTATCTGAAGGTAAACTTGTGTTTACCTCACAACGGAAGCCACTCAACACAGAGGTCAACTGTTGTTTCATTATCTCCCTGCATATACATTCTCTGAATGTAATGACTATGTCTGAGAGGCACGGCGTGCCAAGACATGGGCTGAGGTTATATTGCTGCCCATTATTTGGAGGAGAAGAGTAGAAAATGGGACGTGAAGAGAAAGAAAGTGTCCCAGCAGAAGTAGCATGGCACCATGCCCTCACCCCCTACCCACAGAGAGAGAGAGGGGGTGTACAGCCACACCGCACACCAAACTGCAACACTTCCATTTGTGAAACACACACACACACACTTCATCCATTAGAGATCTGGTCAGGTGAAGGTTATTCATCATGCCCCATATTTTCCATGGGACTGTTGAGCTTGTATTTGTGTATATCTTAGTGTATTGTACTTTGAGTGCAGCAAAAGCGGTATTAAATATGTTATTTCCAACTGCAAAAAAAGAAAACCGACTTTGATTAAGAGACGCTTGTAAATAGTTGTCCACCAATGACTGCAGGTGTGTCCTAGGAAGCGGCTGGTAGCCAACAGCACCAAGCAGGCAGAGGCGGCATCCCGGTGGATCTGGATAAAACGGAATGAGTGGTGGAAGAGCCAACCTGATGATGGCTTACAATATCTTAGAAGATACTAGGAGACAGGCGCGTAGGAACCGGGGGGGACGGGGGGGACGCGTCCCCCCCAATGTTGACAACCACTAGCCCCGCCCCCGCAAAACATATATAAATTATAATAATATATATATATATCTTTTTTTTTGTGTGCAAACAACCTCTGCAAAGTACACCGTTACAATCTATTCATGCAAAGTATATTTTCCCGCAAAGTCACGACATCAACCCCTCCACACGACCACACCCCCACACACACACACACACATAGACTGCTCTGGTGCACCGCCATCACCACCATCGCCGCCGCGAGCCGACAGAGAAGTGGGTCGGAACCGGGTCGGAGATAACATGGAGGCCGGCGGAGACCGCGCGCTACGGAGCGGAGGCGCCACGCGCGATTAGGACGCGTCGCGGACGGCAGCGGACCGCGACGCGGTAGTCTCCACTGAAAAAGCCCAGTCCTATTCCCAGTCCCATCCCAGTCCCATCCCCAGTCCCATCTCAGTCTTAACCGGCGGAATCGCTCCCCCCCCCCCCCCCCCCCCCCCCCACCCACACAGAGCGAGACATGAACCCGACCCTGCATTGAGGTAAGCACCGCGCGGCCGCCGCCGCCGCCGCTTCTGCCGTGGCGGGCGGTGTAAGGTAAGTAAAATAAGGAAGTCCAATGTCATGGACTAAAATCGACAAAACATCGATGTTTCTTTGCACAGATAAATTTGCATGTGATGAGGTAAATTAAGCTACATGGTGCATTTGAGATGTAGCATAATGAATGCACCCAAAGTAATATTACATCAATATTGAAGTGATTACAGGAATAACATGGGACATTGTAATATTTGTATAATTGTAGCAGTAATTTAATTTGCTCATTGAAAATACAGTAAAAAAAACAAACTAAATAGATTAATTTTGAGGGAAAACTTGGCAGGTGTGCACTTTTTTATTTTATTTTTTTACTGAGTAGGCTGAGATTTCCCAAGGTGCTGATATAATGTAAATTGAACATGTGCGTGTGTGTGTGTGTGTGTGTGTGTGTGTGTGTGTGTGTATGCATGCGTGTGTGTTTGTGTGCATGTTGGGGAATTAAGTTTCTACCACCAGACCATGTTCTACGCAAAATAAATATGTAGGATTTCACACTTTTGTTTTCCCTCTGGTATGTTTACAAATGTGATAATGTGAATTACTGCTAGTTCACAACAGAGAGCTTTCACATACATGTGTTGGCATGAATTGGTAAAGAGTAAAGAGACAAATGGTTTCCTGTTCAATGAAGTTGAAGAAGCAAAGGGCTTCTTCGATGCAAGGCAATGGTGTGTGTAAATTCTCTAAAATACCATGCTTCTGGGCTTGGGCTACCATTTAGTTTGTTATGGTGTCGAAAGCCCTGTTCACACTGCACTAGTTCAACCTTGAAGACCTTCATTTTTAATTACCTCTCTTTGTCTCTTATGTGTGTTTCTTTTCTTAAGGATAAACTGAGTGTCAAATATGCTTCTATTTACCAAGCACTTTGCTAACCAATGGCAGGCCAAACCCTTCTATCTTGCTATAACAAGGAGATGCTTTGGTCACCATGGTTACCTGTTAGGGGCTCTCCTGATGCTTTTTCATTTGCAAATTAGTCCAAATAGCATTTTAAAATGATTACATTCCTACCCAGAACACCCCATTCCAACCTTTACGGCTCTCTTTAGTAGAGTAATAAAATAAAGCACTGATTCGCATGGCATACGTGGTTCTAAGACGTATAACAATCACTGTATCTTGGTCAGTCCTAGATCCTTTGAAGCTCTGAGGTGACATTTCTGTGTCTGAAGCAGTCAACACATGATGAGCTTTTAGCCGCGCCGTCGCTACCCTGGTCGTAGTGAACAACTATGGATTTCCAATTTTCAAGTTAATCTTTGACCCTGGTTGACGCTGACCTCTCGCAGCGTCCAATCAGATTACAGCTTTCTAAACGCTCTAAAACCCAAACATTCCAATCACCCAAACATGGAGCAAAACTAATCGTCAACATCTCCGACTTCCCTGAGCTATATTATATACCATATATTATATCCTCATAAGTACATAATTACGACACCTAACCTAGTGTCCAGTGCTTTTCTGAAAGCTCGGCATGTGTTCGCGCCTTTACACAGCTGGAAGGACTTCAATCCAAACCATCTCTTCAATTCATCTCAGCATCTTAGGGCGAGGTAATGAACATCTCTCCTCATTGCTCAATTGGTTGTCAAGCTACAGTGTATAGGATGACACTTTAGATCATCTGAGCTGATGACCTAAAGAGCATGACCACAATTGTCGATCAGCCATGTTATACATTCCTATAAGAAAAGGTCATCAGGTATTTTTAGACGTAATTTTTTTTTCCAGCCAACTGCCTAATTAGCCCAGATATTCTGCAAAACACCAGCAATACGGACATAGGTGCAGCTATTGTATAATACAATCAGCAGATTCAAGAAGAATGTGCTTGACTTCACCAGTTGGTGAGCATTCACAATTGCCCATCATTGTCTGATTTTCATTCTTGCAGTTCAGTTGGATGCAGAAGAAATCCTGAAATCCAGAGATAAACAGGTTGTTATCTATGAACACGAGTTCCTTAGAGATTGGGGAACTGCTTTTAGTTAGGATTAAAACATGTCTGTGTCTCATATCCATTGTCTATTATCTGAGCAAAAAAAACATATTTTGAGATTTTTCATAATAGTGTTCTCTATTTTTGGTTGTGCCTCACATTGTGCCTCGCAACCAAAGTCATGTCAAGGAAACATGTAACCATGTTGACATACAAATAACAATTAATTAAGTTCTCATCTCAGTCACAAAGGTGTTGGACAAAAATAATAATTTAATCAGTCATTGAATTCAATAATTGAATAGATGTTGCAAAATACTACTTGGGAGTACTTTATTCTAAGGGCAAGGTTTTTAGATATATAATTATGATCCCAGTTGCTAAGAAACCAAATATAAAACATGGAGATAAACAAGGTATGCTTTGTCGTAAGACACACCCAGGATTACATAATACTTTTTACATTGTAAAGTGCTGTTGAGCTATGCTTTGAACTTTTATTTTAACACAGCCACTTATAAGGCACATTCAATGTATTGGATGGGAGCCCAGATTTGATGACATAGAGCAGAATGTTCTGCCTTGGACCACTTTCATATCTGATCCTAGATCTGATACATATCATCTCTAGCTGCAATGTGAACAGTTGAACATAACATCAGATCTAAGCATAAAGCCAGAACCTTAATCTAAACGCAATCTGAGATCATATTGCATGGTACCTGTGCTGCAGAGATAAATACTTAATTTTGTAAGGACATGTTACAATATAACTTCCCGATTTCTGCAGGAGTAATTTCACAAAAATCATGTTTAATTTGGTTCAATAGATGTTTAAAAATTAATGGATTATTGCTAATTGAAACTGATTAAGTAACCAGCAAAATTGCATTTGGAATTAGATGGAAGGCAGTCTACTAACACAATTGCACAGTGCAGTGAGATCATTGATGTCATAGTTTTTTTTTCTTTTATGTCAGAGCACCCCCTTATCTACATTGTGCTTAAACAAAAACTTGGTAAACACCTTGAAGTGGAGGCGTTATAGGTAACTATTAAGCGCTATTATTCGAGTGTAATCTGCTAGAAATGCCATAGCCATCCATCAGCTATTAGTGAGTGAAATGCTCTGTGAGAATATCTGGTTCAAGTTGACCTCCTCGGATGAGACGATTTACATTTTAGGCCGCTCCTGGCGGATCCATCAGATCATGTGGTAACTAGCTGATCAGTAGTTGAACTGGAAAGTCACTACAGCTGCATTGCACTGAAATGACTGCAGTAGATTCGGTCATGCTTTGACTGCAGTTGAGGTATTTTGTATTTTGTTTGTTTTTTTAACACCAGAACCCTTGGAAGTGGGACGAGATTGGAAATTATATTGGATCCATGCCCTGTCGAATTATTGGAAAGGTACTCTAGTACTAATCAATATGCAGCATGCCAGACATTTTGTGATTTTATGATTATTATCTCTTATTCTATGCTGCCTAACATCGCAATAATGTCTCCAGTTTTTTGGCCTTCTCTATTTACTCTGAAAGTTGATGAGTTAAGATTGAATTGTACAAAAATGTCCCAGATGCTTTTGGGTTGCAAAATTGTAATATTCCATTGGCTCTGTAATATCCATCTCATTTTATGCATGGAACGACAAGGTAACAGTTCAGTTTAATATTGGATTTCAGTTGCAAGCTTGGCTTCTTTTTTTTATCCATTCTAGATACTAAGGAAAATGCTTTATTTGTTGATGTTCTTTAAATATTGTTCATATATCCATTGGGTCTCTTGGGATCCCGAAGGTGCCAGTGCAATAGAAGATTGTGTACCCTTTCATTCAACTCAGGTCAAATTGTATCACTTCTAATATCTGGTATCTTCCAAGTCAAGGTGGTGGTGGTGGTGTGTGTGATGTGGGGGACCAAGAGAACCTCAGCTCCCCCAAAGGGTTGAGGAGGGACAGTGCAGGCGGGCAGGTAAAGTGCAGTTGGGAAAGCTAATTGATAATCAGTATTATCACTCCCAGCTGATCCTGGGGGTAGTAAACAAATCCCTGCCTCCTTAAGCCTGCCGGTGGCTACCAAAGAGAGAGGTGTGGGAGCTCAGAGTACAGCAGAAAATGAGACCGCGTACGGAAAGCAGCATCCGGCCGAGCGATTGAGAAGAACAACCGTGTAGATTACTTGAAGGCTTTTGTGTTTTTTAGGACTGTTTTAGGAAGCTAGCTGCTTCTAACCCCTTTTCCTGGGTGGCAACCGAACGATACATGTCTGCTGTCCTGTGTGTTTCCATGGAGTGATTTTCCCCACCTAAAGAGGATACCCCAGTCTGGGATGAACCCGAGTTTCCTTTTGATCCCCACCCCCCCCTGTTTCGTTCGGGCCTGATTTAAAGTGTGTGTGTGTGTGTGTGTGTGTGTGTGTGTGTGTGTGTGTGTGTGTGTGTGTGTGTGTGTGTGTGTGTGTGTGTGTGTGTGTGTGTGTGAGAATTTTGTCGTCTATTCCATTGACCACTCAGCTCACAAGACCTGAACACATCTGAGGGGCACCACGCCAGTTTACATCCAAATGAATAAACTGTACTCCCATTGAAGTAGTTTTAGTAGTAAAACTACTTCAATACTTGATATGATGCAGGATGAGGAGACACATCTATGCAGCTTACCATTATAGAATTTGTGATGTATGAATGGTTGAGTTGGTGTTTTCTTTATTCTCAAGCCTCATGTGGCAGGCATATCATAGGTGCATATCATGTTTTCTGACCGATGACCCAGGAATATGTTGATATGGGCTGATGCCACACCTGCCTTGTAGTCTGTTTTGATGGTAAAATTAAATGTGTTTCAGGCAATGCAGTTTTACAAGCATATCTTCTGTATCATATGTGAAACAGACGGTCTGGCCATTGTACACAAGAACATCTGACATGGGTTTAATTTGTATTTATTTATTTATTTTATATGTGAAATGTAGGGAAGCCCTGAAAAATGTAAGGAAAAAAGAAAGTGTTCTGTATGTTTTCATGAATATTGCAGAACCTGAATGACCCTAAAGGAGACCCACTTCAGCCATGTAAGGAATTGTGCCGTTTTACCATAATAAAATTACTCAATGAATTGCATAGAAATGTGACATCTGATCTGAATTGTACAGATCATAAAGATGCTGTGGAATTACATAAACTAACTCACAGTAAAGCTATATTGAGGCCAGTCGGGAGAGTTGATATATATATTATTTCAAGCATATGGCATTCAAATTAATTTAATGTGAAAGATTGTTGGTTTATTTGGAGAAAGTAAGCGAGTAAGGTGCCATGCTTTCTAAGATATAACATATTTTAAGATGAAGATTTAAGAAAAAAAAAATACTACAATACTTTACAACAGTGAAAGGTCAAAGACTACTTCCTGCGATGCCTGTTGCTCATGCATGTCAGCTACAGACAGATTTAGAAAGGGAGGTTATTAAAACCAGCAACCAGGAGGAAGTAGTGGTGGAGGGGGAATAACTGGGGTGGGAGAGTTCAAGACGACACAGGAGAGAGAGAATGATACAGAGAGCGACAGAGGGGGAGAGAGAGAGATAACATAACTAATTAAATAACGACCAAGCAACTGGTTCATTTTTCATTATCAACACTCTGACCTGTTTAATTCCCTGCACTCCTATTGGTTAATAACTTGAACATACATAAATCATTGAAGGATATTAAAACACAGTGCATCTTGGACTGATCTCTTGAGGCACATTTTCTGATCTTTTGTCACATCTCAAAGATGCATTACTTTCACTTTTGTTTTTCTTCCAATAGTACATGTTATCTCTTTCACCTCTCTCTCTGTCTCTCTGTATATCCGTCAGTCTGTCCATCTGTCTGTCTATCCAACACCCCCCAAGAACAACCCAATCTCCCAGTGTTGATGGACAACATTAGTTATCAGCTGGGACTGAACCCTCCCAACATGCCGCTGTACCTGACAGCCACGCTGTAGTGTTTATCTCGGTGCAACAAGGTGTCACCTGCATCGCTGCTAACCCCATCGATTCCAGATCAAATCTTTATCGCTCCCTCCCCACAACAAGCCTGCACCCACACGACATGCCCTCTAATCCATGCAATCGCTTGTCAGCTGAAATATGACGATGTCCCCTTTAAGCGATACGAGTCCAGTGTTGATATTCTGCCAGTGGCCGTGCTGAGCGGCCACGCTGATCTCCATACTGTAAACAGCCAGGGAACCCAGTGGGGGGGCGGGGGGGGCAAGAATCTCATTAATGAATTCTACAATATTGTTCGAGGAAAATTATGTTGTGTGAAAAAGCTCCTCACAATCCTGCTCATGTTTCATGGAATGATCGATTGTGTTTGTTCACACTCTGCACACACACACAGACTTATGCATGCACACACACAAAAAAAATGAGCTCCTTTCCTTCCTCATTCTTAATTACACCCTCTTCCTCCTTCCTTCTAGCCCGCCTCCATCTCTCTCGCGTCTCCCTTGTATCGATTGAAGATTGAATCTGTAGCATTTGCAAGCTAATTAACCATAACTGGAACAATTAGGCTAAGCCGAGACTGGCGAATATTGAGCCACTGGTACAGTAATTGCCCTGGTAGAAATGTAAGCCAATATTTGCCGTGAATATTAAATCACACAGAGGTCACGACAGGTTGTATGCCTCCACACAGAGCTGTGATAGAGTTCAGTGCTGTGATAGAGCACTGTGATAGAGTTCAGTGCTGCTGGTGAGTACACATTACACACACACACACATGGGCCCTGTTTACACCAGCATTTTCAACATTATCCAAAGCAATGTAAACTCGTACACCACGGTCGCAACGTCTCTGTCCATTCTCTGAGCTTGTGGAAAGCTGAAACCTGTATATGCGTGTGCATATCAATGCACATGTCCAAACACCTATGTCCAAACACCGTTCTCGTTAGAACATGATTTATTGTTGCCGAGAGCGATCGAAGAACAATGAAACCAAGCCTTAGTACAACTCTGTATGGCTACGCATGGGAGGTCATGCCAAGCTGGACATCACAGTCAAATGTCAATCGATTTGACTTTAAACGAATGGTCTCTCTGATCGACAATCATGATATTGTCCTCTTTGATGTCTGCATGGATTAGTTTGATTCCCTACAAAGTCAACAGCAGCTGCCAACTGCAGTTACAAAGGCATAGATCATGGTAAATATTTGTCACATTCATAATGTATATCAACCACATTGTTTTCTTGTCATCATTGCTTACAAATACCCATAATTTTGTACAGCAATAGAATATTAACCTGCAGAACAATGTTACTCATTCCCTGCAGGCTCAGAGGTTGCTGATCTCTCTCTCTTTCATGAAATCAGATCTCGACCACCAGACTTGAATGGCCTCTGTGTTGAAGTGTTCATGCCAGTGCACTATCATTTATGTTGCTGATTTTTGGGTCCAATATGTTGAATCGTTTTAGCTCTGTAATCCGTAGATACATTCACAAAGACATCAGTCAAGTCAATTTTATTTGTTTAGCCCTTAATCACAGTTACAGTCTCAAAGGGCTTTAGGCCATATATTTATGAAACCCCCTAACCTTAGCCCCCCAAAGGGCAAGAAAAAACTCATTATCAAACTAATTATCAAGGAAGAAACCTTGTGAAGGAGCACAGATTGGGGGATCCCTCCTTCCAGGGATGGTTAAGAGTGCAATGGGTGCCATAATTATTACAAAGTAGTATTACAAGCAAACATTTTAAGTACAAAAATGGAAAATTACTATTGTCCATGGTGATGAAGTGCTGGCTGGTGAGCAAGCTGGTAGCCATCAGGTGGGGTGGCCAATCATCTAGTCATGATCACAGCAACACACTAAAACAGACACAACATTATGGTTAGATGTGGCAGGGTGGACAGGAAACCTCTAATCGACAGTAGGGGTAGGCTAGTGCTGGCTAACAGGTCGATTTAGCTGTAATGAGAGCTGAGGGGCACTCCTAGGAGCCAAATGAGTTAGGTTGAGGTAGGTTTTAAGTTTGAATTTCTCAGCAGAGTCAGCTTCCCTGATTACAGGTGGCAGACTGTTCCACAGGCAGGGCGCTCGATAAGAGATGCTCTGTTTCCTGCTGATTTATTTTTAACTTTTTGAATTGATATAAGGCCAGCTCCTGAAGACTGGGACTGAGAAGGACAATTTTAGCCTTTATTTACACAATAGGGAATAATAAGTTCTGTTAGCCCACCCATTGTTTTAATCACACTCTTGACCTTGTTCTATCATATGGCATTGATATTGAACATTTAACAGTCTTTCCACATAATCCTCTCCTATCTGACCATTATTTAATAACTTTTGAATTTCTATTATTAGACTATAAGCCATAGGCTCTGTGCACAACTCGCATGACGTACTTCCGTTTTCCCCGGTTGTCGGCAGAAGAGTTTCCGGTTTTCTTCCTGCTTCACTACAACAGCGGTGAATATGAATCAAAACGAACAAATGAGAGCTGTAACTGTACGAAAGAAGAAAAAAAATAACATGAGGGATGGATATAAGTTGCAGAAGGTTGTAGGGGGCTCAAATGAGCATTGTTGTGTGCCACTGTGTACTGGATCGAGTCGGTATAACCATAGACATCTTATACATAGACGGAGCATCGAGCGCTACTGCCTACTGGCGTTGACGAGACGCGGGGCCGCCATCTTGGAGTGGTGATCCGCTCCACTCAGTGTCATTCGTCAGCGCATATAATTAATCATACCTCACTGAATACCACTGATTTTCACGCGGTTTTTTGTCATACGTGTAGCTATGATAAAGGACACATGTTTTGGCGTGTAATATTATTTTCACAAAATATAACCAATAGTACGGTATAATGTTAAATCTTACTTGTGAAATGTAATCCCGCGATTTCTATTTTCGACCGTCCGCTCATTTGAGCAGGAATACGCTGAACAGCAGCTCGGCATCCTTGTTTTCTTCTCCTGGCCATACGTGTCAACTGTCAATCTATGCTGCTCCCCTCCCCCATCACCACTCCAAGATGGCCGCCGAATTTCTCGCGCCACAGCAGCCAATGCTCCGTCTATGTATAAGATGTCTATGGGTATAACACCAAACTCAGCTTCCACCGGTTTCCTAAACATACTGGCCACCGTACACAGTGGCTTCACAAGATCCGCAGAACCGGGTTTACCATTACTCCGCATACAAAGGTCTGCAGCCGTCATTTCACCAAGGACCAGATCCGCGCCACTGCAAAAGGAAGACGCTTTTTAACTGCCAACGCCATACCAACCTTGTTCGAGTGGAACGCTTACAGCAACAAGACGCGGGCCGGTGTTTGGGAGCGCCGCACTCGTCCGACATCGAGTCCGGAACCTGGCCCGGCGGAGACCGAGGAGGAGATTGTGGATATGGTCCCGATGCCCATAGACCACGATTACGTGGTCTATGGATTTATGATCTATGATCTATGGTCTATATCTATGATCTATATACATTTCTAATGTACAGTATATAGACCATAGGTCTGTCAAAGTTACATTTTCTGTTTTGAATGCTATTTTGTGCAAAGTAATGTACTTCATATGTGAACAAAATACTGCATGTTTTCAGCATGTTTTCACTCATGACAGATGCTAGTTTATGATGTCATAATCACTCAGCAGGTGTGCTACTTACTGGTGAGAAGCACACAGTTTTTCACTGTCACTTTGTGGCCAATATTTGAACCTTTTGGTGTTTTTTGCATACTATGTTATTTGTGTAATTCAAGTGTGTATAGATCGGCGAAGGTAATGTTAGGTAACCAGAATATGAATAAATGTATTGTTGATACTGCCCGGATGTCTGCTGAGTCTACTTCTCATTCAATGGACCCAAAAATCAACTCACTACATTCAAATGTACATTACATTTCATTAAAAATGTATATAGACCATAGATCATAGATCATAGATATAGACCATAGATCATAAATCCATAGACCACGTAATCGTGGTCTATGGGCATCGGGACCATATCCACAATCTCCTCCTCGGTCTCCGCCGGGCCAGGTTCCGGACTCGATGTCGGACGAGTGCGGCGCTCCCAAACACCGGCCCGCGTCTTGTTGCTGTAAGCGTTCCACTCGAACAAGGTTGGTATGGCGTTGGCAGTTAAAAACCGTCTTCCTTTTGCAGTGGTGCGGATCTGGTCCTTGGTGAAATGACGGCTGCAGACCTTTGTATGCGGAGTAATGGTAAACCCGGTTCTGCGGATCTTGTGAAGCCACTGTGTACGGTGGCCAGTATGTTTAGGAAACCGGTGGAAGCTGAGTTCGGTGTTATACCGACTCGATCCAGTACACAGTGGCACACAACAATGCTCATTTGAGCCCCCTACAACCTTCTGCAACTTATATCCATCCCTCATGTTATTTTTTTTCTTCTTTCGTACAGTTACAGCTCTCATTTGTTCGTTTTGATTCATATTCACCGCTGTTGTAGTGAAGCAGGAAGAAAACCGGAAACTCTTCTGCCGACAACCGGGGAAAACGGAAGTACGTCACGCGAGTTGTGCACAGAGCCTATTAAGCAAAACTTCCTACAGCAGATGTCTATCTGACAGTGCTGTAGCTAAATTTAAGGAGGAGATTCCATCAGTGTTTAATTCAATGCCATATCTGAATATAACAGAGTCCTATATTAACTTTAGTCACTCCCAAATTGATAATCTTGTTAATAGTGCTGTAGGCTCTCTACAATCAACATTAGATTCTATCACTCCTAGAAAACAGAAAATAATAAAACATAGGAAACTAGCACCGTGGTACAACCAACAAACTTGTCAATTAAAACAAGAAACATGGAAATCAGAAAGGAAATGGCGCGCTTCGAATTTATTAGAAAATCGCTTAATTTGGCAAAATAATCTTAAAAGTTATAGAAAGGCCCTCCATAACGCCAGAGGAGCCTTTTACTCAGCACTAATAGAAGAAAATAAGAACAACCCTAGGTTCCTCTTCAGCACTGTAGCCAGGCTGACAGAGAGTCACAGCTCTATTGAGCCATCTATCCCCATAAACTTAAATAGCAATGACTTCATGAACTTCTTTTATAATAAAATTATTACTATTAGAGAGAAAATTAGTCACCAAATGCCCTCAATAGGTATCGCAGGCTCTCCAACATCAGACACTTTGACTGGTGCAACCTTAGATGTGTATTTGGAGTGTTTTTCTGCTGTCAGTCTTCATCAGTTAACTTCTATAATTTCTTCATCGAAGTCATCAACCTGTCTGTTAGACCCCATCCCAACTAGGCTGCTTAAAGAAGTTGTACCCTTAATTGGCACTTCTTTACTGGATATGATTAATCTTTCTTTATTATCAGGATATGTACCACAGTCCTTTAAATTAGCTGTAATTAAACCCCTTCTTAAAAAAACACTCTTGACCCAGGGGTTTTAGCCAACTATAGACCGATTTCTAATCTCCCCTTTCTGTCTAAGATTCTGGAGAAAGTAGTCGCCAAACAATTGCGTGACTTTCTACATAACAATAGTTTATTTGAGGATTTTCAGTCAGGATTTAGAGTTCATCATAGCACAGAGACAGCTCTGGTTAAAGTTAATAATGACCTTTTGATTGCTTCTGACAATGGACTCGTCTCTGTACTTGTATTATTAGATCTTAGTGCTGCATTTGACACCATTGATCATAATATTCTTTTACAGAGACTCGAGCATCAAATTGGCATTAAAGGAACTGCACTAAGTTGGTTTAGGTTCTATTTATCAGATCGTTCACAGTTTGTACATGTTAACGATGAATCTTCAATAAATACTACAGTTAGTCATGGAGTTCCACAAGGTTCTGTACTTGGACCAATACTATTTACTTTATATATGCTCCCTTTAGGCAACATTATTAGAAATCACTCCATTAACTTTCATTGTTATGCAGATGATACGCAGTTATATCTATCGATCAAACCCAATGAAATTAATCAATTATCTAAATTACAAACATGTCTTAAGGACATAAAATCCTGGATGAGCTGCAATTTTCTGATGTTAAACTCAGAGAAAACCGAAATTCTTGTACTTGGCCCCAAAAACCTTAGAGACTCAATGTCTACAGATATAGCTACTCTAGATGGCATAACCTTGGCCTCTAGCACCACTGTCAGGAATCTTGGAGTTATCTTTGATCAGGATCTGTCATTTAATTCCCACATAAAGCAGACCTCTAGGATTGCCTTTTTTCATTTACGTAATATTACAAAAATCAGACAAATCCTATCAAAGACAGATGCAGAAAAACTAATCCATGCATTTGTTACTTCAAGGCTGGATTACTGCAACTCTTTATTATCAGGTTGTCCTAATAAGTCCATTAAGACGCTCCAATTAATTCAAAACGCTGCAGCACGAGTACTGACAGGAACTAGGAAAAGAGATCACATCTCTCCTGTACTAGCTTCTCTGCATTGGCTTCCTGTAAAATTTAGAATAGAATTTAAAATCCTCCTCACCTATAAAGCTCTTCATGATCAGGCCCCTTCATATCTCAAAGAGCTCATAGTACCCTATTACCCCACTAGAACACTGCGTTCTCTGAATGCAGGGCTACTGGTGGTTCCTATTAGCCTAGAACTCTAAACACCCCCTTAGCGGCAGCAAATTTATTTGGCAGCTAGGTAGGTCTAGCACGGCTCCGTCGGCTTTTTGGTGCTGGAAACACCAAGTATGTCAGACCAATCACAGCGTGAGGGGCGGAGTCGGAAGCCGGGCTACCATGACGACAGAGTTGCGACGGTTCCGTGTTAGAGGTAAACAATGGCTGCTGCTGCTGGCGAACAGTTGTCTTTCAACTCGGCTTTGGACGCGACTCTTCAAGACTTGAAGTTAACATTTTATTTGAGAAAAGAACAAAGAACGGCACTGAAGTCTTTCCTCGAAAATGTATGTGTATTCGGAGTTTTGATTAATTACGTAGTCAGAGCCGTCGCTCTGACTACGTCACCTTCTTCGTTGCTCTGATTGGTTGTAGCGCTATCCTATTGCGTGCAGAGGGAACTTGAAAGACAACCGTTTATCCCGCCCACACTGCCAATGGAGCTGAGCCAGACCTTACATCTTTCTGATGTGGGTCTGGCTTGCCAGGCTAGGTTCCTATAGTTTCTAAAAGTAGAACAGGAGCCAGAGCCTTCAGTTACCAAGCTCCTCTTCAGTGGAACCAGCTTCCAGTTGTGGTTCGGGAGGCAGACACCCTCTCCACATTTAAGAGTAGGCTTAAGACGTTCCTCTTTGATAAAGCTTATAGTTAGGGCTGGATCAGGTGAGTCCTGAACCATCCCTTAGTTATGCTGCTATAGGCCTAGACTATCGGGGGATTTCCCATGGTGCACTGAGCTCCTCTCTCCCTCTCTCTCTCTTTCTGCACACATTCATGTCCCATTAATGCATGTTACTAACACTTCTTCCCCGGAGTTCTTGTGTTTTCTCGTCTCGCAGGTTCTCATGGATCCTGGTGGAGCCTTCTGCCATGGTCCTGCTTGACTGCCATTGCTAATATCCATGATATTATTGTCGTTATTATTATTAGTTATTATTAAGTATTATCATTGCTACAGTTACTGTTGTTGCTGCTCGCTGTCCCCCATCATTGCTGCTGTCGTCATCATCTTCTTCATGTTCATTAGTGTATTGATGTAGTTGTTCTCTCTCTCTCTCTCTCTCTCTCTCTCTCTCTCTCTCTCGCTCTCTCTCGCTCTCTCTCACCCCAACTGGTCAAGGCAGATGACCACCCACCTAGAGTCGAAGGGTCTGTCCGAGGTTTCTGCCTTTTAACAGGCAGTTTTTCCTTGCCCCCGTCGCCAAGTGCTTGCTCATGGTGGTACTGTTGGGTCTCTGTAAATGTTATTAGGAGTTTGGTCTAGACCTGCTCCATTTGAAAAGTGCCCTGAGATAACTTCTGTTATGAATTGGCGCTATACAAATAAAATTGAATTGTTAGGTAGGATGGTGCTAATCCGTGCAGGGTTTTATAGGTAAGTAGTAGCACCTTAAAATCTGACCTGATTATTGGAAGCCAGTGGAGGGAGGAGATAATAGGTTCTAGTTAGGGGTCTAGCAGCAGCGTTCTGCACAAGCTGGAGGCTTTTCGTAGTGGACTTCGGTAAACCAGAAAACAGTGCATTACAGTAATCTAGTGGATGCATGGATGAGCGTCTCTGCATCCCCTGCCGATAACATTGGTCTGATTTTAGCAGTATTTCTAAGATGAAATAATGCAGTTCTGGTAATTTTAAGATTTGAATAGTTCAGGGAATGAAGGAGGACTATATCAGGTGCTTGTTAGTGCTATTTAAATTAATTGTTAAGAATAAACCAATTTCATTCTAAAAGTAAGATAGTTGTACAATTGTCCATGGTAACACAATGACCTCCGAACAATTCAATATTAAAAAGAAAGAAAATGTAAAATCTAATTCAATATGTTAATTAAATAAACATATAATATTAATTCTAAGATTAAAAGCACACATTCACACACACACACACACACACACACACACACACACACACACACACATTTGAGCAAAAGCCCAATGGCATCTCTCTGCTTTTTCTTCAATTTGGCTTTTATTTTATCCTATATTATCCAATTATATATTATGTTGTCCAATTCATGTGACCATCCATGTGTCCGTGCCTGTCTGGTATCTTCTTTAGATGCCTTTCTCTACAGTACACTATTATACTGCTTGCTCATGCATTTGGGTTAAGGTTGGATTCCACAGAACATGCTATGCACAAGTGGCTGATGGGCAGCAAATTGGTTCTGCTATATGGAGTTGTCAACCCAAGACATGAAGACTTTACTTCTTGATAAGTCATTGCTCATTAGTCAGGTTAGCCAGGCATGCACGCTTTATGCCAGTTAATGTGTATGTCATGTTTTCTGACACAACACAGATTTTTTTTTGCCATTTCAGAGGAACCCTTAAAAAGTGTATTGTATTGTATTGTGTCCAAGGAGTTGGACCATGTCGTTACTATATTTCACATTGGTGGATTGAAAACACAATCATGCCACTTCTGCTACACAGTGGACATCCAATGGCTGATTCAGTGCACATGGTAATGCAATTTTAAATTACATGACTTTGCAATAATCTTTGAGTACAAGATAAGAGCCGCCTTAACGACAAAATAGGCACTAAAAAGCACCCGGAAAGAGACACTGAAAGTGTTTAGGGAGCCCACTCAGGTTTGACTTTATTAATAGGGTGGGAGGAAAGGGGATGAGGAAAAAATAACTTCCTGGACCTTGGCTTAAAGGGTTCACCTTTAAAGAAATAACTGAGGGGAGACATCAAGAGAATGAGGGCGTTGAGCCAAGGTTCACAAAATGGGAGGCTTTAGCCACTTAGCCGCTAGTCGTTGTCTGATGTCGTAATCCTCCATCCTTCTGTTCCAGTAAATTCAATCTCTATCATTATTTTATTTGTCGCAACTTCACATCTACATGTACTGATTATGGAAGTACTTTCCCTCCCAAACCACACCCAGTCATCTCCTTTTAGCTGTCACTATACAATATGTCTAGACATCCAGCCATTCATTCACTCATCTATTTATCTATTCACTCGGTGTGCCATGATGAAGGGTGGGATTTTATATTTAGTTGGTGGTTGGTGGTACAATTGTTTCATCTGTGTTAATAAATATTTATCCAGTGAAATCAATGGGAAGCATGTTTGTACTTTATGTTTGTACTTCTTGGCTCTGACTGGGACTTATATTCATTCTAACTAGTGAGTAATGTGGTCAATGTAGACCTCAATGGAACCTATACGCCAGGTACTATTGACTTGACCTTTTACAGCATCAGCTAACAAAGGCAGCCTGCACATCATACTGTAGTATTTACAAGGGTGGACTTGCACTTGCTTTTGTCTTTCTGCCGATGCTGTTTTGCAATCATCCTGCTCATCAGCTCTGACTGTATACAAGTCAGAATAAAAAAGTGCTAGTCAAGCTGATAGTCGTGAATCGGCAGCTAAAACACAATCTGGTGACAGTGCGTAGTACGTTTGTTTTAAGAAAAAAGAAGGTTATTGTGCAGAGTATACTTGAAAACAATCAGCATTAGCAGAATGGCCAGATAGAACAATAAAAAGGATTGAAAGCATTGATTTAATGCCATGGCCCCAGCAAAATCTTTCCAGGATTTACAGTCTGTGGCAGCCACTTTAAACTACCCAGCATGCACAAGAAGCACCACGAGCCAATAGCGACTGGAAATTCGACTTGATCTTCTCACCATATGTGCCGTGGATGAATATACATAGATATATTTAACCCAAGTTCAGGTCTCCTAATTAAACCAAACTGGTCAGGAACGATTTATTTATTTTGCCGAATTAATGAGAAACAAAAAGTGTCCCTATGTGGGATGTAGTTGAGACGGAGAGAATGTTGAACGTAGGCTGTTTAAAAATGAGGTTGCTATGATCGCAATCTGTCTGAGTTCCTTTGGCGGATAAAAAGCCATTGGCAACGACACATATTAGACGTCAGGCCTTGAATAAGACAAGCATTGCTCTCGGCTTTAATTCAAACCTTTTTTTTATTCAATGCTCAGACAAAGCATATTTGAATGTCACATCACTGTTATGTGTTTTTTTAAAGGCCTGATTAGAAATATGTTGCCCAAAGCACAACAATTACCCTTTTATTCCTTTCCATTCTGAGCATGTGTTGTGTAGAACACTTTTATTGTTTTTTATTCAGTTGAGGTGGTGGTGCTGGGAGAGGTTTTTAAAAAAAAAAGTATTCAGTTATGCAGATGGAGATTATCGGATATAGCATCTCTGCAGAGGCCCTAGAACTACAACACACATGCACACACACACACACACACACTGGTTGACGAATGCGCAAATGTGGTAGAGATTCGAGAGCTTTTGGCCGATCACTTTGAAAGTTCTGTCTCTATTATTTTGACAATCCAAACGTATATCAGAGGGAAAGCGAGAGGTGGGAGAGAGAGACACAGAGGTTTCAGTCAAACAACAAAGGTGAAGGATATTGAGAGGCTGCCTTTGACTGGGATGTTCTGACTACAGGGACGTGCTGGTGGAGTCACACTTTAAATGCTTTTTCTCATTTCCTCCGTCTCCGTGTTTCTTGTTATGTCTGTCTCCTCTTTTACCGCTCTCTCTCTTTCTCTCACTCTCTCTTTCTCTGTCTCTCTCTCCTACCCTCTCTCAATCGGGATGCCTGCCAGCAGTCTTATATGATTTTATTGTTCTCTATTTCCATTTCATCTTCCACTTTGCTGCTCTCTCTTTGCTCCAGTCCCGTCAGCACCCACCCTCCATGCTGAATGTCACATCACTCCCTGCCCCCCCCCCCCCCCCCCCCCCCCTCCCTAATCCAGTATGGTCGTAATTCAATACAAGGGAATAAACATGCGTCAGACGGGCTGTAGTGCACTGTAGTGGATTTAATGTCTTCTGCAATTCTCTGTGGTGTGATTGTTTGTGTGTGTGTGTCTCTCTTTCTTTCTTTCTCTCTCTCTCTCTCTCTCTCTCTCTCTCTCTCTCTCTGTAACATGGCCAGTAGCATGAGATCCTAGTAGACTGGACAACCTTTGTATTGTAGTGCTGTGGTTCATCCACCCCCCTTGGAGCCACAGACATACACACATGCGTGCGCACGCACACACACACACACACACACACACATGCATACTTGCATACATACACCTATGGGGGGCATTTTATGCCAGCGAACTACACTAAAACGCCTAAACCGCGTCGCCTACGTCTGCATAAAGACTGAAAAATACGCGTGCGTACAGGCACGCGTATTGCGAGTACACCAAAACTGAAGGGGTGACGGGTGATAAGTGTCATGCCACGTGCGAACGCAGCGGACGCCTGTGTGCACGCTCGTCTCAATGTACAAATAACCCAGACAAAAAAACCCGGAAAAAACGTTCTGTTTATTGTTTTTTATTTAAAATGTTTAAAAAAAACGGGAAAAAAACACGGTATTTCAGTTTTCCCGTTTTTTTTGGTTAAAACGAAATATCAAACTGACAAAAGCTAGGCCTACATGGACCTGTTAGTCTCTCTCTCTCTCTCTCTTAAGGTTTGAATGATATCGAATTGATATTTAATGATAGTAAGGGTGAAAGGGATAATTAAAATAATTTCAGCTACTTAAAAATAAAAATATCCTGACAGCTTTGATGGGGCTTGGGGTTCATCTATAACTTATGCTTTCTTATAAACAACCCGCGACCGGCCCAAAAATAATAATACACAAAATACAAAATAAAAATTACAAAAAATGACGGCCGGCCGGCTCGGCCTGAAATCGTCCAGCCGTTCGGGAAATCTCCCGAACCTCCCTATGGCCGCCCGTCCCTAAACTGTCACATCGTCTCTCTTGGTAATACATGGACTGCTTGAATTGTGAAGCGAAGCAGCTGTTAAACTCAAAATTCGTCATCATGAAGTAAATGATTATTTGTACATTGAGAGACGAGCATGCGCGAATGCACGAATGACCCGTCGCTATTGGATTTCCACAAACACTACACAGCGTGTGCTGTACGCTCATGTAGAATTGTACCTAGCAGTCACGCGTGGTATTCACGTCACGTATTTGAGGCGTAGTTCACCCGTCACACACACGTCACGTAGGCGTATGCGCAACAACGCGTGTGCAGCGTCTGCGTGACGCCTACCTGACGCTCGTCTGTCCATTGAAAGTGAATGGAATTTGCACGCACACGTTAGAGGTTTGATGTCATCGCATAGGCGCTGTACACGCGTTTTAGTATAGTTCGCTGGCATAAAATGCCCCCCATATACACCCACACACATGCGCACACAAGAGCACACAGACACACACACAGACCGATGCATGCAGACACATACACAAAATGACCCCCCCCCCCCCACACACACACACACACATGCACACACACACTGTTGGGGAAGCAAACATATGCACACACGGCGTGTGTGGGGGGGGAACAAACTGCTCACAGTGCTGAGCTGGCGGAGTGTTGCATGCACTGTGGTGGCAGTCAGGGAGGTAGCGCGTTCAGCATGCTGTAGGGGTTTGGATAGCGTATGCATGCATGTACACTCATGTGTACACAAGCCCCACACTGGGTGACAGACGTGCATACCGAAGCACATGGCATGGGTGTGTATAGGGGCTTATGGTCAGCACTGTGTGTGTGTGTGTGTGTGTGTATATCTGTATGTCTATCTGTATGTTTCATACGTCTCCTATAGCACCCATTTGTTTGTTTTCAGTTTCTCTTTATGCTGTATTATGCACTGTATTATATTTCTCTTTTTATTTTATGAGTACATTTAAAAAAAAACTGCAGGCAATGGAGTCCAATTAAATATTTATGGATCAACATTCATACAGATGTTGAGGAATGCAGAAAGTATGCGGCTGCATAGACAACATTAGCTGTTCTTTGTTACAAGACATGTGACAGGGAGGCCCTAAGCAAGTGTGTGTGTGTGTGTGTGTGTGTGTGTTATCGTGGGGATTGTTGGGGTATAACATGCATCTCTTCTCTTGAGAATAAGCATACTGGCCTTACATCAGTAAATCCTTAATGTCCATCTTCGAGTTATATTCCTACCTCAGGAAAAACACTAATTGAGTCATTCAACTGCTTCATTGGACCATTATGTTTTCCTGTGTAGGTTTAGTAGGCTTTGAGGTCGGTGTTAGAACAGGAATCACCAAACGAGATGTGACGTGTGCTTTGACGAGACAAGGTGGAGATAAGGTTGCATGTGTTTGGAGGCTGCATCACATCCACTTTCAACAGGTCAGTTGTAGCCGAGACAAAGGGGGACCCTTCAAGCCATCAGAAATAGTGTCGTCCAACACCTCCCGCTTAGTCAAAGCCTCTCTCGCTTCCGAAAACAAAATAGCATCTCCACTCACAATGGCCTGAACATAGACTCTCTGGGCCTCGAGTGGAGGACAGGGGAAGGACAAGAGGCTCAGGATAAGTTTCCTGAGGATGGAGGTTGAACTCCCGTCTTTGAGCACACCGGCCCAGTGCTGCTACAGAGAGACGGCTGCTGAATCTTTGTTTTCTCCAGCTTCCCCCTGCTCTTCTCCGGCCTGCTGGTACTCCAGAAACCCTTTGGTGAGCTGGTCCGCTTCTTCGGGAGCGGTGCAGACTCCCAGCTTCTTTCCGAGTTCTTCCACGGCTCTGTCTGTTACTGTGAGTCTGCTCTGGGGGTTCAGGAGCTGCGCCATGCTTCTCAGGATCCCGTCACTTAGTGGCAGCTCCTTTGCAATGCAACCTGTGAGTGTCACGTAGAAGCCATGACCTCCTGTATAAGAGCTTCTGCAGACGGAGACTCGTTCAGCAGGTCCGACACGGCTGAACCACCAACATTAAGGTCGGCCCCTGACAGGTGAAACTTATTGTCTGAAAGGACACAGGTGTCGCGCTCCTCAAGGAAGCGTGCAAGAGCCTGCGGGTTGAGGAACTTGGAGGCACAGCTGTGCAGCAAGCTGCTGGCTTCTTGTAAGATGAGCACCAGGTCCGCTCTTGCATGACCATCATGCATCTGTAGATGCATTTGGAAAGCCTCAAGAGGCTTCAGGGCCAGAGCCAGGAACCTAAAAGTTGGCTTGAGGTTTGCATCCTGCAGCTTGACACAGATTGACTGGACTTTGTCATTGTCCTTATCGCAATAATTGAAGAATGAAACAAGATCTGGCTACATTTCCAGCAGTTTCCTGACGAATAGACTAAAGTTAAGGCACTTGGTGCTCAGACGAAATGGTGTACTGTCAGGACTGTTTACAGATGCAAACAGAGCACTTAGACATTCATTCTCCGTAGAAGTGGACATGTAGTAGGCATGGAGGTCTGAAATGATGTCCTGAACAGGACTGAAGAGTCCTGTGATTGCGGCATGGCAAGCATCATCCGCCACCTTATACAGTGCTCCGAAGGCAACTACGTTTGGGTTGAGCTCCCTGAGCTGTGAGCAGATCTGCTCCGAAGAAGCACCACTGCCATCCATGTAAACAGCAGACAGATTCATCAAGGGAAGGTCAAATCGCTTCAAAGTCTCCACCACAGCGGCTCCTTCTCCGGTCTTCGCTGCTTCTTCCCCTGCCTCTTCTGCAGGAGAGGGCAGAACATCCAGAAGCCTGATACGATGTGTAGAGGACTCATTGAAAAAGCTGACGAGAACCACAGAGACGGTGACTGATTTTCGTCCATAACAGAATCCAGTCTCTCGCTCGTTTTGGGAGACCTCAGCAGGAGTGGGGCAGGGCAGATCTCTTGACCATCCCGGGCTTTGACTGGGTTGTAGTCCATATTTTTAACGTTGTCCGTAAAAAACTGTCTGAACCACTTCAAGAAGATAAAGTTTGACTTGAATGACCCTTTAACCAGTTCTCCAACTGGAACTCTCTTGTTAATGCCCTTTTTAGCAAACGCTTCTATAAGCAGTTTGTAGTTGTGCCTAAACTCCTCCTCATGCTTTGCCTGAAACTTCACTTGTCTCATATCCACCGACCCAGGGAACAGCCAGTCCATTAACTGACATTGAGTTGCACCCGAACTCGACTGTGACACATGGTTGAAGTCAACTTGTAGCCCATTAACATTGTGGGTATTAGCTTTAACATTAAATTAGTGTGACACAGATGCTACATAATTTGTGGCGAGCTAGCCAGGAGGGAGTACAGAGCTGAGTAGATAACAATAGTAGATTTGACTTTCATTGCAAATATGGACATTTTGGAGAAACAAGGTATAAAAATTCCCAATGCTGTGTTGATCAAATATGTAACACACGATGACACAGATGATGAGGTGGTTACATCTTTAAAGCAGTATGGAAAAACCTCTAACATCGCGGTTATAACTGAGCCTGGCTTTTTCCAGGACACGATTGTTGTTGAATTCGAGTCGGGTAACGCTTTGGTCGAATTGCGGAAAATGTTGCCATACAAGTACATTTGCCAGACCAAAAAAGTTACTTATGATATTCAAGAACTTTCCGCCATTTGCGATGATTTTTTCTGAGAGTTAAAAACAAAAGTATTTGGGCGAATTGAAAGAGCTGGCGAAACTCACAGGACAGGACTACGCTGAAGTCCTGAAGGGGTTAATGTCTCTACTGGGCCAGTCCAGCACCGAGCAATGTCCCGCCCCAGAAGTGAAGACTTGTCCAGATCTCAATGAGGAAGCGGTGGCGCCTGCCCCCAGTACAGCTATGGCACAAAATTCAAGGGATGAGGTGCCACAAATCCCTCCAACCTTCAATGCCCAGAGCGCAGCAAGGCCTTCATTTTCTTCAATGTCTCTGCCTGACCTTAATCCACCAGGAATACAACGGTATGTTGTTGAACACATTGTGAAAAGTGATGCAACCCACCTGTCTGCACCGAGACTCCAGTCATTTTCAGGTCGTGTCCCAAGACCACAGCATGAATCTGATTACGACGCCTGGCGATCTGGGTTGATTTCCTGTTGAAAGATCCTTCCGTTTCAGACCTGCAACGCTCCAGGAAGATACTGGAAAGTTTGTTCCCACCAGCAGCAGATATGGTAAGGCATCTCAGGTCAGAGACGCCACCAATGACTTACCTGCAGATTCTTGACTCCGCGTACGGAACGGTCCAAGATGGTGACGAGCTGTACACCAAGTTTATGGAGCTGTTCCAGGATGCTGGTGAAAATCCATCTGCATACTTGCAACGTCTGCAGGTTGCGTTAGACTTGGCAGTGAAGAGGGGAGGAGTCCTGGCCACCGAACTGGATCGACATCTGTTAAATCAATTTTGTCGTGGCTGCTGGGACAACACGCTTATATCAGAACTCCAGCTCAAGCAGCGCAAGTCTCATCCCCCATCTTTTGCTGAGTTGTTGCTATTGCTCAGGACAGAGGAAGATCGAGGGGCTGCAAAGGTTCAGCGTATGAAGCAGCACCTCAGCTCGAAAGCCAGAGCCGGTTTTCCTGGAGACTGGCAAGTAAATCCCCACTTGAAGTTCCAGCAGGCTGCACCATGGTCATTAAGGGTTCTGTCCGTGCAAATCTACCACCAGCCAGCAAGTGTGCTCTCATCGAACAGCCATCCACTCCACTGCCTGGAGGTTTGTGTGTAAGGAACTGTCTTGTTGCCCTGCCCAGTCACTCACCTCACCTCCCCATCGTGATCACCAATGAGTCTGACCAGAACATCACACTTCAGCCATTGAGCACCATTGCTGAACTCTCTGCATCACCCCAGATTCTGACTCACAATGTCTCCACCACCAATGCACGGAACGCGGAAGGAGTTTGATTTTGGAAATTCTCAAATTCCCCCGGATTGGAAGGAACGAGTCGTCTCCAAGCTCAAGCAGATCCCTGAGGTATTTTCACACCATGATCTTGACTTTGGACGTACCGACCGTGTAAGGCATCACATTCGCCTCCAAGATGGGATGCCATTTAAACATCGGGCTCGGCCCGTTCATCCTCGCGACATCAAGGCAGTACGTGACCATCTGCGGGACCTGTTGGAGACAGGAGTGATAAGAGAATCTGAGTCACCTTTCTCTTCTCCCATCGTAGTCGTTAGTAAGAAGAACGGGGCCGTGAGGCTGTGCATTGATTATCGCAAGTTAAACCTCGACACTGTTAAAGATAACTATGCACTTCCGAATTTGGAAGAGTCATTCATGGCACTTACCGGTTCGTGCTGGTTCAGCGTTCTCGACCTCAAGTCCGGGTATTATCAAATTGAGATGGCAGAAGTTGACAAACCCAAGACTGCATTTGTAACTCCACTGGGCTTCTGGGAGTTCAATCGGATGCCGCAAGGTGTAACCAATGCACCAAGCACCTTCCAGCGCCTGATGGAGAGGTGCATGGGTGACTTGCATCTCAAAAAGGTTTTGGTTTTCCTGGATGACCTAATCATTTTCTCTTACCCTTGAAGAACACAAAAGTCGACTGTTGAGAGTACTTCACCGGCTCAAAGATTATGGCCTCAAGCAGTCACCCGAGAAGTGCAAGTTCTTCCAGGTATCTGTGCGTTATCTCGGACATATTGTCTCAGAGCAAGGGGTGGAGACCGATTCAGAGAAAATAAGTGCCTTGAAGTCCTGGCCAGTTCCCAAAATGCTGAAAGAGCTAAGGTCCTTCTTGGGATTTGCGGGATACTATTGCAGGTTTATCAAGGGATATGCCGCAATGGCAAAGCCGTTGAATGACCTGACGAAAGGGTACGCTCCCGGCCGCTTTAGGGGCCGTAAAGGAACATCCACTTCAAACCCCGACGCCAGACAGCTTTTTAATGAGAGGTGGACGTCAAAGTGCCAACTTGCTTTTGAGACTCTTATTGATGGACTACAGCTCCAGTGCTTGGATTTGCAAATCCAAAGCAGCCGTACATCTTGCACACCGACGCGAGCACTACAGGTCTTGGAGCAGCACTCTACCAAGTACAAGAGGGGGAGTTACGCGTCATAGCGTACGCCAGTCGGGGACTGTCTGCCAGTGAGTCGCGATATCCAGCCCACAAGCTGGAAGTTTTGGCTCTGAAGTGGAGTGTAACAGAACAATCCGTTGACATACATTTTGACATCTGCCAAGTTGGACGCGGCCAGTCATAGATGGCTTGCAGCACTTTCTACCTTTGACTTCAAACTCCAGTATCGTGCTGGCAGCCGAAATAGAGACGCAGATGCACTCTCTCGAAGACCCCATCACCAGCCAGATGATGACCGCCATCAACAGGAATGGGACATGGTCCAGCAGTTCACCCGTGACCATGTTGATGACCGGGCGATGACCGTGACCATGTTGAGCTTGATCCAGATGTTGTGGCCGCCATATGTCACAGCTGTTTGGTGAGAGCTTCAAGTCCCCGGGAGGGCTGCATTTCCTTGGTGGAGTCGCTGAGCATGTCAGCCTCTGTCATCCCTGACTGCTATGCCAGCGAGGCTCCTCAAGGATTGCCGGTTGTGCCCTCACTGTCCCTTCCTGATCTCCGAGAGAAGCAGAGAGCCGACCCCATTCTCAAGGAAGTTATATCCCAACTGGAAAACGGTGAGAGTGTGCCTCCTACAGTGCGACAGCAATTTCCAGATCTGGGCCTTCTGTTAAGGGAGAGGAATCGACTTGAGCTCCAAGACGACGTCCTGTACAGGAGGAGGCAGGATGGGGCCCATCTATTGTTACAGCTTGTCCTGCCGGAGGAGTTGCGTCAAGTAGTGCTTACAAGTCTCCATGACAATATGGGGCACATGGGGGTGGAGAGGACACTTGACCTGGTGAGATTGCGGTTCTTCTGGCTAAGCATGGCTGCAGATGTAGAAAAGAAAATCAAGACTTGTGACCGCTGCATTCGAAGGAAAGCCCTGCCGGAGCGGGCTGCACCACTGGTAAATATTAGGACTAGTCGGCCGCTCGAAATGCTGTGCATGGACTACCTGACACTCGAGGCGGATAAAAGTAACATTAAAGACATCTTGGTCCTCACAGATCATTTCACCAAGTACGCACTGGCTTTTCCAACTGCCAATCAAAAGGCGAAGACGGTTGCAAAATGTCTGTGGGAGAATTTTATCGTGCATTATGGCATCCCAGAGCGTCTGCACACCAATCAAGGCCCCGACTTCGAGTCCCATTTAATCAGAGAACTGTGTGACATTGCTGGCATTGAAAAGACCCGGACCACACCATATCATCCCCGAGGCAACCCTGTCGAGAGGTTCAATTGAACTCTATTAAACATGTTGGGTACCCTGGGGCCGGAGCAGAAGCAGAGATGGAAGGAGTATGTGAAGCCCCTGGTCCATGCTTATAACTGTACCAGGAATGAGGTCACAGGCTACACCCCCTATGAGCTCATGTTTGGTCGTTCTCCAAAATTACCTGTAGACCTTGCTTTTGGCTTACCAGTTGGGGATGTGCCAGCAGCATCGCACTCAACATATGTGCAGAATCTTCGCTCCTGGCTGGAGGAAAGCTACCAAGTCGCTTCTAAGAATGCAGCCAAGTCAGCAGAAAGAAACAAGACTCGCTTTGATCAGAGAGTAAAACCATCCGTTCTGGAAGAAGGGGATTGAGTGCTTGTCCGGAACGTAAGACTCCATGGAAAACATAAGCTGGAAGACAAGTGGGAGAGAAACATCTATGTTGTTGTTAAACGTGCTGACGACCTTCCTGTTTACACAGTGCGACCAGAGACAGATTCATCTGGGTAAACTCGAACATTGCACAGGGACCTCCTGCTTCCATGTGGCTTCCTACCTGAGAGTAGAGAGCCGGAGCTGCCACCTGCTGCACCTGCACGCAGACCTCAAACTCGCAGTCTGAAGAAGCCGGCTGTAGACCCAGAGGAGTACCTGAGTGAGGAAGAGGAGGAGGGGAGAATTGCCCAGGTGTCAATCCCAGCAGCTGTGATGTTCAGTGTGGGTGGAACTCTTCCTGCCCAGTTGTCATCCACCAACTTGGCGCTGGCTGAACCAATGCACTCACCTGCAAAGAAGATGTTGGATGTCGAGGAGCCCTCTCTGGTGACGGGTGCTGTGGATCCACCCTTGCTCAGTGTGGAGGAGGATGTATCTGGAGCGTCTGAGGAGGAAAATGGAGAGTACTTACCAGAGCCTGAAGAGGTCAGTTCCATTCCTGATACCCTGCCATCGGAGGGAGATGGGGAGCTCGACGGCCCTGTAGAAACATCCGCTGATTCGGTCGTACAACCACAGCATGCCGCTGAAATACCCGTCACTGTTTTGGACTCTGGGGGTGGGGGTGGGGGTGATTTAGATGTTGGTGAACCGGGCCAGTCTATCCGTCGTTCCTCGAGGCAGCGGCAACCACCCAAGCGTCTGCAGTACACCGGGTTGGGTAATCCGTTAATCTCTGTTGTGCAGACACTTTTCCATAGTTTGGCTGATGCATACGGGGAAGCTTTTACCAGTCCTGTGTCCCACACTCCTGTATGTTCATGGGTCCAGGTAGTTTAGCATGCACCGGAGCTGCATGATTTAAGGGGGGGAGTGTGTAACCCGGGTGATAAATCCCTCACTCACAGTACCTCCATCCCAACTCTCGCGGTATTAAGCCCGAATCTCGCGGGATAGTCACCTGGTTCACCTGGGCCAAACATCGCTGATGTGTACGGTGACGTCACGGGTCAGCGCAACCAACCGCGAACTAGTATTGAGCCGCGGTAGTTCAGTCTCAGACAGAGAGCAGTGGGGAAGCTGCAGGAGAGACAAGCTACAGGAGCCCTTTACATGTCGCAACTGCCGTGCTGAAACCCGCAATGGCCGAATGTGTGTGTGTAGTACGCACGGGGATGACCGGTGAGTCAAATTGTTTGTAGCCGTTAGCATTTAGCGTAGCCACTAGCATTAGCTTAGCCGCCATTCGCTTTAATGGATGTGGCTAGCGCTTGTTTAGCAAACAGGCTTGGGTCTTTGTAATGGGAAGCCAAGGGTTCTTTTGTGAATGAATGTAAAGTTTATTGCTGTAATGGGTTTACAGTGCTGGTTATGATGTGGGATTGATACAGATGTTATTTATTTGTTGAATGTGTGCACACTGTATGGATTAATGTGTTGATGTACCATGGTAAATGATGTAAGGAATTTTGGTCCTGTTCTCTTGACCAGGGTCTTACAGATGGCGAGCTAAACGAGCCTACGGACTGACAGATTGTTGCACAAGTCGCTTCCCTCCTGCCAGGCCGGTAGGGGGCTCCTTGTAGCCCAGAAAAAGACTCTCACCCCACTCGCTCAGCCACTGCCCACCACACGCACACACACACACTTCCCCCACACACTTTCCCACTCATTCCCCCTGCACTCAATTCCCTAACCCAGACGTGGGTTCAAATGAACTGTGGTTGGGCAGCTGGGATCATCTTTTGTGTTCACAGCGAACCAAGCATTTGGGGGGAGTTTTTGTATTGCTGACTTTGACATATATCTATGGATTCTAAATGTTGATTATTTGATGTGCATATGCCAATGTTGAAAGAAAGTTAACTTACCGTAACTATCCATCTTTAGCCAGATCTGTCGCTCCACTGTATTTAATTTCACTTGTATTATTGTGGGTTGTCATTTCTTTATTTTGCTATAATATATGGTATTATCTACCAGCAAACCTCAGTCTCTGTCTGCTCCCTCCTTTATTCGTGCCTCGACATTCTGATCACTAGCCTATCATTGTATTTTACTGTTACACTTTATCTTGCCATCACCAAGTAGCCCATTAACATTGTGGGTATTAGCTTTAACATTAAATTAGTGTGACACAGGTGCTACACCAGACATTGGTTTTAATAGAGGTTTCTAATTTTTGAATGACCATACTGCCACACATTGAGTTTGACATTCGCACATTTTATAACTGATAGTTCACGGTGAAAGTAAAGTATACATTTTCAAGCTCTGGCAAAAACGTTCATTAGTCATTGTGTTGTGTGATGTTGTATCCATATCAACATTGAATTTGTATTTTGAGTCTAAATAATATTTTATTCAATCATGAAAGTCGAGGTTGAGTTTGGAAAATCAGTCCTGCAGCAATTTGAAACAATTATATTGGTTCTAATATTGATTGGCAGCTTTGATTGTCCTCAGCCTAACTTGCAAGTCACTTTGGATCACAAATTATATTAGTAATATAGGTGTCAGCCCTGTTCAATTATTATTGTTGTGCACAATTTTATTATATATTCTTTTAATTCAATTAGTATGTAATCAAACACACCTACTTGTAAAAAACACTCCATATTGTACCTTGGAATAATGTATACAAAAGCAAAGCAAATCTTCCCTGGCAAAAAAAAAGAAGAAACATTTGAGCTATTATCAGGAAGTGCCCATGTGTTGCGTAACTCTGAGCTGAGAGCTATGCATGACATCACTTCCATCAGAGGTTGTTAAATGTGAAAAAAAACAACTGAGAATTCTCTCTGACGTGAGAATCGGCGTGAAGTTTAAGTCAAACCCCGTTCTGAGGAACAAAAGATGTCAGCTGGTCTGCTCCAGTTTGCAACACGATGGAGATCAAGTGTTTCTTCAGCAGAACTTAGAGACTTATTTTATTACCATTTGTCTAATGTCAGCACAAAAGCAGGGAAAGAGCTGACAGCCTCAAAGTTTCAAACCCTAGAAAAAAATAAGGAAAGAAAGAAAAATACAGTGTTTGATTGATTGATGCTCCAGCCTTTTCCCATTACAGTTATTAATGTATTAGTTAAAAATTAAAAACATTAGTAAAGTACATGTAAGGTATAATCCACTCCGAGGTGTGCATGTATCGAAAAATAATGCACGACGTGGGGGCTAAGAACCAGGTTCACAAAGTGCAAAGTGCATTATTTTTTGATACATGCACACCTTGGAGTGGATTATCCCGCTCATACTATGGCCACTTGCGAATAATACAAAATATAAGGGTGTTGATTCATATTTTGGGGTAATTCTGTCAACAACTTTTTGCTTGCACTATATTTTGTGTTCCTGGAAACAAACGGCAAATGACCGAAGAAATATATGGGTCTGACTAATGTCTGGGTCTGACTAATGCCTAATGTCATTAACATGAGATTCATATGGAATGCAGTTGTTAACTTATTACTCCAGTAAATAGAGACGATGTTAGTAACGACCTGGCAACGTTACCTTATTACTCCAGTAAATAGAGAACATCTTAGTAATGACATGGCAAGGTTACCTTATTACTCCGGTAAATAGAGACGATCTTAGTAACGACCTGGAAACGTTACCTTATTACTCCGGTAAATAGAGACGATCTTAGTAACGGCATGGCAACAGGGCAGCTTTCTAAACGTAGTCCCATCCGTGTCTGGTCCAAGTTGACCAGTTTGTTTAGCGCATTCATTTTTAGACCGGTGATAAGACTGCTTATGTTATGATCACATCATAGCCAGGCAGTTATGTAAGGGATAATGCCCGACGAGGTGCCCATTAACATAAATTAATGGACGACACGGAGCAACCGTCCTCCGCTTCGCGTCAGACGGTTGCTTCCGCGAAGTCCACCTCGAAGGGCATTATCCCGCTTATACCATGGTCACTTGCCAAAGAAAATAAATTAAGACCATTAATTAATATTTGCATGCGTTTTACAATCAAAATATAAAGTTTTTCACAAGCCATAATTTAGTTTCCCTGGTAACGCCTGAGGGACTGACTAATACCTGGAACAATCATTACCCTCCCGTAAGGTTCTTATGCAACGGAAACGTTGTTCACTCCTCCAGTAAATAGAACGGACCTTAGATACGACTCGGCAACGGGAGGTATTCTAGTCCGATCAGCTATGAGCCAGAGAGCTGACGTAATGCATTGTACATCGGGAATCGCGACGGCCTATACTTTCAACATAAAGTGTACATATTTATAATTCGAAATTCGTCCCAGCCTTTATACCACAGATACTATAGGGTCTATAGCATATAACCGCGTTTTCTGATTACAGTTTAATGCATTTTTCACAATTTACCAGCTGTCGTTTTGACGACTAATCACCGTGCCATTCGTTTCAATGGGAATCGCGACGGTCTATACTTTCAACATAAAGTGTACATATTTATAATTTGAAATGTGTCCCAGCCTTTATACCACAGATACTATAGGGTCTATAGCAGAGGTCACTAACAGGCGGACCGCGGTCCGGGTCCGGACCCAGACGCCGTCCTATGCGGACCCAGATCTAATCAATAAACTATTGAGGGATTCTACATTATGACGGGGCGCTTCTATTTTAACCAGCGTAGCTTTTCTAGTCTTTACGGCATTTGCTTAGCGGACCTTCCAGACCAATTGCATGCGAGTTAAGCGTCCCACGTGACGCTGCTCAGCCAATCAAATTTGTGGAAACAAAAGCGCGACTCTGAATACAGAGATGAGAGAGATGAGAGACAGGTGGAAAGGGAAGTTAGCGAGACAGGGAGAGGACATGGAGAGACGAGTGAACAGGAGACAGGGAGAGAAGACGGAGAGACGAGTGAACGGGAGACAGGGAGAGAAGACGGAGAGACGAGTGAACGGGAGACAGGGAGAGAAGACGGAGAGACGAGTGAGCGGGAGACAGGGAGAGAAGACGGAGAGACGAGTGAACGGGAGACAGGGAGAGAAGACGGAGAGACGAGTGAACGGGAGACAGGGAGAGAAGACGGAGAGACGAGTGAACGGGAGACAGGGAGAGAAGACGGAGAGACGAGTGAGCGGGAGACAGGGAGAGAAGACGGAGAGACGAGTGAACGGGAGACGGGGAGAGAAGAGGGAGAGACGAGTGAGCGGGAGACGGGGAGAGAAGAGGGAGAGACGAGTGAGCGGGAGACGGGGAGAGAAGAGGGAGAGACGAGTGAGCGGGAGACGGGGAGAGAAGACGGAGAGACGAGTGAGCGGGAGACAGGGAGAGAAGACGGAGAGACAGTACACATGTATACTTCAGGGCCGTACGCAGGGTTTTAGAAATACCGAGGTCCAAAAACAGAGTTTGCTAGGGGGGTTCGGGGGCCCCCCCGAAAAAATGTTGATTTCCCTGATCTAAATATGTGCATTTTAACAAAAGCTTTAAAACCATGTCAGTGGGCAGTAGCATAAATGATCTGTCCAGCAGTAATACATGAGAATGAGGTTAAATGTTGCAGTAAATGATCCACACTACAATCTGGAAATACAGAAGAGGCTAAAATGATCACGAAACATCTGAAAATGAATTCTGACAATGTTTGATTAAAGTGTTCAAGTAAAGGGAAATTCACACTACAGACACCATATAAATCTAATCATGACCAAATATGGGAGCTGGTCCTGGTCCTGGTCCTGGCGCTGCCTCAAGTGGTTGACATAATCAAAGAGTTTGTAAGATCATCCACTTCCCCACCCACACACACGCAATGACGCGGTGATCAGATGAGAAGTCCTAATCTTGGCATTGTACAATGTCTTTGCCGCAACAAAGTGAAGTCATTTTTAGGCAATTATTTCCTGACTTTTATTATATACACCTCGGAAAAAATACCGAGGTGACCTCAATGGTGGGTACGGCCCTGGTATACCTCAATGTTTAGTGACAATGAATATTTTTGAATTGTACTGTGTTTAATTGAACAGTCAGTTGCAGATGTTGATACAACTATGAGGCTACTTCAATATATATATATATATATATATATATATATATATATATATATACTGTATATCTCACACTAGTATTCATAATGTTTGACATTATGATGTTCCGGACCTTCGCTTGAGGAAATTGTCTCTCACTGGACCTCTTGAAATTTTAGTTGAATACCCCTGGTCTATAGCATATAACCACGTTTTCTGATTACAGTTTAATGCATTTTTCACAATTTACCAGCTCTCGTTTTGAAGGCTGAACAGACAATTTGACTGGAACTACTTAGTAGGTGTCCATATAGCAGGGATTAATGGCCACCCTGCAGCCAATCAGAATCGAGTATTCCCTCTCCGTTGCCATGGTTACCATCTAGCGTTTGAGCCAGCGCAATAATCTAACTGTCATCAGGCAATTTGACCCAAACGTCTTTCCTAGGTGTACATTAACACTTTTTAACGTACACCCTCCAGCCAATCAGAATCGAGTATTCACCCAGACCATGGCATAAGGAAAGTTAACCAATACCCCTCCAGCCAATCAGTATCAAGTATTCACCCGGGTTATAGTATAAATTTCAATAATCTATTTTAGGAGTACGAAATAATCTGTGTGCATCAAATCGCTTTACAGAACTGTCCTGACATGATTAAGGCATGCTACTCCATCCATCCATTATTCACCTTATACATGTTCTAAACTGAATACACAATGGCCCATAGTGCCTTATTAAGATAGATAGATGGAACAGGATTTCACAAATAGCTTAGCTGAAACCCTTTGGAGGCCTGGCTGCAGCTGCAGATATTTGCTACTCCTTCGCAAGCAATTTCCTGTTAATAATAGGACTAAAACAGACAAAACAGCATGACTTATTGATGAAGAGAAATATTGCAAAACTGCTTGAGCAAACAGACCTTTAAATGTCACTCAGCAAAACAGAGTTTGTGCACAAACCCTGGATGTATATGTGGGTATTAGTATGTGTGTGTGTGTGTGTGTACTGTGCCTTTGAGACGTCGGCAGAAAATGCTATATAGAGCAGCCCATATGACCCAAAAATACTTGCGTCCTCTCTCTCTCCAAATGAGAACGTCATATGTGGCCATGCAAGGGTGCACGCACATTCCTACATGCACAAACACACACACACACACACACATTTCCCAACTGTATAATGGAATTAGGAGAAGCAGTCTGTGACCCCATTTTGGCCTAGCCTGCCTGTAAACTTGCTGGCATTTTTTTGTATTGCAACACCTCTGCTCTAAATAGCCTGTTTGCTGAGATGTTTCTGGTCTTGCTTCAAGTCTGAGCCTGTGTCCTGTATTCTCACATATAAGACCCATGTATGATTGGAGTGACAAAGTCACAAATGTTGTTTGCATTTCCTGAGGCAGACATTTTTTAAACTCAACTATAGCAGCCAATGGAACGGCAGCCTCAGGATTTCTGAGGTGTCATTACCCAAAGCTTTTTAGATGATTTTCTTAGACAGTCCGCAAGCTTTGCAACATGAGGTCCGGCGATGCGATTAATCGACTGCCAATGTGCCCAGGTAACCTGTTAATTTCCAAGTGAACGGACCAAGTAAACAGTACCTCATTTAATAGAATAAAACAAAGTATAGGACATCCGAGTCAACCAAGCCCCATACTAAGATGAACTTCATCACATTAACAAAATCGAGAGCCAAGTGTCTTTCACCAGCACCAGCATAAGCATTGGCTATTCTTCCTTCCAGCCACATAAACACAACAAACAAAACAGATCCTCTCATTCAATTTTGTGTTTTCTTGGCTCAGGTTCACCTTTTTTTATTTGAAACAAACATTCCTGAAAAACATAGTGAAAGGTGTGGTTTGAAAATTATTGTAATTGTGGATATTTACATTAGTGTTATCCTTCCCCTTTCAATTTTCTTGTACAGTCAATAATGTGTTGCCTTATTCAAGTCACTATTTTGTACATGAAACGTACTTTCATTAATGAAAGAAAATGGAAGAAGAAATAACAGAAACAAATACACAGATTTGTAGGTAGGTGCTGCTGCAGTTGAAGAAAGTGTGGCGGCTGACATCATGGAGTTTCAGTTTCCGGTAGGTGTGTGGATGGGTGGTGGCAGGTCGCCTGCCAACAGAAACCTAACCTGGGGATTCTCTCTCCGAGGCACTGCCTGGGAGACAAGCCACAGTCACACCTGTCCTGCTGCAGCGGCAGGGAATCAGAACAGCAGGAAACCAGCCAGTACTCCCAGACACTGTCACTGGATCCCACACAAACACACCACCACCTCTACCAGCACCACCACCACCTCTACCAGTCCCAGCACCACCTCCACCACCACCACCTCTACCAGCACCAGCACCACCTCTACCAGCACCACCACCACACACCACCACACGTACACACTCCATCTCCCCTCACACATTCCCAACCTGCTCCTGTTCCATTCATTCTTTAGTTTCACCTCCCGTCCTCCCAGCCCCGTCATCACCTCTTCAAACCGCCTAGTTTCTGTTGCCCCCCATCCTCGTCTCTATCTCTCGCTCTCTCTCTCTCTCCCTCTCTTTTTACATCACTGACGTATTTTATTCCACTGTCTACAATCGGTAGCCACCCTCTCACAGCTGCTATTTCTGTTCCATGTCGTTGCATCCTGGTTTTGCCTTTCTAACCTCCCTCAATCCCAACGTCTCTGGCACATTTCTATATGTTGCTCCTTTCTATTTGTATTCTTACTGACCTTGTTACCTCTATATCTTTTGTTTATCCAGAAATTGAACATATGGATTACGACATATGTCGTGACAATTTCTTTATGAGATATTGTGTCTAGGACAGATGAGATTCCTAAATGTTAAAGTAACACACAATAGTTGTAGAAGTATAAAAGTATTTCATGTATGCATACCCCTCTCTAACAGAATGCGGTCCAGATCCTAATGTCACAGAGTATTTTATACACGTGTACCCCCCCCCCAAGAACCCGAGATTAGATTAACATATCATTGAGTCACATTGAGTCTTTTAAATGTGAAATTGAGTGTGTCACCTTTTCCTTCTTTAACAGACAGACAGTCAATACCACATGACACTACAACTGTATGAGGTAGAAACTGGTTGACATAACCTATTCAAAAGGAAATGTCCATGTGAGAGATCAATCAGGGTGTATAGTAGAACAGTTGAGATCATATTGTATTGTTGAGTAGGTTAAGTGGGTCCTTCCGGTTTGAAACACCTGAACCCTGGACCCAGGGAGAGCATGATAACTGGATTTTTCCCCAACACATATTAGTGTCTGTGTAATGTAGAACACAGCCTAACTGCCAGTAAACCTTTAACATATTTACTATGTGTTCCCTGCTGTCTACGCCCTCTTAACTCCATGTCTGCTGTCCCAGATGTTGTGTATACGATATCAAACAGACACAAACATCACACACACACGCTTCTCCCTCATTTACATTATTCAGCACAGGACAAGCTGTTAGGGAGGGGGGAAAGAGATAGAGACAGAGAGAGAAAGAGAGACATGGCTTGACCCTGCGGTGCATAGCCAGACGATTCATTCTCCATACTTCGTATGGACATAATGGCGGAATCAGACAAGACCAAAGGAGGAGGAGTATGTCTCATGACCAACAACAAATGGTGTGATCCAAGGAACATTTCTGTTCTGTCCCGTTCCTGTTCACACAATTTCAAACACTTAGCGACTCTCTGCCACCCATTTTATCTGCCCAGGGAGTTCAGTTTGGTTATCAGCATTGCAGTCTATATTCCACCACAAGCGGAGAAGGCCTCTGATGACCACGCTTCACGATAAAATCAACAAGTACAACAGGAAGTTCCGGCTTCTAAGGAAGTCAGACGTTGGTCCGTCCAATCAGAGGCTACATTACAGGATGCGCTGAATGACGTAGACTGGGAAATGTTCTCTGGGAGCTCCAATTACATTAACGAATATACAGAAGTGGTAACGAGCTTCATTTCCAAGTTAACTGATGACATTTTTCCTTCTGTGACTGTCAAGGTCTTTCCCAACCAGAAACCGTGGGTTGATAAAACAGTCGAAGGACTCATCTTGAGGGATATGTCGCCATACAAAGCAGCTTCCTACAACCTCAGGAAAGCAGTAAAAACAGCAAAGAGGAGATATTGGGACAAAGTGGAGAAACAACTGTTTGATCGGGACAGCAGACGTATGTGGCAAGGTCTAAAGACAATAACGTTGTGAGGAGAGCCCTGAGACAAGTAAGCAGCAGGAAAGCAGCCGGCCCAGATGTCATCATGGGACGGGTCCTTAAATCATGTGCTGACCAGTTAGCGCCGGTGTTCATAACTATTTTCAACATGTCCCTGGCCAATTTTACAGTTTCATCATGCTTCAAAAAGTCCACTATTATCCATGTACCTAAGAAGATCAACCCGGCCTCCTTAAATGACTACCGCCCTGTTGCACTGACCTCAGTTGTGATTAAGTGCTTTGAGAAACTCATTAAGGATTACATCTGCTCATCTCTGCCTGAGACACTAGACCCCCTTCAGTTTGCCTATCGCCCAATAGAAGAACTAACCACATCTCCCATGTCCTCCACTCCACTCTCTCCCACCTGGCCACTGGCAAAGGGAACTATGCGCGCTTGCTGTTTATTGATTACAGTTTGGCATTTAACACAATATTTTTCACCGGGCTAGTAACCAAGCTCAGAGACCTGGGGTTAAGCTCCGCAATATGATCTTGGGTCCTGAGCTTCCTGACTGACAGACCGCAGGTAATGAAGATTGGTCACTGCATCTCAGGAGCACATACCCTCAACACCGGCCCCTCAATGCTGTGTCCTGAGCCCCCTGCTCCACTCCCTTTACACTCATGGCTGTTTAGCCAGGCAGAGCTCCAACACCATTGTGAAATTCACAGATGACACAGTGGTGGTAGGTCTAACCTCAGAAAACAATGAGTCAGCCTATTTGGAGGAGGTGGAGGTGCTGTCTTCATGGAGTAAATACAACAACTTGGACCTGAATGTCACCAAGACGAAGGAGATGGTGGTAGACTTCAGGAGGGAGCAGCAGAGGTTTCATCACACGCCACTCATGATCTATAGGAACCCGGTTGAGAGGGTGAGCAGCTATAAATACCTTGGAGCACTTATCTCTATCATGGTCCACTCACATCTCCACTGCAGTAAAGAAGGCAAGGCAGCGCTTGTACCACCTAAGGCGACTGAAAAAGTTCAAGACCTCCATAGCGCTGCAGAAACCATTCTACTCCACCACAATTGAGTTAGTGCTCTCTGGGAGCATTACTACCTGATATGGCAACTGCAGGTCTCAGGACAAGACAGCCCTACATAGGGTAATCCGGTGCACAGAATGCATCACCAGGACAGCACTGCCTAGCCTGCCTAGGCATTTACACCAGGCATTGCAGGTCCAGGGCTAACCGGATTATCAAGGACACTCATCATCCCAACCACAAATTGTTTCAATAGCTGCCCACTGGCAAGCGTCTCCGCTCCCTTTAGCCAGGACTGAAAGCCTGAGAAGGATCTTCTTCCTTCAGGCAATACGCACCCTGAACACATAAATCACTACACACTTAACTCACCCATACTTGCACTCTACATCCCCAGCCCTGACACTACATATGCTGTACTGTACATACATTTGTTACATACTGTACGTACATACCGTACATTGATACAAACTGCATTTTTTAAAGGGGCTGTAGACAACTTTTCAACTTTTCCCTCCCTAGCGTTTCAAAGTGTTATTATTTTTGCATCGCTGTCGCAAAGACAAACCGGATCGCTTTTCGTTTCCTCCAAGCCTAGCAACCACAAACAAAACAAGACGCACATTTGTTTGGAAATCTCTGCGAAAGAAACAGTCAACACTTTGGAAATAAGAAAGAAAGAAGCATATTTGGGAACAGGCAAAAGCTATTGAAGCTAATGATGGTATTGAAGCTAATGATGTGCATTGCATAGTAATACCATAGTTTTGCTTGAGTATACCATGAGTATTGCTTCGCACAAACAAGTATCGGCAGCAGGGGTTGGCGTCGGGGTGAAGGGGGGTGTAGAAGAAAACCGTGAGTTTATTCATTAATTTAGTCTATAATGGAGACATAAAAGCAGATACAAATTCTTTAGTATGTTGAGAAAAGCGAAATGGGTTGGTAGCCTGACTGGATCCCCTGGTGAGTCACGACATGAGGTTTACTCAGGTAGTATACTCAATGCAAAAACGTAGTGTACGCAGATATAAGTAGTGTCATCCGATTGGCTTTCCTTCGGTTGTTCCACCGTCCGCCATTTCCACTACTGGCGATAGCTAATGGGGATAGCTACCGATAGCTACCGGGTAAACAAAAGTGCTATTCCTCCTGGTTTGGTTGCACGCTAGGGTGACCAGATATGAGTTTGTGAAAAGGAGGACACCTCAGCGGGGGGGGGGGGGGGCCTAAAGTAAACGTTTTCAATGGTTGTCCCTATAAAATAATACAATAACCTAAAAAAATAATAAAAAGTGGCTATAATAATAAAAAGCTTTGTGTGGATCGCGACCAAGACGAAAGCATGGATATTTCTTTTTTAGTTCATCCGTGAACTTGCATTTACATTTCGGCATAGCCGCAGAGATGCCGCCGGTACCTGCGTTCTCTTTGATAAACAAGGAAGCTGCTCGCGCCACTGAGGTGCAGACTGACCAATTAAAAGCTCACAGAAAAGGCTATTGACCAATGACGGTAGCTCTACAGTCAGACCCTACGTATGCAGGTAACTCCCCCTACTCACTGCCACTCAAAGCAAAGCCAACAGAACTGAGTAGGGGGAGGGCGGGACTAGTTGGTCAGCGAACGCAATGGAAATTCCGATGTTGCATGTTTGAAAACAAAATCCCGGACGATTTTGAAAATCCGCCCGGACATTTTTTTTAGGTCTCAAAAAGAGGACATGTCCGGGCAAAAGAGGACATCTGGTCACCCTAGTTAAACCAGATATGTGACTGCATTGAATGTTGTGCTGCGTCCCAGCACAGAGTCTAGAACTCCGCTCTTCAAGCCTATTGTCTTAAAAAGGAGGACAAATATGCATCCGGCTTGATGCTGCGCCGAACGCCGGACAGGACATTGAAAAACCAGACGGCCCGGCCTAAAGCCGGACTTCTGGCCACCCTATTGCATGCACAATGGTTGACGCGTTTTATTTGTGCCATAAATGGAGCCAATGCACCCTTTTTCCTAGCAGATCGTACCCGGTGGCAGACAGAATTGCATAGTGAAAGTGAGGCTTATAGGGAAGCTAAGGGAACCAATCTAAACTCCGATGGTGTCATTATTCTGTAGCCATTACACTGTGCAATCAACATTTACTTTATATTGATACTTTAAAAAGTAAAACATTGTCTACAGGACCTTTAACTTGTCTTGTGAAGTGTCTTGCACATTTGTATATTTTCTGTTTCTATTTTATCTTTAGTGTACATTCATTCTTTCTACCTATGTCCTATATATTGTGCACAGTCGGGAGTTGTTGCAATTCATTTCACTGCTGTTGTACGTGGACAATCATGCATGTGACAAATAAAACAAAACTTAAAAATCTGAGAGAGAGAGAGATGCCTTATGGGTTGATTCACCTTTTTATCTACCAATCACAGCTTTGCCCAGTCTTTATCTAGGGTGGTCAAGCTGTCTGTCTGTCGCTCCAATTGCGCATGCAGACGAGTAGCACTGCATCACTCTCTCCATCTCAATCATTGCACAGCAAAGGCAAGCACGTGCACACACACATACACGCGCACTCAACTTAGAGGGACTAGGGAAGCTAACAAGCATGTGACATTGAGCTTGGGAAGGGTGAACGGACAAAGTAGGCTTATGCACAGACACACATGCGCGCATGCGCACACACACACACACACACACACACATTACATCTGTATGCATCAATCAATGGGAGTCCTATGGCTACATTCACTGAGGTCAAATGGGGTTTTGCACTGATGGGAAATGGGAGGACAGTTTGCATGTGTTTGTGTCTGCCCACATGTGTACGTGTGTATGCATGTGTGTGCGTGTGCGTGTGTATGCGCCAAATGAAAAAAATAAATGTCCTAACCGGGGTGGCTAAGGTAGAGGTGATTGAACCTTGGGGGGGGGAACAGAGGAGGCACTGGGGGCAATCAAGGGAGTGCTGGGATGGTGTTAGGATGAGAGGGAGGAGTGGAGGGGCAGAGTGTAGGAAAAGGACAGGCATATCACGATCAAGGGAAGATGGAGAAGGGGGGAGGGGGAGAGAGTGGGAGAGGGAGAGACAGAGAGAGAGAGAGAGAGAGAGAGAGGAAGAGGGAGGGGGGGGGGGGGGGGTCCTGACACCCCAGCTGCTGAGCTATTCTTTTCTTTTTAATGTAAAATATTTCCGGAGGTCACTGATGGCTGCTTCCCTCGCGGCTCTTTTTTTGGTGCACACATACACACACGCACACATGCACACAAGCACACACACACACAGACACACAGACACACACACATGCGCACACGTACACACAAACACACAGACATAAAACGAAAGCCTCACCTTTCAACCCCAAATTACCTTTGAAAGACATGTCAACCTTGTGCTGTGTGGTTGTGTTGTGGTTGCGCAACAATATGAATGAGACACTGACACTGAACTAATGGACAGATGGATTTAACAACGCATGGGGACCGACGGAATCATTTGAGTTAAAGCTCATCGCTTCATACCATTTTCAGTTATTCAGTGCAATGCCATCCACACTGCTTCTTGTGACTCTAAAAGTTCTGAAATGAGGGAGCACTAATGGTTCTCTAATTCTGAAGTCTCAATCAGCGAGAATGTGAAAGATGCTTGTATAATCATCAATGAATGAATGAAGAAAATTCTCATTTTATCATCATTAGGGCTAACTCAAATGTGAAAAAAGTGAAATCATTCACTGATCTGACCTCAATGATCGTAACACATTATGAACCGAACAAATCACAGATTGACACGAGCACTGAAGGGTGTTTATGACTGATGCTCTTCACAGTGATTTGCCCTTGAATTGAAACTAATTGAGTTGACAAAGAGAATGGATCAGTCACCCTGGAGGTCCTGGACTGGTGCCCTTGCATCGGAAGATATTTTAGGAAAGACATTTAGGGAAAGCCATGAGCTCTTTTTGTTTTTCAGTCATCAAAAGTACAAAAAATGTTTTAGTACCAAAATAACCTTTTATTTATATGACTTTAAGCAGTCGTTGGGGGGGGGGGTGGCATGCATCAATGTATATACAAAAGAGAATACACTGTATTCTGTACTGTGGGTGGGTGTGTGCGTGTGTGCGTGCATATGTGTGCGCCCTTGCATGTGTGTGTGTTTCGGAGTCATTGTAAAAAGAAGAGGATAAGAACGACTGAGATAATGCATATTGAGAGGAATGGTAGGGCCTTTGATCCAAACCTGTGGTTTTCATCCCATATTAGAGGGCGTCTGAGTGGTTCTTATTGTGTGCACCTCTCGGCTCTCTCTGCCTCTCAGCTCAACACACAGTGTTAATGTGTCACCGGGCTTCTGGCCCGGTGTACTCGTCCTGCAGGTTTATGCACTGACTGGCATCAGCAAAACAAAAGCTACTGTTCAACTCTCGTGTATGCGAGTCATTGTAGGTGTTCCATTTTAAATCACAGTATTGTGAATTAGGTGAATTAATGAAGAAGCTTGTACAACACAGTGATGAAAGGCCTGATAAAATTGTGTTATAGTGGAATTTCGTCGCCAGAACTATATTTTTGGGGGGTTGTTTAGGTTCAATATTCAAGTCATATTTAACATTCAGATTCATACTCAAATCATCAACTCATTAAGCAACAGTAAGTGGCATGTTATGTTTCAAAATGAAAGCTCATTGTTACATAACCTACCGGGTACGTTTCCATGACGATGCAAGAAGCTTTTTCTTTTTTCATCCGTTTGACAACTTTATTTGTGATCTTGACATGTCCCAAACGTCTAAAATGCTGCCTATTCAAGCAGCATTCAGAGGCAGGGAGGCATGCTTAAGAAATGTGTCCGGCTTTACTTTTGCAATGAACGACAGGTGATAATATAACAGATAGTTATCATTTTTGCAACATCATGACGTTGTGAGTGTGACGCATCACTGCCTAGGAAGTCTGTCTCAATCCAGACTCCTTTATAGGTTACTTCATACAAAAACACTGCCTCCAAAGGATACTGTCTCGCTAGACAGCAAGGCAGCAGGCAGCTGCCTTTCGTTTAGGTCACAGCCTGTGACAGAAAAGCTTTTTTTCACGTTACCTAGGCAACACATTATAGTAATAGTTTTCATATAGTGTAAGTACATTTGTTTGTGTTATTATCACAATTTATCATCATCATCATCATCATCATCATCATTATTACTATTATTAATAATAAACATTATTGATACATTATTTATATTATTGAAAGAATTATGTCTGTCACTGCTGGAGTCTTGCTAGAGCCAGTGCATAAGTAATATCAACACTCGACAGTTAGCTTGGTTCACTTGTCTGGTTGGTTGTAATATGGATATTGAACACCATTCTCATGTGCAGTTTTGTACTATGTTTTTTTTAGGCAGAGTTGAGCAGGGGGTCTACTCAATTTAGCTTTTAGAGACTGAGTATTCAAGTATGTTCCTCTAAGAGGAACATACTTATCACCGCTATCTTGATTACCTCCAACAGAGACGGGGGCTCCACACCCTACGCGGAGGAGAATGTATATGTATATATATATATATATATATATATATATATATATATATATATATATATATATATATATGAGCACAGCTATCAACAGACATGATTCACGGAGATACATGTGTAGCTCTATGGCAAAAAACAAAATATATACTATACTATTCATCACACAAAAGATATTCAACCTGACTCATGCTGTTGTCTCTCACAAATACACATCCATCTTGAGAGAGAGAGAGTGCGAGAGAGATAGCCTCTGAAATAGAGAGAGAGAAGGGGAAGATAGAGAGAGAGAGGAGAGGGATACAGAGACAGAGATAGATGGAGGAGGCCCAAACCTACAGAAATAGTGGACACCCTGTTCACATCTCACATGGATGTGCCCGTGCATGTGCACACACATACTCACACAAGCACACACCCATTTGCACGCACACATGTGAATGTGACACACGCACACACACATAACTCTGCTTTACAACAAGTGCAGAGTTAAGAGCAACTTGGCATCGACTGAAGCCGGTAGATGGTAGTAGAGGAGGGTGACGATGACACAGGGAAATGGCTAAATCCATATTGGAGAGTTACAATCATGGAATGAAGGGTGACAGGACATACATTGATAAGATCACATTGTCCTGAATGATCACCCGCTTTCCATTAAAGAGCAACGTGCAGGTTGGCACCACCGTTCATGTACAGGCAAAGTATGCAGCAAATCGAGTTTGAAATGAATTCCCTTGTTTTAGAATACCAGCTAGATTTGTTTTTTGTTTGCACGCTGCATTACAAAAAAAAGTCCAGCTGTAATTCATAAGTAAAAAAAAAAAAAGAAAGTCATTTTGAAATCGATTTGCTACATACTTTCCCCACATGAATGAACTGGGGAGGCCAACCGGCAAGTTGCTCTTTAAACAAACAAAAACACTGCAGGCGATACGTGTGTGTAGTGAGTTTGGGTGTGTGCACATTCCTTCCTGAAAACAGTGACACGTGCACATGCACACAGGATGACATTGAGGCAGAATGAGTTTCCCACCGTTTTTAGTCACAGATCAATACCGTCACCTCTGGCATTAGCAGCAATGTGCCCCTCTTTATGTGTTCCCCAAACAATGATGGAGTGAAGAGACAAAACACAGGAGATGCTGCCACACACACACTGCCACACACCAACCCAACCGTAATCACCCAGGCATCCAGGAATCACACACACACACACTCTGTCACAGGCTAGCACACATACACTTTGTCACAGTAGACACACACACACACACACAGCCACAGCACACACACACACACACTCATACTGTCACGGTACACACTCAAACATTAAATGAACATCTACATTAACCCTGGAAAAAAGAAATTAAAGTCTGAACCGTACACCAACCAATCAATCACCAGGGTAGAATGAAATATACATTGTTTACATTTTATAACAGCGATTTCGTATCCAGAAAAAGTTTGAAAAAGTATGAAAATCCTAATCATCACTCCATCATTGCCTTGATATGAAGCATTGTTTGTTCCCCTCATTCTATCTTTATGCGACTATCAGTGTACTTATCTAGAAGCCCTCCATTTGTCCATCACTGGCTGCCAGGATTGTCGGGGTACCATTTTAAAACATGGTGTAATGTACACAAAAAGCTCATGTTTTTTAACAGAATACGAATGTGGAAAATAACTAAAAAACTAAAACCATGACAAACCTGTAATCGGTAGCTCATGAAAAAAAATCTCAGTAAGTGTTATATCCGTGGCATTAGGGGTCATTGTTTTGTTTTCACTTTTAGCTGCCTTCAGCACGGTAGACATTATGGCCCCGGCTGGCTGGTTACTCGTCCTTGAGGTGCCAATTCATTAGGAGACAGAGAGTCAATCAATAACTGCACAGTGAGCAAGACTACATATAATTCAGCCCACGTATAGGATGAGACAATACAGGGAAGAATGAGAGCATTGGATAAATGGCTGGATGGATAAAATAATAGAATGGATGGTGGAAGACAAACAGACCAGCATGCATGCATGACGGCAGATAGTGAGAGATAATAATGCAGCTAGGAAAACACTGCTCTGCAACCATGTTGACACACAAATACAATGAAATGCAAAAGCATGTTATATATTAAGGTAAAATACACTATGTGTCATAAGAGACACCATGACATGGAAACCAACCATTTTTACCTATCTAGCAAAGTATGCCAAATAAACAAAGATCATTCTGTGTATTACTCTTTTTACATCAACCCCCCTGTAATCGCTGCAAGAGGCAGTGCACAGTCCAATCAAATTCAGAATGTTTTTAGTTTTCACTAAATAAATACCTATTGGTGCAATTGGAAAATATCTATTGGCTAAAATGGTTTACTTTCATGGGAAACAAATATTATTTGAGAGAGACAGACAAAAAGACAATAGGACCCCTGATGAGCTCTCTCAGGGTTTCAGTTATGAGACCACAGACACAAAGGGACTAGGGTGCACACACACACACACACAGCCAGGGAGGTAGAACCATACACTCACAAACATGCACATGTAAGTATGAAACCTACACCCACACACACACTATTACATAAAGATATGCCTAAACATACATAAATTGGCACATCTTACAAATCTACATGCATCTTCATTTGGACTATGAGTCAGATTTGTGCATGCATGCTCCCTCACACACACACACACACACACAAGAACAAACAAACAACCTCTGGGGTGAAATCCCCAGGGCCGTGTGTGTCCGTTCTGCCGGCCTGCAGTTGTTCCCTTGCCTCCATCGACTGCCCATTGATCGATAGGATCAAAGAGAAACAGCTGTGCTTTTACCCACAGGAAAATGCTATTGTTGCTAATTGTATTAATCACAGCCTATGTTTAGCATATGTTTGGAGACCTCACAGGCTCAACATATGCGCTTTCTTAAAATGCAATTATTGTTTTCCAAACGTTTTGCCAGTCAAGCTTTTATAATGTTCAATGATTTTTTCTTCTACTAAGTCTATTACAGGTCAATTGAGAATTAGAATTGATTAATGTATTACTGCAGTCCGATTCAAAGGGAAAAGGCAGGCAGGATCTTTGGTTCTATCCGTTTGGCTCTTGGTCATGTTCTCATTGTGGGTTTGACCGAGTTTGAACAGATTTATAGGTGTTTTCTCCCACAATAGTTACCTGTTTAATATTAGCACCATCTGATTCTCCATTACATTTAGATAATACAATACGAAACTATGCTCTAGCTATCTGTCCAAAACAGAGTGCTACAAGATGTATAGCATAGAATGTTTCACAAAATGTATTACAAATTTGACAGATTGTATATACAGTACAATTCAAAATATGAACTATAAAACATATTATCAAAGCATAATGTAGTTAAAATGTGCAGTTAGGTGGCCAAAATTTGAATGAGACAAAACCTAAAAGAAAACAGAATCCCCAACAGAATCCCCATGAACCTACAGGGAATGTCATGGAAGGACATTATGCAAACAAAAAGACAACATTGCATAAATTGCTGCTATGGTAACTCATTAATCAGAGCTCTGAACATGATGTATGAGGAGAGGGGGCACAGAACGATAGACACCTTCCCCAGCTATCCATGAGTCTAGGCTGAAACAAGCTGAGCCATTAGCTACTCTGTTCAGGTTATGTAGACACAGTTTCTAATTAGTTAAAATTAGTCCCAGGTGTTGTTCTCACTTGTTGAGCCAATCAGAAACAATAGTAGACCCTTTTCACGGAGGTGTTGTCGTACATGGCCTCATAACACTAATTATAGGTCTGCTCCTTTTATGTAACAGGGCATGGGTAGTAGACTTATCTTCACTAGTTTAGTCTGCTTCCCGTGCCCTGGTACGTAAAAGGAGCAGACCCATAAGTGTAATGACACCTGTGTGTCCTACGATGACACAGCTGTCAAAAGGGTCTATTGTAAAAAATCGAATGTTTTTTTTTATTTTTACAAAAAACAGTTATACCAGATATTTATTAATAATACAAAAGAGTGACACTGAACTCACCAGTTAATTTGTGTCTACTTTAAGAAAGTACTTCCCAAACATGCAGCAATAACCAGAGCTTGAAATCTTTTTCAGTCATTTTATTAAGATAGCTACAACACTCTGCTATGCTCCACTGCTCTACAGATGCTCCAAGCTGTTTTTCCAAAAGTGGACTACCTGGGCATTTTGAGAGCACTAGCACAGCACTTTTGAAACACTCATACACATCTACACTAATACACATCATCTTGCACTAATAAACTCTTTTTGCATACTCTGTGCTCCAAAGGAAGCTCCTGGCTTTGCTAGTGCATCATTAATTATTGTTTTCACAGTACATAATCTTCTATAATGATGAAAGTAGACATACCTGACCTCAACTGCCATTTCTTTTGTCGTTTTTTTTACTCAAAATAGCGAGAAAACAACAGGGCCGGGCACATCTTTTTAAGAAATTAAATTAAAAGTTAAAATAACAGAACACTGTTAACTCAGGGCTGTGTATGACACACATGTAAAACCTTCTGTGAGTAGTTCTGTTAAAGGAGAAACAAACGCTACAACAACTTATTTTAAATTAAAAGTGATGTAGTGGGTTACATAGTAGTGCTATGGATTGATCCTGGTCCAAAAAGTAAGAACATATGAAGAGCTCTTTTCCAAAACGCATTAAATCCATTTTGAGAGTTTTCAGGAAAACACATTCTTTTACCTAGACCCACACATGTTTTGGTTAGAAACGGCATCTTGCAGTACATTTTAAACAAGGAAATATAGTGATTTGGCATGAAATGTTGATGGAGCAGTGAATAGGTTCAGTGCACAGCAAAATGGCATAATAAACTCATTTTTTTAAATTTGGTGTTTAATGCGTTTTGGAAAAGAGCTCTTCATATGTAAAATGAACTCAAATTGCCCTCTATATTTTAAACACATATTATTGTATGCGTTACCTGTTTTTGGCAGTTTTGGGTTACAAGGTAACGTCAATCAAACACTCAGCAAACAGCAATATAGCTCCGCCCCTAAATAACAAAAAAGCATCTACCCAAAGTGTGCCAGAAGGCATGTTTTACCTTTTGATAGTGGTGGGGACTAGCTTAAACAGGGTGTTTGGTCTTCCTTTAAAGAGAAAATCTTTTAATTTGTGCTCTTTCAGCATTTAATCACTCACTAGCTCCACTTATGATGACATAATCATACTGCAACATGTCACTTCCCCCAATATCAAGACTCATTCTTACATGTTCTGCCCCGGCAACATCAAATGACTAGCTAGCGGCCACCAAAAATGTTTTTCTATAGAGGAATATTTCTGAAACATGGCATGGGTGAAATGCGAGATGCCCAGTCGAGCGTTACCTAAAAAAAAATAAAAAAGTGAAGCCTTTCACTAGGGTTAGTGCTTTTGTGAGACGATGGATTGTTTCAGCACAATGGGAGACCCATTTAGGCATTTGTGTTAACCGGAGAGATGACATTCCCTTTCATGCCTCCTCCTTTGGCATGTCTGCAGCGAATGCCAAAAAAATTCTTACTGCTGACGAACATGACCACATGGTCAGCTCAGTGTACACTCAGCAGATATAAGACACTGTTGAAAAAGCTCTGATGTAAACATCATGATTAAGACTGAAATGCAAACTATAGCTCTATCAATTCAAGTATTGGAAGTGTCAGGGTTGCCAAAAACTGTTATATTTGTACAACGCAAACTTGGAAAAAAGGAATTTAAAACAAAGGTGGTTACTGCAGCACTTCAACAGTGAAGTATGGATGAGCACAATCAATAAAAAAACAAAAAACAAAACAAACAAAAAACAAAAGAATTATAATAACAATGATAAATACAAATATTGTCATTTTAACTTGCCTTCATGGGAATACAAATGTGAGATCTGTACTTCATGAAATATGTGCTATAGAAACTATAGGCACATGATTAGGCTTACAAGGGGGTAAATTAGCAAAACCAAATCTATGAATGGCTTAACTTTGTGAACAATATATCCATGCTTTATATACCATCAGTTCAACAGTTAGAATCTGATGCTGAAATTGATGCTATTTCATGTGTTTGTTCTACTGTTAGTAAGCGTGTATGAAAATATAGTTTCAAATCACATTTCAATTCTCAAAACAACAATGGATCAAAATTGTGTTGCTTACTGTTCTCAGATTGCCCTCTAGTTTGTCATTTTTAACTACTATTGTGTTTTAACGTTATGTTTACAGATTGATAGCTCAAATCATGATGTACAATTGCAACATTTGCATTTTTTTTTTTTACTGTTTTAGTCCACAATCAATACAAAAACATGATAGTAATTGGAATATCTTCATCCACCTGTACATGTTTTTGTCATATCGGTATTCATGTTATCTATATTTTTTGATGGTGCAGGCGAATTGCCTTTTTGGACATTCATATTTTCTGATGATTCTGATCAATAACTATATTGTGCATTTCACTTTAATAAATCATATCTTTAGTAGTATCTCGTTTTCATTATAAAGTGGAGTCTCTAGAAGAAATAGGTGCACAAGCGAATCACAAATAATATTAGACATTTAAATGATTTCTGAAAAAATTATACCATTCCATCTTATCATTGAACATTTTTAACTTTTTAAATACAATATGTCTGTCTGATGCATTCCCCAAGTACACTAGTAATGACGCCTCATTGAAATGCTTTGCGAGATGCAGATACTTAGTTCATGTGCTCCCCCAGTGGCCACATTTATATTGGCCCAATGATTATTGTATGTCCTACAGAAAGATCGGTAGCCCTATGGCACTGCAGTAAAAAAGAAAAAAGAAAACAAAATTGTCACAATGTAAAGAGAAAAAAAATAATAGTCAAAATAGTCATTGTTAAAGTTTCATTTTGATTCAATGTCGTCCTTTGTAAATAAACAAACAATAGAATGGTTAAATAGTAATAATACTTTTTGGTTAGTACAGTGAATGGAGACTGGACAGCTAAACATGTAAACAAGATAGAAATAGGTGGAATAGAGCATATGAGCATTTGGTGCTGAAAACCTATGACACACTTTAGAATCAATTTCTACCCAAGGTGTTAATAATTAATGAGGACAATTCTCCAGCTCCCCTATTAGTCATCCTTTTTTGCTACTGGGTTTCCCCAAAAGCCCAATAATGCTGGATTAACCCAGACAGTTAATTTAAAACCATGTGCTGTAAAATCCTTTGTGAGGAGACCAAAACATGTCAAAGCGTATATCAAAGAGCAAGCTATGGAGGTGAATTAATCTGTGTTGCTTATTTCTGTGGGAATGGTGGAGCCGTAAAGTGTGATCTGTACAATAGTACAATAGTAAAAATACATTTGAAAAAATAATTACATTATTTTACAAAACTACTTGGTTATTTTTCATAATGGGGGTAAACAAAGTAACAAAAAAGTACATAACCCTCTTTAATAAGTAGCTCTTTACTTTTTAAATATGACAACAGATATTTGTAATGTCTATAACACAGGGTAATAGCTTTATCTGGACAACTACAACAGCACCTGTCAAGCAAAGGATGAATTTTACAATCGTCCAATCTTTTTTTTTTTTGGGGGGGGGGGGGGGGGGGTACACAGCCCCCCCCCCCCCCCCCCCCCCCCTTTTTTTAACCTAAAATGAATTTGAGTATAAAGCTCAGTACTTCGAGTATGTTCATCCATTTACTACTTTGTTGAGAAAACACGTCAAGCAACAATATATAATATAAAGGGGGGGGGGGGGGGGGGTTATTATATTTTAACCTGTGTGTGTCAGGGGGGCAAATGCAATGCTTTCTGGGTTTCTGAATCAGAAAGTGACTCAGAATATATAACCATCTTCCAACAACCAGTGTCCATGGAAACAGCCTCCTACACCTCTACGCTCCTCAGACTAATCCAGTTAAACAAGCTGACAGCCCACGAAAAATTATCATCTCCGAGGCTAAAAGAAAAAGTGGGACGAGTTGCAAATAGGTGCTGATTTTAATACCTTGATGTCAACATGATTACACAAGAGAAAATTAACCAATATACAGGAGTTGTATGTCCAATAGAAAATGGTATTTATTATACTTTCCAAGATACATTCTATTCATTTGTAATGTCAATAAACACTCATAAATTTTAACTTAACAAATACCTTTAATAAGGACCAGATAGCGTTGATAAAATAACCTCTGAAATAGAGCTTGTCTTGACAATATAACTTGAAACTAAATAAAAAAGAAAAATATTTTAAGCCATCATGATTTTTTTTTTTACTAATATTGCACATGTTATTTTATGATATGAGTCTGTCCAAATCTTCCCAATTGAAAACAATTTAATAGACACACATTTCTTTATGAAAAACTTTTGATCTCTTTTGATCCTTCATTCCGCTGACATATTCTGCAATTGTATCCATTCACATGTCAACAACCCAGAACTATATCAAGTTTAATACACATTTATTTTGGTTGCATAATGTTTAATAAGAAACCTTTTACAAGATACTGCGGGAGATATAAGAATAGAAGAGAACTACTGTGAACTTCACAAACATGGCTGGCCGTCTCAATCTCTATCGTGGACATGTGAGGGATGACCGGGATCTCACTCCTATCCATTGCAACAGGGAAAGTTCTTCAAACTTAGAGAGAACTAAAGAAAAACAATACAAAAACACAAACTTGAAGTAACAGCAGTTCCTTTGGGTGGAGCGAGCACACTTGGGCCTTAATTAGCTTTAGATGCATCATCGCTATGAAGTCCTTTTCAACCTTATATTTTTACTATTTCTTTTTTTTTTTTAAATAGTACCAATAACTCTTTAAATAATTCTGCATAGAAAAATAAATTAATTATGTTGTTTAATTTTTTACTTTACTACGAATTTATAGCTGATGGGGGAGGGGGTGTATCGCAGATTTAGTCATATTTGCCTTTTTGAGTGCTAAATCCAGGTTTAAGTCTCTGAATGATGAACACTTGCGTTTGTGTGTGATATTTTTTGTCATTCCTCGTATTTTACAAACCAGTCCCACTTATACAAATAATGTAAGACTTACAAAATAAATTCCATATTACGCTTACATGGCAAGCAGCTTTTTTTTCTTGGGTTTTTGTTTTTCCGTTTTTTTCAGAAACAATGTCCTCTGACAGTGTATGTGTCATTATTAATTCACCCAAAACAGACAAGTAGCAATTGCAGAGAAACACAACTCCATTCAGAAGAGACGTTATTAAACATGGCTCTTTACACAATGAAAACGAGTTGAGAGATCATTCCAGAGTTTCTCCAAGTGCCTTCATCACAGACCCCTCAAGTGTAGTCTTCCTGTACACCCCATAGAACAGAGCACATACACATCATTATCCAGGCAAGATGGCGTAGAATCTTCAGGCGACTCCGAAGAGAATGATAGAGACCCCCCCCCCCCCGACCAATGAAACATTATCCCCACAAATTAAGAACAAAGGGGTATCCACCGAGTCAACAATTCCCAACGCTGTGTAATCTTCCAAGATGTAACGATTCCCACCACGAGAAAAATATTACCCCATTCCTTTTTTTTAATCAGGGTTCAAGATGTAGAGTATGCTCTGAACTGTTTTCAAGACCCTTCGATTTGGTTGGAAAAATAGGAGAAAAAAAGAAAACAAAAAAAACGATAAGTACCCATTTCAATAGCAGCAAAAATACTATACCTTTTTATGCTTTTAAGGGTGTCCTGCGATAAAGTGTGTGGAATTCGTACGCGTAGTAACAATGGCATGGATAATCCAAATGTCTTATACTGTGAAATACATCCCCGCTGAATTCTAGTGATAGCCTTGTAGTGTGGAGCCATTTTGTCCATTTCTGCATTGGTCATTAAGGATTCTCAGAAGGCACTTTGTGTGTGTGTGTGTGAGTGGGGGTGGGGCTCTCAATCTGGCTATAGGGGTGCACAGATATTTATCTATTACTGTGTGTGTCTGTTTGTCTGTGTCTGTGCGTGTGTGCATGTGCGTGCGTGTGTGTGTTTGTCGGTGCACATGTTCGTGTGTTTATGAAATGCACTAAATCAAGCTCAACAATCCCTACATTTTACTCAGTGCAGTCTGCTCCTCGAGCACCTGCAGGTAATCAGGCGTTCCTTGGAGCTTGGCTTTCAGCTCGTAATACTCACTTTTTCTCTGCTCCACCACGATCTTACTGTGATTCCCTCCTATCAGGGACGACTTCTTCATCTTTTTATCCGGTTTCTCTGGGTAGCGGATTTCGAAACCACCCATCCCTATGCTGTTGAAATCTCTTTTGCTGTCCAGGAAGTTCTGGAGGAACATGTTGGATTCCCGGCCTGGGAGGAACTCCTCCAGCTCGTCGATGGTGCTGAGGCGCTTGTTGCGCTCCAGCGTGGAGAGCGAGTCCTTGTCCTTGTCGGCACAGTTGCGGAGGATAATCTTCTGCCGCTGAGAGTCGGCAAACTTGAAGCCGGCGTCCAGGTCTGGGGAGCGTCCGATCCCGCAGGTGTGGCTTTTACCGATGTGCTCGATGGTCTGAGGGATGAACGTCTCACCGCCCAGGTCATCTCCGGGGACAGAGCCCTTTTTGCCTGATTTGTGGCTGTGCCGTCGTAGCTGCAGGGACATGGAACCGCACTCCGGCCCCCCAAGCCCCTCCTGCCTCCCAGCAGGCTTCTTATTCCTCCGCAGGACGAACACCAGCAGGCAGAAGGCCACAAACACGGTGAGGATGAGGACCACGAGGATGCTGAGGATCATGATGGAGAGCGGGACTGGCCCCCCGGGCGGGGCTTTGCCCACCCCAGCTGGGGAGAGTGACGTTAAAAGAGGGGTAGAGCTGGTGAAAATGATGGGAGGCCTCGCAATGAGCTTTGGGCAGAGGATCTCGTTTTTCAGGAGGCGTAACTCGATGTTGGAGAACTGCACGGGGGAGGCACATTTCACCTCTTTGGCAGCCACGCCATCGCTCAACTTCTCCAGCCAGAGTTTGAGGGAGACCAGATCGCAGGAACACTCCCACGGGTTCCCTTCGAGGTCGATTTGGGTCAATGACCGCAGCTGGTCCAAGACACCGCTCACAGGCAGGGTCATGAAGTGGTTGTTTTTCAGATTCAGTCTGGCCAAGGAGACCCCGGCAAATATGTAGGCAGGCAGACTCCGCAGCACATTGTTGTTGAGATATAGCAGTTGTAAGTTCGGCATGGAGTCAAATGTTCCCGCCAAAATTTCCTTAATGGCATTGTATTCCAGATATAGATACTGCAAATTGGTGAGACCCAAAAACATCTCTGGGTGTAACTGTTCAAGCTGGTTTCCATTTAAATACAACCTTCTCAGATTGGTCAGGTTCGCAAACACACCTTTCTGGACGGTGGCAATTTGATTGCTGCCCAGGTGCAGCAGATCTAAGCCCTCAAAGCCTTGGAAATCGACTGGACTTATGTCACGGATGTAATTACCACTCAAGTGGAGCTTCTTGGCATTGGGGGGTTTAGGGATGAGATCTGATAAATTGTTGACATTCCTCTCCTGGCAACTGACACTGATACCAAAATCGGAGGGATGGGCCTTACAAGTGCAGGGCTGAGGACATGATAGTGGGGGAGTCCGTGTCTGATAAGAAACAATCTGGCTATTTCTACCGAAGGGAGGCAAACCGGCTACAATGCCATTACCGTAAATCTTTGACGGATCTGTGGATTTTGGCGCTTTCGTGATGAGGGGGGCCACAGTGGTCGGGGACATGTTAGAAGGTGACTGGCCGTGTTCGGGCAGTAATGGGGGCATCCGCACATCAAAGTCACTTCCTGTCCCCAGGGGACAGAGCTCCTGTTTATTGGTTTCTTTCAGCAGTCTCCCATACAGGTCGCTGGGCGTTTCACAGATAGCCTCGCCAATAAAAATGTTATAGGGCATGTTTTCCAGCCATGCCTTGAGTGGCGCCAAGTCACATGTACAGTTCCAGGGGTTGTCGTCCAGCTGTAGCTCTACAATGCGACCGATGTGCTCCAGAACGCCCAGATACGGAAGCTTCTGGATCCTGTTTCCCCTTATATCCAGGTGTGTCAGCGATGCAAACCGGAATATGTTGTCTGGAAGTGCCTGTATGAGGTTGTCATTCAAGATGACAACTTTTAGCTTATGCAGCTTGTTGAACGCCCCTTTCTCAATGTATTTGATCAAGTTGTAGTCGGCCTGCAGGTACTCCAAGCTCTCTATCCCTTGGAATGTGTCCGCTCGCAGTACCTTCAGTTCATTGTTATTGAGATGGAGTTGTTTCAATGCGCTCAGCCCCCCAAATGCTCCACCCTCGATGTTCTGCAGCTTGTTGTTGCCCAGCTGAAGGGAGACGGCGTGGGTGAAGTTGAGAAAGGAGTTTGGGTACAGAATGATCAAGAGGTTATTCTGGAAGTTCAGGTGGTAGAGAGATGAGACGGGCGGGATGAGCTGCGTGGGCCGGTAGACGGTGATCTTCTCACAGTTGACGTACAGCACGTTTTCCACCGACATGCAGGAGCATGCGCTGCAGGTCTCCGCCATCAGGTCCAAGGATGAAGGGTCCACCATTGGGTATCCGTCCGAGGAGGTGGGGGAGGAGGAGAGGGAGGAGGCCAGGGAGCCGGAGATGGAAGAAGAAAAGGCCACCAGCAGAAGTACAAGCAGCATCTCGCCGGTTAGAAATCCTCCCCCAGAAAACCATTTAGTATCCTTTGGAGGGAAAAAGAAATATGAAAATAAAAAAGGCAGACATGCATGTGTCCACACACACACATACACACACAGCTAAAAAGTGCCTCCTTATGAATGCAAAACAATACAGACAGATGTCAAAATGCACGCATTATCAAATGAACCACAAAACAACAACATGATACATGAACTAAAACACACATGATTAGAATGTATTAATCTTGTACAGCTTCTGTTGCAATTTAGATGTTAAAACTAATACAACACATTTCATATTTAATTATCAATTGTTATATACTATAACACAATGTCATGCAGAAAAACAATCTTTACTTATTTGTCTAACAAGTATTACATTTTGACATACATAGAATTAATCAATATTTTAGGAAGATCCTGGTGGGTAAATATGTCGAAATCAATAATGGTCCATGTCCATGTCTACATCCATAGCACAAAAGATTCCCTTGACAGTCCTACCCACTATTGAAAATATGTGTCATTTTTGGGGGGCAAAAACTCACTTAACGTGACATTTCATTTGCTGTACCAGCACCATGGCCAGCATCAGCAACGTCTTGTTGTTTAACATAATGGATTAAAATATCGAGAGGGTATCCTTTATCTGGAGACTTCGGAGCAGTTGCTGGCTTGAAGACACATGTCGCCGTGGACCGCATTAGCGGTTCCAAAACGCATTAGTCACGAAGTCAGTGCCTTTGTATTTAAAAGAAAAAAAGGCACACTTGTGGCTTATTTTATTTATTTATTATATATATATATATATATATATATATATATATATATATATATATATATATATATATATATATATATATATATATATATTATATATTATTATTTTAATTATTTTTTTAAAGCAAAACAGGAGCTTTAAAATGAAACGGAATTAAGTAAATAAGACTTACCCAAAGCGTAGACGGTAATTATTGTGGCTCCGAGAGACACGGGGCAGCTGTGACAAGCCATGGAGAAGATGGGTGCCGATATGTGTCCCCAATTTAAAGACCGACCGACAGTTAGGGTGCAACAAAGCTGGAGAGGAGGCTTGCTTCTCTATTGCAGCCAAGCAAGTGCGGCTCCGATTTCAACCGATGCGTCGCTTGCTGACAGGCTCTTCTTGTTTGGAAAAATTACCCCTCTCGTTGTACAGTACCCAAGGATGTTGTACTACCTCAATGGGAGAGCATTCATTCGGTTACAGGAACGGGTAGAGAGAGAACGAGAGAGAGAGAGAGAGCGAGAGAGAGAGAGAGAGAGAGAGAGAGAGAGAGAGAGGGGGGGGGGAGGGGGGGGGGGGACACTGCTACTGATCTTGGCAGTGAGTCCAATGATTCCAAAGCGTCAAAAACGTGGAAAGGCAGTTGGTGGTAAAATGAATTAACTCCGTCATTCTCGGTGAGGTTTCAAGGGAAGGAGGGGATGGGTGAGAGAAAATGAGAGAGACAGAGGGATATCGGGGGGGGGGGGGGGGGGGGGGGGGAGAATTCAACTTGCTTGATTTTAACGCGATTTAGCAACCCACGATGATCCAAAGAAATGCTGCCTTTTTTGTATACGATTCAGAGCTCGCCTTGCAGCTTTTGGCTTAAGTTGTGCACCGACGAATTGTTCACGGATAAAGCATCTCTCTCAATCACATTATCTTGTGATCCTTGTTTCCCCATACACATCCAACCATTTCGCCTCAACACCAGTGCAAACAGTTATTTACCGGTGCAGTGTGCCCTCCTTAGTAAATGGAGTCTTTCGCGCGGCAGAAGGACGTTTCCGGTCCAATTATGGAGGAGATTCCGTTCTCCATCCTATGGTGGAGCAGGAGCTTTTTTCCTTGTCGCAGAAAAAAGGCGGAAACTGCGAGCACAACAGGAGAGAGAGGGACCGAGAGAGAGAGCGAGAGAGAGAGAGGAGTCAGGACTGCACAACCGGTGCGTAAAAATGAATAATGCAGTTATTTAGCAGAGTCTGTTACGGGCAAGTCGTTGTAAACTCCGCCTTGCTTTTCCATCTTCCCAAAACCAGAAAAAAGCCTGGATAATAATCAATCTGTCGCCGGCAAATTGCAATTCATAGATCCAAAGTCAAAATGGAAAACTGAAGAGCGCAGGGACAGCCTAGCGTTTTTTCCAAAGAGCAAGTATCCGTGTCAAGCTCACGGCTTCTGCTGCTCTCTGCAGCCGCGTCCACGGATCTCCCACACGACTAAAACGCGGGGAACGGAGAACGCAGAGATGCAGAAAAAAGGGGAGGAGGTAGGAGAAAGAGAGAGAGAGAGAGAGAGAGAGAGAGAGAGAGAGAGAGAGAGAGAGAGAGAGAGAGAGAGAGAGACGAAAGGCAGTCTCTTATAGACCGAAATAAAGAAAATAAACTTCAGTCTCCCATAACGGATTTGGCTACTTTTTTTATTGTTGTTACTGCACATTATGTTTCTTTGGACGTGATGCGGTGAAATGACGGGTAGATGGATAGGCCAGCAGGAATGCAAGGCGTTGCGATCGTGTAGCACTTTGTGTCTACTGCAACACCTCCGGAAGGGACAAGTAAAGTAAACGCGTCTGTCCGATAAATTGTAGCGAGGCGGGCGCGCACCCAGTGGGCTCGCTGCTAGACTCATGATTGGGGAGAGTGTTTAAACCCGCACGGGAGCGCGCATGTGAGTGGCATCCTAAATAGATATGCTGGGGGGGGGGGGGGTTATTCAAGAGTGCTGCAGTCGGGCAGGGGAGAGAGAGAGAGAGAGAGAGAGAGAGAGAGAGGGGGGGGGGGGGGGGGGGAGAGAAGAGAGAGAGAGGGGGGGAGAGAGAAGGGGGGGGGGGGGGAGACAGAGAGAGAGAGAGGGGGGAGAGAGAAAGGGGGGGGGGGGAGACAGAGAGAGAGGGAGAGGGAGGGGGGGAGAGGGGGAGAGAGAGAGGGGGGGAGAGAGAAAGAGAGAGAGAGGGGGGACAGAGAGAGAGAGGGGGGAGGGAGAGAGAGAGAAAGAGAGAGAGAGAATGCGAGAGAGGGGGGGGGGGGGGGGAGAGAGAGAGGGGGGGGGGAGAGAGAGATGGAAATAGGGGCTTGGTGAGAGGGGGGGGGGTAATCATCTGTCAGTGAGACTCGCGACTCGCTCCAATTTCTGTGTTCGTTCGGTGCCGCCAATGAGATAAGAGCAAAACGAGGAGACAAGAGCGTGCGCCTTTCAGTAAAACTCGAGGAGAAGAAGAAGAAGAAGAAGAAGAAGAAGAAGAAGAAGAAGAAGAAGAAGAAGAAGAAGAAGAAGAAGAAGAAGAACGATATAAAGGGATACAAAAAAAGGCTGAACTGCGGCGCGCGGAGAAGACGCGTGTTCGTGAAGATGAAATGTACCGCAGAGAGAGAGAGAGAGAGAGAGAGAGAGAGAGAGAGGGGGGGGGGGGGGGGGCGCCTGACAGTTGCTGGCACGCGAAGCTTCAGCGCCGCGCCGCTTTTTCTTTGACAACAGGTGCGCGTCCAACGCACACCGCACCGAGATAGCCGCACAGATCACGTGCTCTCATCAACCAACCGCCGCACTAGATCGGATTGCTAATGATAACCGTTATGGCTTTAGCCCGGTTTTACAAGCCGGGGTTGTAACCATATAGGCCCAGTGATCAAATGAGATGGATAATTGCTTCTGTAGGTTCAGCATAATCAAATGTGTTACTGTGAATTTGTAAGCTGTAAGGCTATTCTGAAGTATAGTGTTATAAACATTTTATTTGATAATCAGCTTTAACTAGCCTAATTGTATTATTTTATTGAGTGTGTTATCACATGCTTAAACGTGAGTGTGTGTGTGTCTTGCAAGAGTCTTGCAGAAAATCCATTTCACATTTCATAACACAGACTGCAGTCATTTGTGTGCCTCTTCGGGTTTCCTGATAAAAACCCGGACATGAGCACTTCCACTGCACACTAGAAGCTGTCTGATACATTCAATCACATGGGCTGAATAGACCATAACCCCCCCGCTGTGTTGTGTAATAATGTTAGCATTCCAGAAGAACGCCGGCTGAATGACTTGATTAAATGTTAAGCTGGTTAAGGTGTGGCTTTTTCACAACCAGGTAGGCCTACAGAATAATATGGTAAAATACACACTACCTTGATTTACATGTGAATGTGAATCTGCATCATTTTAGTGAGTGTGTGTGTGCGTGTGTGTGTGTGTGTGTGTGTGTGTGTGTGCGTGCACGTGTGCATGCACATGTGTGTGCGCATGTGCGTGTGTGTGCATTTGTGTGTGTGTGCTGATATCTCTCTATCAGACAGTTGGCAGAAGACGTAGCTTCCGCCTCAGCTCTGGTCGGCTGTCTGGCCGTGTGGCATCCAGCAAGCAATATGTTTGAGATTAAAACAACAAGGTGCATGGGCTTTTGTTTTTCCCTTGGCCTATGCATTGTGGTGACTGTAGATAATGCTGGGGATTCCTGTGGATGCACCTTTCTGCTCTGTGTCTCCCTCAGCTGGCCGGAAAGGTAACTACACCTGCGTTTACAGCACAGGTGAGCATTGAGGCGATACTCAAGGCTTTTTTCTTCTGAAACTTAAAAGTGTTTTATTTGACAAAATTGAACTCCGTAATAGTTGTGCAATCAAGCCGACATCTTAGCCAACTTTTACTTACAAGAACATGATTTCACAATCAAAAAACACATTCTGGCTCACTGTCACTCATACACACACAAATAATGTTCAATTTACTTCAATGTATTGACTTTGACAATAAACATAACAGGGTAAACATGAATCTTTCAGGATTTGATTCATCGTTTCACCTGGTAAACCAGGATAGGATGCTGACCTTAGGAACAATGTCTATATTGTTTGAATATCAATATAATATGTACACAAGAAGTATGCTTAAGCAGCGGTGGAAATGGGGAGGAACACAACCTGGGAGGGAACGGGAGTTAAAACATCTATTCAATGTTTTTTATAGGGGAAATCGCTCTGGTTCACAATTCTCAATAGCGCACTGCAACATGTCAGGTGCGCTGCCATTCACGATCAGTTGATCTTTTATGACTTCATTTAAATACCTGTTTTAATGAGTTAAAGAATAATAATGATGGATGTATGAACGAGCTCATGCTCCCGCTGAAGGATTGAACTCACATGAAATGTCACAGTAAAGACACTTTCTTTAGGCCTACTGAGTTTAATTGAACGGCTGCTCACGTGAACGGCTTGCTCACTCAGGCTAACTTTTATTCCGTGATATGATGTTTTTGCTGTATTTATTAAATAAATGATTAATTAATAAATACAGCCCGAACCCGTCGGGTCTCGTCAGGTTCAGGCAGAGATCTTCAGAGCCCCGAAGATTTTTTCTTTATGTATGTATGTGTGTATGTGTGTATGTGTGTATGTATGTATGTATGTATGTATGTATGTATGTATGTATGTATGTATATATGTATGTATGTATGTATGTATGGATGTATGGATGTATGTATGTATAATTCCTGAATGTAGCTCTCATGGTAATGAGTAAAATCAATAGGATAAGAAAAAGACAGTCAAGCATTCAGCTCTAATTTTAACACAAATAATATCCTATATTGCACTTGACTAGCATTTATTTAAATAATGTTTATAATTTTAAAATTCATAATTTATGACTTCCGGTTGAGCGGCCATGAGGTTAGCAGCGTAACTTCGGAGCTCCCCGATCCTGATAGCATAACGCCGACTTTCAGAGTGTTGTGAAAAGCAGTTTCTCTTGAAACTCTTACTCACGCGTGTTCTTTAATGAAGCGATAGAAGAAGTTTTAGCTTTAAGAATTAATCAGTTTTATTGTTAACACCAGTATAATGTGCAGAGCTTTACAGATATATCTGGGTCCAACTATGTTTCCCTGACAGACAACAAAGTGTGTGTGTGCCAGTTCACGAAGTCTGAGCCCCCACTATCCTGACCCAGGAAGTTATATACACAAACAGTGAAAACGTCATAACAAGGGCTGGCTGTTGTCGTCTTCCCACCTCGTTCTCATGGTATCTGACTCCCAGCATGTACAGAGGCCAGCCTGCCTGTTCTTTACTATCATATGACCTGCACTTCCTGCACTTTGCAACCAACTGATCTCACACTATTTATTCTACACATGTCACCAACAACGTACTCATTCTGATTATGAGGAGTTGCTTTTATAATTATATGCCTCTGCTTATATCTCATGATTCTGTTATACTTTAGCAGAAAGGCACCAAGATTAGTATGACCCTAATTATTGGTCATGTGGTAGATATAAAATATAACCATACCTTTAATATAAGATATAACCATACCTTTAATCCTTCTCTTGGTCTCATCTAAACTGAGACCACATATGAAAATTCCAAAAAAAATATGAAAATTCGGAAAAAATATGAACATTTGGAAAAAATTGTACTCCTCCTTCTCTTGGCCTCAGCAAAACTGAGCCCATAGATTGTCAAATTCGGAAATTTCCCCACACTTATTAGACTCATATAGCATCATGGCAAGACCATAATTATGTTTTATCATTGAATGTAAGGGTCAATTTATAAATGTATAAATTTCTCCCAAATATCCCCCCTTTGGGACTGCCCAAGTCCCAAAAAACTACCAATTTAGTATAATTTCCCCCCTCCCTGGAGAATCAAATGAGACTACTTGGCGGACCGCTAGATGAACCTTCAGCATCACATTTGGTTATCAGAAAAACCATCTCTTAATCAGGGCTTTCCACCTGTTAAGTTCGTCAGGGCTCTCAACCTGTAAGTATGTTAGGATAAAAAGATTACCAAATGCAAAATACTTTTAAAATGTCGAACCCTTCAATTTCTGCATATCAAATTACAATCACGCAGTATTAAATCAAACAAAAATCACACAGTATAAATCAACAAATTTAAACTTAAAAACGCCTTCCGGGCGAGGATGTATCTTGAATGATTGAAATGATCTTCATGTATTGGTGGGCTGCAAACATGTGGGGGGTTTTGGGCATTCATTGTTGTTTCTGTTCGTCGTCGCGATCTTCAGGTCCTGCACTCCTCCAAAGCCGTAGTTTCGGGGTCAGGCTCACATGGAGAGGTTACTAGCACGATCACATGTGAGCCTCCTCAAGACCGGGTTCGACCCAGGTGGGTCCAACCTTCCATCTGGATGGTTGTTGTCGCAGCCTCCGCTTGTCATGAGGCTGCTGCCCCTGGCTGGGCTGGGTCTGTGCCTGGGATGGTTGGTCTATGCTGGGTACACCTGCACCCAGCTCCTCCTTGTGGTCCTCCCTCGTCTTGGGTTGAGCGGCTTTGGTGCAGTGGTTGAGGTGGTACCATGTGGAACTCCCTTCCACCTCGGTGATGGTTGGTGTCACATTGGTGACCTTGTATGGTCCTTCACACCTCAGGTACAACTGGTCACCTGGCTCCACCCCCCTTGGTGGTTCTTTCTCCATCTCTGGAACTCTGTTTCTCCCCGGGTCTGTTCCCAACATGTCAGGTTCCCTGGAAGCTCTGATCGTGGCAGATCCTCTGTCATGGAATTGTTTCCACACAACTGTAGGGGCTATAACAATCAAAGCAAAACATACAACTACACCAAGCCACCCCATCTTGTTTTCTGGGCGGCACATCATTATTTATGATTATAATACTACCAAGATAAAATGATCATATACGAAAAAATGTAAATGTACATACGCTGAATAGCCTCTGACTCTACACCCGTGTGTTAGCAAAGCTAATAAAGAAAAATGTATCACTCTTCCTCCTCCTGTCAGTCTAAGGCTGCTCTCTTACACTCCCCGGGTCCTTGCCGGTGGGTCAGATGCTCCACATAGTGACCAATGATACCAGGTGTCACCTTTGCTCTGACCCCTTCCTCTTGATGACCTTCAACAACACCCACTCGGTGTCTTTCCGGGGCCGGTGCCTGCCCTGCACCTCCTTGGATTACTGCCACCTGTTTGAAAAAGGCTGCAACCAGTGCCGTTAGTTGATCATAGTATGGCTTGAGTTCACTGAACTCCTTGTTGGCATTAAAGCTTTACTGTGTGCACCTATTTTACCAATCTTTCCCTTCAGTGTCTGGGTCATCCTTTCGACCTTGCCTTGAGACTGAGGATGGTAGACATAACCTAATCGCTGTTTTGATGTGTGACTGCTGCACCACACTTTTCACAGTTTTCCGAATGAAAGCTGATCCATTGTCTGATCTAATTTCTAATTGAATTTCACCCCTTGGCATGACTTTTCTAGATAAAAACTTGAATCTAAAAACTTGTTTTCTGACTTTCTTCATTACCTCCCCCCTTGCGCCATGGTGAAAACCATGCGCATCTTTAATGAGAAAATGTAACAGCCAGGTAGGTGCAACAAAATGTCCATGAGCACCATGCCATACACCTCTATCAATGTCTGATTATGATTTTCCAACACCTTGTTTAAGACTAAGTTAGCTAAATAATGACCTTCTGCCTGTATCCCTCCTAAGGTGTTATGCCCTTTAACCTCAACTACAGCCAATCTAGTAGAAAGGGAAATTGCAACCAGTAAATCCTAAACCTAAATTTTGATATGATATGGGTTTACCATCAACCGCTTTTAAACCACGCTGTTTACCAATTTTACCAAATCATGCACTATACCGAAAAACAAAACGCAAATCCTTATACCTTCTCTTGAGAGTTTAAACAAATGACCTGTCCTAGTTATTGCCACATTTTTCACTGCTTAAGTCGACATGTCTGAGATCTATCCTATCCTCCACCTTTCAACCCAAATGGTTTCTCCTCGGATGGTTTCATCTTCTCGTCACTCTATGATCAAGTGAGTCAGTGCTCATGGCCAAGTAATCGTGACTGTGCCTGCCTTAGGTTGTCCCCAGGTTTCAAGGGGGATCTTACCCGTCATAGGCTAACCAGCCTTCCCTACTGGCCTGTTGAAGGATGCCGTGTATGGGGATAAAACCCATTTGATTCTTATGTTCAGCCCATAGGATAGGTGGCTGTGGAGGAGTAGAGACATATTTATGACAGCTATCCATGCAGTCCTGTGTATGCGTAATGGAGACACCACACTTCGTTGATGCTGTAATTATGACGCGGTGGTGGACAACGCTAACAAATAAAAATCTTCAACACAGCATAACAGCATTAGGCGTTGGCGTTTGCAAGGTAAACCCAATTCTTCCCAATGTCAATAAACAATCTAGCTTGTGCATTAGATCCCTTCCCAGCAGATTGTTGAAGTACTTTTTAATTATCACTTTAACCAGGTCCTTGCGAATGTTTAGAGAACATTTGTCTGACCCTAACAATTTGTCAATTGAACAAATAAAACGCAAACAACTAAAACAAAGACTAAACAACCTGCAATCTATTTCAACAAAGCACATGAACAGCAAGATATGGCTGGCCATGACAACAGAGGTGGGACTTATACCACGCAGTCCACTCTCCCCCCCTTGGGGACACACCTCCCGAGACTCTGGCAACCCAGAACAAACTTTCCTTTAACTATTTCAACACCACACTATGGAGGTATTTTTAAGCAACCTAATGATGGGCTAATTTTATTGCTACATACGCACCGTTGCGTATCAGTTTTTATATTGTAATAACTACCGCACTCCCGCAGGGTCTCTTTAGGGCGGGTCCCACAACCTCAGTTTTGGTGAGGGGGGAATTTCCCTGAACTCTTGACCGAGTCCCCAGCGCTGGTTGACCCCTGGACTTCTGTGGACGAGCGGTAGAGGAGATAACTTCTGATTTAAATGAATAGTACCCAACTTCACTGAGCTGTTGGTCTGCTACTTGTCCCACAAAACACTAAAACCCTTTTATACACATTTATAAAACAAATACACAGAGAAAACAAATCAACAGAAAACACAAACAAATAACAGACACTAATACATAATTGATCTCTACATGTGCACTTTCTATGTCCCAACATATCCTTAAATGTTCTAATGATCACAGCACTTTCTTTATTTATGTTTTATTCTAGCCCCTCTAAGTCTGTTATCCCCCTGGACATACTGAGCTGGTTGTCCTTTTACCACTTTGTTTTGTAAGGCAACCTTGTGTTTTTGGAAAGGCACCTTAATTCAAGTCAATGGTATGTATTATCATTACTATTATCATTATTATTTTTATTACCCCTATTATTATTATCTTGCAGCACTAGTGCTGCCATGCTTTATTGTCCTCTACTCAGGGCCAGGCCCCCTCCCTTTCTCTCTGCTCTCTCTTGACCACGTTTCTCTCTTTCCCTTCTTTCACTTTTCTCTAACTTTTCTTACCCCTTATCTCTTCTTCTAATCTTCTATTTTATTCCCTTTGTCTTTCTATATCTAAGTCCCTCTGTTTTAATACTCACCACTAACCCCCACATCACTGTTCACTAACCCACTCCCGTGTTACTTTCTTCATCCAACTTTACTTTTCCTTTATTATCTACTTTTCCTAGTACTTTCTATCCCTACTTACCATTTCCCTTCCTATCTTTTCTCTCTGCCTCCTTCGTACTCCTTCTTTTTGATCTCTGACTAATACTAACTTTAAGGCCTGTTTTAGCTATTATTTTCTTCAATTTTTCAGAGATCTTATTGATCTCATCTTTACGTAGATAACAAACCCTACCCAAAATGTCCACTGCTGTTAACGACATATTTATTTTCTAAGTGTACTAACACTATATTTTTAAGCATATTTATTTTTAATTATTTTTATTCTTGCTTTATTAAACTTTATTTATTTATTTAATTAACTTTACTCTTTACTTTAAATGGTAACATATCAGCCCTCTCCCTGCGCCCTGCTAGGTCAGGGTCAGACAGCTGGCTCTTAGTACCGTCGCTCTCGTGGGTTGTTATGGCTATGGGAGCGCCGGCGCCTGCCTGCGTTGTTGTTGTCCTTATTGCCACCGGCCACCATGACGTCCCCTTGCGTTTGGTGCCCCCCATTTGGCTTTGTGTCCCTCTGTGTTAACCCTGCCCTGATTTGTAACCCGTAGCCTGACCGGTGTGTCTTGCTGCTAATTCTCGCTTTGTGTCCTGTAGTAGTAGTAGTAGTAGTAGTAGTAGTCTCTGTGTTTGTCAGAGGCTGTGTGTGCACATAGTGATTTCAGGTCTGGGTCTAGGCGGGGGCTGTTGGCCCCGTCGGTGAAGCAGTCACAGTCACAGTCTTAGTCACAGTCCTGGGCAAGTTGTTGTCTTTTTGAGCTTCTAATGCTACACATGCTAATGCTACTGTATGCACTGACGCTCTCCTCTCCTCGTTGTCCTCCAACTTTGCTTTCCCTCTTCTGCCTTATTGCCTTTCTACTCTCTCCACTGCTCTCCTACGGTGTCTTCAGGACACCCCCCATATTCTTCACACTCTGTTGAATTCTCCATCCCTTTTAACACAGTATTTTAAACACTACACACTCTAACAACAAAAATTATTATGCACGAAAGTTTGCGAAATATTGCCCAGTGAGACACCTAGACCGAATCTCAGTCTGGTCTCAGCCCCGGAGTCGCCCCCTGTGAGACGCCTAGACCGAATCTCAGTCTGGTCTCAGCCCCGGAGTCGCCCCCAGTGAGACGCCTAGACCGAATCTCAGTCTGGTCTCAGCCCCGGAGTCGCCCCCAGTGGGACGCCTAGACCGAATCCCAGCCTGGTCTCAACCCTGGAGTCGCGTGCCCAGTGAGATGCCTAGACCGAACCTCAGTCTGGTCTCAGCCCCGGAGTCGCCCCCAGTGAAACGCCTAGACCGAATCTCAGTCTGGTCTCAGCCCCGGAGTCGCCCCCACTGAGACGCCTAGACCGAATCTCCGTCTGGTCTCAGCCCCGGAGTCGCCCCCAGTGAGACGCCTAGACCGAATCTCAGTCTGGTCTCAGCCCCGGAGTCGCCCCCAGTGAGACGCCTAGACCGAATCCCAGCCTGGTCTCAACCCTGGAGTCGCGTGCCCAGTGAGACGCCTAGACCGAACTTCAGTCTGGTCTCAGCCCCGGAGTCGCCCCCAGTGAGACGCCTAGACCGAATCTCAGTCTGGTCTCAGCCCCGGAGTCGCCCCCAGTGAGACGCCTAGACCGAATCTCAGTCTGGTCTCAGCCCCGGAGTCGCCCCCAGTGAGACGCCTAGACCGAATCTCAGTCTGGTCTCAGCCCGGAGTCGCCCCCAGTGGGACGCCTAGACCGAATCCCAGCCTGGTCTCAACCCTGGAGTCGCGTGCCCAGTGAGACGCCTAGACCGAACCTCAGTCTGGTCTCAGCCCCGGAGTCGCCCCCAGTGAGACGCCTAGACCGAATCTCAGTCTGGTCTCAGCCCCGGAGTCGCCCCCAGTGAGACGCCCCCAGTGAGACGCCTAGACCGAATCCCAGCCTGGTCTCAACCCTGGAGTCGCGTGCCCAGTGAGACGCCTAGACCGAATCCCAGTCTGGTCTCAACCCCGGAGTCACGTGCCCAGTGAGACGCCTAGACGGAACCTCAGTCCGGTCTCAACCCTGGAGTCGCGTGCCCAGTGAGACGCCTAGACCGAATCCCAGTCTGGTCTCAGCCCCGGAGTCGCCCCCAGTGAGACGCCTAGACGGAATCCCAGTCCGGTCTCAACCCCGGAGTCACGCACACAATCCGTTTCACACTAGAGTCCTGCGCCCTTTCAGCAGGTCCCCTCTTGGCGACCTCCTTAAAGGAGCGTCCCCCTATGTTGCACACTAGAGAGTCCTGCGCCCTTTCAGCAGGTCCCCTCTTGGCGACCTCCTTAAAGGAGCGTCCCCCTATGTTGCACACTATACTGGTTTAAACTATGTCTAGGACGGGTATCACAAGTGACTTCAAAACAGTTTTGACAATGCCCAATTGCAGAATTTTGTTATGCTTACCTTTTTATGTGGCCACGTTTCGCTGTCACTCAGTCCTCTCGTCCGTTGTGTCACTTCTTCGTCTTCATCACGTCGGGGTCACCAATTGTTGTGAGAAGCAGTTTCTCTTGAAACTCTTACTCACGCGTGTTCTTTAATGAAGCGATAGAAGAAGTTTTAGCTTTAAGAATTAATCAGTTTTATTGTTAACACCAGTATAATGTGCAGAGTTTTACAGATATATCTGGGTCCAACTATGTTTCCCTGACAGACAACAAAGTGTGTGTGTGCCAGTTCACGAAGTCTGAGCCCCCACTATCCTGACCCAGGATGTTATATACACAAAACAGTGAAAACGTCATAACAAGGGCTGGCTGTTGTCGTCTTCCCACCTCGTTCTCATGGTATCTGACTCCCAGCATGTACAGAGGCCAGCCTGCCTGTTCTTTACTATCATATGACCTGCACTTCCTGCACTTTGCAACCAACTGATCTCACACTATTTATTCTACACATGTAGAATACACACTCATTCTGATTATGAGGAGTTGCTTTTATAATTATATGCCTCTGCTTATATCTCATCATTCTGTTATACTTTAGCAGAAAGGCACCAAGATTAGTATGACCCTAATTATTGGTCATGTGGTAGATATAAAATATAACCATACCTTTAATATAAGATATAACCATACCTTTAAGAGGTTTAAATGATTTAAAAGTGATGTGATGTGATTAAGGCATCGAAGATATGTCCAAACAGAAACGGAAAACCACCGTACAGGCGAAAGAACCGACTCCTCCAGCTGAGGAAAATTCAGCGGACGAGACAGCTAGCGGCAGCCATATTGAGCCTGAGGAATCGACGCAACGGGTGGCGGTCGAGATGGCTGATTTACAAATGATACTCCAGGAACTGAGAGACTTTCGCCGGGAGAATGGTGATGCTCTCCGAGAAATTAAAGAGGATATTAAAACAACTAACAACAGAGCCGACGAGGCCGAAAACTGAAATTCCGAAGCGGAAGAAAGAACGCAGGTTGTGGAAGAAGCAGTGTTAGAGGTGCTGAAACTACAGGAAAAACCGGAGGCCAGGTTAACAGATCGAGAGGGACGGTCAAGACGGGAGAATATAAGAATTCATGGCATAACAGAGGGGGGCCGAAAATAATTCCCCAACGATGGCTACATTTGTGGAAAATTTGCTGAGAGAGAAGCTGGGAATTCCCGCCTCCACCAAACTCGAGCTTGAACGAGCCCATAGATCCCTGGGACCGAAGCCGCCACTTGAGTCCCCCCCGCGATCTATTGTGGTCAAATTTTCCAGGTTCAAAACCAAAGAAGAAGTTTTAATGTTGGCCTGGCAGAGGAAGGGGTTTGTTCATCAGGAGAGGAAGGTGATATTGGACCACGACTACGCCCCGGAGGTCCTCAGGAAGCGGCGCGAATACACGGAGGCGAAAAGAGTTCTGAGGGAGAACAAACTGCGCTTTCAAACACCATTCCCGGCCAAGCTGAGGGTGTTTTACGAAGAAAAGACCTGCGTGTACAACTCGGCGGCGGACGCCACCCAGGACATGGCGAGGCGAGGGCTCTCGGTACGGGTCTACAAACCGCCAGTAAGCTGGGCCGACAAGATCAAAACGCTGATGTGGCATACACCTCGGGCTGCGAGAGGAGATAAACCTGCGGAAACCTCGCATCAGGGATACAGAAATAAACAGGAGGCCTTTAGGAGAGAGGAGCGTTAATATGCGGTAATGTACGGCATAATTGCTGGACGTTCACTACACCGAGGTAATTTCTCATTTGACTTGTTTATTGAAAACCCTATTAGGGTCAGACTTTGTCAATTTCGGGTTGTAGTGTTATGGACAGCATGACATCAGAATTCAGAAGTTTTCCTAAGGACTTGATAATGACGCTGTCAAGGGTCACGCGCGAGTGGCTACATGCGCTTCTTGGCACAACACGGAGCAACACGGGAGGGCTCTCTGTATCCAAAACGGAGCGGGGATTTTCCCTCTGAGCCGTCACACCATCACGGCTCCCTTAAGGTTGCAAAGATGACCTCTTTACGATACTTATATTGGATAAGTATAACACGTATTTTGTTCATTGTTCATTGCTTTGTTCTGTTCATGTTTTCTTTAAGTTTGAGTAGCAAGGGGGGAAGGCTGTGGTTAAAATGTCCCTTTTCTACAAAACAGTATGGGTGATACATCAGCTCCAGTCAGAGTAGTTACCTACAATGTGAAAGGTGTTCTAAATCCTGTAAAAAGGAGTAAAATCCTAAACAAAATGAAAAGACATAGGGCAGGAGTAGTATATTTACAAGAAACCCATTTAACAGAGCAAGAGCATGATAAACTTAAAAGGCTGGGTTTCAATCAGGTCTTTTCCTCATCTTTTCTTTCAGGTCGTAGAAGGGGTGTAGCAACGCTAATATCCACAAAGGTTGTTTTTGAAAAACTTTCTGAATTTAAAGACAAAGAGGGAAGATATAATATGGTAACTGGAAGATTGGAAGGAGTTGAGGTCACCCTATTCAATGTATATGTGCCTCCAGGTGCTAAATGCGCTTTTTACAAGCATATCTTTGATTTAATGATAACTAAAGCACAAGGAATAATTGTATGTGGGGGTGACTCCAATTTAAGGTTAAATCCACTCTGTGATGCCTCAGGAATAAGTCACAATCAAAACAATGCATTGAGCAGGAAACTGAGAGGTTTGTTTAAAGAAATGGGAATTTGTGACGTCTGGAGGGAATTAAACCCGACTACTAGAGATTATACTTTTTTTTCTGCACCTCACTCATCTTACTCGAGGATAGATTATTTTTTTTATGTACAATAAAGATATTGGCAAAATTGGAATGATGGACCTGTCTGACCATAGCCCTGTTTACATGGACCTGCTTATCAAAAATAAGTGATACTTTTTTGTGGCGATTGAACTCTAGCGTGCTTAAAGGACAGACAAAGCTAGATTTACAAAGAGATATTCAAACATATTTACAAGAAAATGATAATGGAGAAATTTCCCCTAGTATTCTGTGGGATGCTTGCAAGGCAGTGATGAGAGGAAAAATTATAGCGAAATTGGCATTTCAGAAGAAACTTAGGCAAGAAAAAATAAACAAATTAGAACTTGAGCTTAGTGAACTGGAGAAGAAAAATAAAGACAATACAGAATTAGAGACTACCCAAAAAATTAAGGAAATTAAGAGCCAGATAAACAAACTACTGTCGCTAGATATCCTGAAGAAACTGCTATTTTTGAAACAAAGATACCATGAAATTGGCAGTAAATCAACCAAACTCCTGGCCTATAAATTAAAGAAGCAGCAAACAGAGAGGGTAATTTACAAAATAAGGGACCAAACGACTAAGCAAATATCTCACAAAATTGAACAAATCCAAAGCTGTTTCGAAGAATACTATAAAAACTTATACTCTAAGAAGGCCCATAAAGGTGACATGGCGACTGACTCTCTTCTTCAATCCCTCAACCTTCCTAAAATTTCTGTGGAACAAAACTCAACTATAACAGCTAAAATAACTGCTGGTGAATTGGAGAAGGCAATAACTAGACTCAAAGCAAATAAATCCCCAGGGTCAGATGGGTTTACCGCTGAATGGTAGAAAACATTTAGAGAATCATTAACACCATTATTATTAAGGCCATTTAATTGGGTACTTGAGAACGGAGAGATCCCACCCTCCTGGCGAGAAGCAGTAATTGCAGTTTTACCGAAGGAGGGGAAAGATAGACTAAATTGCTCCAACTACAGGCCAATTAGCTTATTGAATCAGGACTATAAACTTCTCGCCTCTATTTTGGCTAATAGACTAGAAAACATTTTACCAGATATCATTAATTTAGACCAGACAGGCTTTATTAGATGGAGGCAAACCCAGGATAATATCAGACGTACTTTACATGTAATTAATCACATAAAACAGAACAACATGGAAGCTGTATGATGCTGAAAAAGCGTTTGATTCTGTGGACTGGTCTTTTTTGTTTAGAGTGCTGCTTGGGTTCAATTTCCATGAAGGATTTGTTAAGACAATAGAAGCATTGTATAACAAACCAACAGCAAAGATACGGATTAATGGAACATTATCTAACTCTTTTGAGTTGGAGCGGGGTTGCCAACAGGGATGCCCCTTGTCCCCGCTTTTATTTGCGGTTTTTATAGAGCCGTTAAGCCAGTGGGTTAGGGTTAGGGTTAGACAATGGATAAGACAAAATGAGGAAATACACGGAATTACTATGGCTGGGTTGGAACAAAAAATTGCCTTATTCGTGGATGATATTTTAATTTTTCTTGGGCGCCCTAACTCCTCTCTTCCAAGTTTAATCACAACGTTATCAGAGTATGGTGGTTTATCTGGTTACCGTCTAAATACTCACAAATCTCAAGTTCTGTCATTTAATTACATCCCCAGTCAATCCATCAGAGATGAGCTTAAAATAAAGTGGGATTCAGAAGTGATGAGGTACCTGGGAGTGAATATTCCAAAACATTTAGACCAAATAATATCTGTGAACTATCTCCCTTAATTTCCAATATCAAATCAGATTTGTCCCGTTGGAATATAATCCCCTTTCTTGGTTTAGCACAGCGGGTGGAAGCAATTAAACTCAATGTACTTCCAAGACTTTTATACTTATTTCAAAACATTCCGTCTGAACTCCCAAATGGACAATTTCAGGAACTGGACAAATTAATTTCCAGATTTATTTGGAAGGGAAAGAAACCTCAGATAAGGTTTAAAACCCTTCAACTATCCAAGGAGAAAGGAGGTCTCTCTCTTCCAAATATTAAAAACTATAACAGGGCAGCACAAATAAAAAATTTGGTTGATGTATGTAACCCATCCTACATAGCGCAGTGGAAAGAAATAGAATGCAAAATATCTAGTGATATCACTCTACAAGCTGTAATAGGTGATATTGGCTTAATTGATCATATACAAGATTCTAATCCATGGATGTCATCACTCAAAATTTGGTCCCACGTGTTAAAAGAGCACAGGTCCCAGGAGCCTTACCATTTGATGAGGTGGATAGCTCACGATTCAGATTTTATACCCAACAGGACAGACACAAGCTTTAAAAAATGGGCTGAAAATGGGCTGATTAACTATAATGATCTCTATATTGATGGAATATTCAGAAGTTTTCATGATTTAAAATCCCAGTATGGATTAACAAACCAAGACTTTTACAGGTTTTTGCAAATTAGACACTATGCTGAGAAAACTATAAAAAAGACTGATTTAGTTAAGACAGGTTCAGGTGTTTTGAAGGTTTTCTTATTGGGTTACAAGTCGGACCCGGGTCACAGAAACATCTCAAAGTTGTATAATGGTTTGAACGAGTTGAAGGAAACTTCACTCAATTCGGAAACTTGGGAAAAATGGATGGGACAACAATGGAGAAGTACGTCAGCTTTGACCTGGAGGGAGTTTGGGTGGAAGAACCTGGTAAGATTTTTCAAAACACCTGCACAACAGACTTTTCTAGATGCAAAATACATTTCGTGCTGGAGGTCCTGTGGGGGAAAAAAAGCAAATCATTATCATGTGTTTTGGCAGTGTTCACTGCTTTTGAATTACTGGAAACAAATCCAAACTTTTATGGATAAGGTGTTAAAGGTAGCAATTCCTTTCAATTTTGAGACGTTATATTTGGGTTTGAAACCGGACTCTGTCAAGGGATTTGTAAATAAGTATATGTTTAACATTATGTTGATAGCAAGTAAGAAAGCCCTTGACAACTGATATACCCAATGTTGAAGGCTGGTTTGATGTTATCCATGATATTTACGTGATGGAGAAACTTACTTTCATTTTAAGACTTGAACAAGAAAAGTTTAAAAACTGTTGGGCATCCTGGGTTGAGTCTATATCCACACTGAGATCAGACTTTACTTGATTTGAGATGTTCTGATTTATACGCTACCTCCCCCAAGGTTATGTTCAAGCTACTCAAATGTATATTTTATTTTTTGTTGTCTTTTTATTATTATTATTTATTATTATTATTATTTTATTTTTTTTCGTAAAAGAAAAAACTAAAAAACGATGTTTACATATTGATCTGTATAATGTACTGATATTTTGATCTCAATAAAAATGTCATAATTTATTTTAATCTTAATCCTCCATAACCTATGGTTATGGTAATAGTTCCCCCAGTTAAACGGGGCCATTTCCACCACTGTGCAAGTAAACGCATTTTGAGGGTAATTAAATCATAAGACTACAACTTTGTTACTATAAAACTAAATGTAAAATCTTGTAATGGGGCATCTTCCCCCACAACCTGGGGTAAATACCCCCCACTACTGGGGGAAGAAGCCCCCGGGGGTTGCCTTGCCTCACCAGCCATTTTGATCAATACAAACTTGGTATTTATGCATACGATTAACTTTTTCTTTTTTGTTTTCCTTTACTTGCAACCTAAATGTTACATAACACATAAAGAAATTATTTTTGATTGTTTTTAGAATGGTTTGATTATTGCCAATTCATTTCAAATTGATGGGCCTAGGACAATTAAATAAAAAAAATAAAAAATATAACTTTAATATCATTTATATTTAAATTACTGACATGAATAATACTGTTACATACAAAATTATGCAAGTGTGAACAAATCATTACAATTATGTGAATAATAGGATTATTTTCAATATTTTTACATCAATAAAACAACTATTACAATTTAATTTAGATGTGAACAAGCCAACATGTTTCATTTCAAATCAGAGAAACAATTTACAAATCAGGCCTAAAAAATGCAAAATCATTTAAATGCTATTCAAAGCAGTTCGCAAAAGCAATCAACTGAAGGGACTGTTTGGTAAGAATACTTATTTACGACTAATGTACAATACAAATATATATACGTACACACCAGAGGTTGCGCTAGACTTTTTCATTGTCTGTCATTTTGACTGACAGGGTCATAAAAATCCCGTCATAATCTATTTTCACCAGTCACTTTAATTTTTCAAATGATAATAATTAGGGATGAGCGAGTACAGCATTATCTGTATCTGTTAACCATATGAATTATCTGTATCTGTACTCGGAGTGGGCGGGGCCTAACCCGGAAGTGGGCGGGATTTAACCCGGAAGTGGGTCGGGTTGTGAGCGAGGTTTTAACCGGTATGTTATTTTAAGCATGCAACTGATCAGAAATTGTTATTTATTGCTGATTAGAAAACTATTTACAGGACAGCATCAGCATTGAAAAAAAAACAAACTCTGACGACCAGCAGGGAGAGGGAGAGTGTGTGTGTGTGTGTGTGTGTGTGTGTATGTGTGTGTGTAGCTTGATTTACAATATTTATACCACTACTAGCTTTATTTTTTCACGAAATACAGCAAGAAAGTGTCGGACACCATGCGTGAAGTAAAAAAAAACTGGTTAGAGCCAGGCAGCCAGATGACGGTTAAAAAAAGAAAAAAAAAAAATCTCCGACAGGAGACGCAACGCGAGTCGGCACCACGTCTGAACGAACCCACGTTTACCAGAACTCTACTGGTTCATAAGTAAGTACCAACCTAAGTAATAACAAACCTGAAGCTGAAGAAACCCTAAACATTAACGGAAAACGACCCGCGAACCTGAGTGACTGAGGGAGAGACAGAGAGCTGTTCTGTGTGTGAGTGATCAGAGCGGGACACAACAACACATCTGCATTGTGTAGGGGAGGGGCGCTGTAGCCTATCACAGAACCCAATGAGGATTTTCATTCAATCCGAGCACATTTATTGACTCGTATTACTCGTATAATACTCATACTCGGCAAAAGTGCTTTATCCGTACATAATAATGACATGTTCAATAGCATTTAATTTTAATTCATTTTTTAATTAATATTCAGTCCAAACAAGCTGAACAAATAATCCACACCGTGGATACACACATCAAGCAGAAGTATGTCACTTTTTCTCCGCAGTAACAAAAACAAATGACTTTGTGGCCCCAGTAGCTACATATGAACAATGAATAATGAAATATGAACAGTTCACCTGTGGCCTAAACGCACAGTCTGACCGCGAAGCTCCACTATACGCGAATCGCCTGGCGGGGCGGCCATTTGCTGCGCAAAGCATGCTGGGATTGTTTGCGGCGCGGAGCCAGCTGCGGCGCTGCCTGGCTCGGCTTCTGAATTTGCATAAAGTTGGGAGATTTCAACTTTATGCAAATATTCGCGCAGCGAATCCACGCGGTCACCATTCAGCAAACAGGACGTGGGTGTGGGCCGTGACGTTGATCGTTCTAATTCATTACCACAATGCGGGCGGGAGCTAATTGATCCACTAGTCAACACGCCCCCAGCGACCAAGTTTTCAAGGCGGCGCGATGTCACGCGGATAATTCGCGTATAGTGGACATTCAGCCTGATTCATTACCACAATGCGGGTGGGACCTAGTTGATCCACTAGTCAACACGCCCCCAAGCGAACGAGTTTTCAAGGCGGCGCGATGTCACGTGGATAATTCGCGTGACGTGGGGCTTCTAGGTCCACCTTCCTCCTGGTCCGCATGGACTTGAATCGCGTGCCCGCTTGCGCGTAATCAAATGTTTCAAGTGGGTTTGTTGTTTCAAATGTTTCAACACTCAACTGCCATGACATTTTTCTTCTTTTGTACTTTTCTTCTTCTACAAGAGCCAATTAATATGCTCATCGCCACCAAGTGGTCAGGGGTGTGAATTGCAATCTGTCAAAATGACGGATGGCCCTCAGATTTTTCCGTCACCATTAAAAAGAAAGGATCAATGACGGAAAATATTCGGTTAACGCGACCCCTGGTACACACATTCTCTATATTTATTTATATTTATTCGAACTATAGTGTACATGCTGCTACCCATTTCAGAGCCTCTGGTTTGGAGCGAATAAACTGCGCTACCCAAAGAGTAGTTTCATCAGAAGTTGGCGGTATAGGCTACGTTACGCGTGGCTGTAATAAACAGTAGAAGAAGTAGAGGTTGCAAACCAGAATCAAAACAATCAATTTGGTCATTTCATAAAAATGGAGAGGTCTTCAGGAATTAGTTTCAGATAGGAAAGTTGTATTTTATCTTTCATGTCGGCTATTATTGACCATGTTTCATGTTGTCCAGCGATGAAGACAAAGAAATACAAGGGTTCTAATGCACGCAGCAAAGGTGGAGGCACCATTCACATGGAAGAGACAGTGCATGCAATAATTCTGGGAGGTCATAGTGGACACACATTTCACAGCCAGCCTTTAGCTTAACTTTCTTGTCCAAGCCCACTTTTGAACTGTTGTGCAATATGATTGGTCCATTCATTGAGCCCATTCCAAACCCTTGACGATCTCCTGTTCCAACCTAAAAATGCATTGCCATCGCATTGTAGAAGTTGGCCACCTGTGGAGAATACAGGGTTGTGGCAGAGACATTTGGTGTCATCAAGACAACCGTTCACCACTGTGTGTACGTGGTGTTCAGGGCCACGATTCAAACTTTTGAGCCAATTAGTCAAATTACCCAACGTGGCTGCAGCACAGGCGATGGCTACCGCAACTCCACAACGCAGCTTGTGCCACCTGTGTATGGTGCACTGGATGGGACCCATATCCCCATCCTTTCCCCATCCGATGGATACTGGGACCATAGTTTTACAAGCGCTTGTGGATGATCAGTTTCAAATCATGGATATTTGTGTTGGATCACCTGGCAATGTGCACGACACAGCTGTGCTCACCATGTCTGACTTGTACAGGTATTATTCCAAACAACCATTTGGTTACCTTCTTAGTAGACTTGAAAATGGCTCTACTCATATGCTAGCCTATTAATGTAGGCCAATGCAGATGTAGAGGGGGTCTAGGTGCCTATACTGATAGCCAGATCTACCCAGCTTATCTTCTACTCCCATGGCTCATGAAGGGGTTCTCTGGTCCAAACCTTTCAGAGGAGGGAGAGGCTTTCAACATTCATCTCAGTGCTGTTCGTGTGAAGGTTCAGCACACATTTGAGCACCTTAAGGTGAGATGGCGTATTCTTGCCAAGCGGCCGGATGTTCACCACTCCTTAATGCCAACAGTTGCATGTTGTGTGTTACACAATACTTGTGAGAAGGAGAAGCAGAGAGGCAAAGGCCTTCGGGGATGCCCTTGTCCATCGTGTGGCAAACTAACTTTACCTGGCAGCTCCCTAAAACTATGAGGACAAGGACAGATAGCCTCTCACAGACAAATGCAGCCATTCATCTCAGGGAAATGTACATTGACTCGTCAGCTACTTGATTATTGTGCGGTCTTAGAATTGACTGGTGTACCAATAAGTATTATTATAACATAAGTGTATGTGCAGTGCAGGATTAACAAATGACATGTTTTCACTTCATTATATTTTGTAGGTTTTTTGTTCAGTGCAGGATTAAGAAATGTTTTGCAATGTGGAATACAAAATTAGTTGAAATTGTCATAAGAGTAACTGATCACTGAGAACAAAAAAATATTCCTTTGAGAATAGTGTTTGTTGTATTCATATTTATATACATTTATATATTTATAAAAAACACAATCATTTCTGGTTACGCACCAACAGTATCATGAAAATAAAGCTTTCATTTCTTCCACATCAACTCAGGTTGTTTTTTAAAATACAGCTTGATTTCTTGCATGTTGTGCAGTGCAGTATGCAACTCAACAAGCCATACAACTTACATCCTTTTAAAATATATATCAAGAAAACCAATGACCTTGGAAAGTGCAATCAATTGTAAACATACCACTGTCTCCCTAAATTGGGAATAAGAACATCAAAAACATGCTCTTGTGAACATCAAAAACAAGTTGCAATGGGTTTCAAAAGGATTGAAAAGGAAACATTGCTTTTATTGCCTACTCCAAATTTGAATGACATGCTTGAATTTCGTGAGTCAGCAGAGGTAGTTGGATGTTAGTTGTAGGAGGTTGAATGTTGTTAGTTGTGAGGGTTAGAATGGTAGTGGCTGTGGGAGGTAGACCATTAGTTGTAGGACATCGTTGGCTGTTCGTTGTAGGAGGTAGACGGATTGTTGTAAGAGGCAAATTAGGGTGTTTGGAAATGGCTTTGCACTGTGTTGTCATTGCCCTGTTTCACTGCAAGCAGCCATTATCTCACATGCATGTGAGTGTCTCTCTGCTAATTGTGCACAGCGCTCAAAGCACTGCACGGCTTGACCTAGAACAGTGGAAATGGACTGCAGAGTTGCTTGATCTTTTTCTGTTTGCTCCTGCTGTTCTTGAAGGAGGCCATCAAAGATGGCCTCTCCCCTGCTCTTGACATAGGCCTATTATTTTGCAGTGGAACGTCTCCAGAAACTTTGACATCTTGGTGGTGCTCCTGACCTCTTGATCTGGGCTAGGTCTGATTCATTTAGTGAAGATCTGTCACATCCACTTCCATTGAGCCCACGGGGTCAGGCCTATCCGTGAAACTTATATTTCTCAAAACTTCCCTTTCCCGCCTGATAGTATTTCCATGACTTGTGTGAACACGTTTTGTCAACCTAGACCTGCAAATGTCAAAGCACCGTGTTCCAAAAAGAGGATAGGCTTCAGTAGCCTAATAGGGAAGTGAGAATCATAAATTCTCTTCCTTGTATGTGTTGTCTGTCTATGTGAGGAGACACAGACAGTGTCTCTCCCCTAACTACGTGTCTATGGGGAGAGGTGGTCGATTATGTGATCTCTTTTTCTTCTGAGATATTTAATACAGGTGAGCATTCTAACTTCTCTTCCTTAGGTATGTGTTGTCAGCTCTGTATGTGGCTATGTGAGGATTAGTTAAGAGTATGTTTTGTCTGTTGTTTTTATTTTTTTCTTAAAGGTCTCCTTCGGTAAACCGTTTTTGCTTGCTCCTTTTGGAATATGATAGGTCACTCCTAGTTGCATATGCATGCTGCATGTGGAAAATGTTATTCTACCCCCATTGCATGCATTAGCCAATGTAAGAACATAGACGGACAAGGAAGTCAGAAACGAGGAAGTGAGAAAAAGCCCAACAGTCTGACGTATGAATGTGTATGAATATTCATGACCTCGCCTATCTTGGCTTGAGACCGCCCTCAGGAAAACAGTATACGGCATTTCAGAATGTTTGTAAATAATAGGCATCAAGATACTTCTGTTAATGATACTAAATGATACTAAAGATAATGCTGCATCTCTCGGTTTCATTAAAAAAAAAGTATTACGTCGCTATCATTTTCCATTCTGGAGATAGACGAGAAAGAGTCCAGCAATACCCCGACTTCTGAAACAACATGTAACACACGTTAACCTGTAGGCTGCCTTAAACCTGGGTTTGCTCAGTGACCTATAGTGTAGCCGTAATGAATTCAATATGTACGACTTTATTCTCGTAATTAATTCAATATTTACGACTTTATTTTCGTAATTTTATGAAAAAAAAATTCTTAATGTGGCCCTAATACTCGATATGAGACGTCACGTAGCGGCGCCCCGCAAGAAGACAATCATTCATTCAAGCCATGTACTGTTTTCTCGATCGCTCTGCCCTGTCAAATGATATGGAGGGGTTTGTTTACTAGTTCTGCCATCGGCGAACGCTTTGTCTTTTGCCACCCGGAAGAACGTATATTGTTGTTGTGACGTCGTGGTGATTTGTCGTGTTGATAACATAGACATCTTATATCATGAATGTATCTAATGAATGTATATAGTAACATATGTACACTCAATAATAATTGATAGGTTTTATATAGCGCTTTTATTGGAGGTCACTCAAAGCGCTTTACATAGTGTGTGTGTGTGTGTGGGGGGGAGATATGACACCTCATCCGCTACCAGTGTGTAGCACCCACTTGGGTGATGCACGGCAGCCAGTATGCGCCAGAACGCTCACCACACACTGGCACAGCAGAGAGGTGAGGAATGAAACTAACCAATTAGAGACCAGGGGATGATTAGGTGGCCATGTTGGTACAAGAGCCGGGTTGGGAATTTGGACACCGGGGTAAGCACCCCTACTCTTGCGATGAGTGCCACAGGATCTTTAGTGACCACAGGGAGTCAGGACCTCGGTTTAACGTCTCATTCGAAAGACGGTGCTCTAGACGGGACGGAGTCCCCGTCTCCATCTCCATCCCGGGGCATTGGGGATCTTACAGAGGCCAGAGGGATGAGCACCCCCAACTGGCCCTCCAACACCGCTGCCAGCACCAACTGGTCTCCCATCCAGAGATGGACCAGACCAGCCCCTGCTTAGCTTCCAAAGAAACCAGCAGTGCAAGGCAGGTAGCCATGGTGCTGGCTGAAGAAACCTGTAGGAACCCTGAACCAGGACCTGGAGACTGCCCTACATTATCGCCTACCATCCCACAGTGTGGTGTCTAAATCTCTCAGCTTTGGCAGCTTGTTAAAGCACTGTATAGCACCCGCCTCCTTACCCACACCCGGTCCCGTGAACACATCACTCCCATTCTCCACTCTCTCCACTGGCTCCCCATCAAACAGCGCATCACTTTCAAGATACTCCTCCTCACCTTTAAAGCCCTCCACCACCTAGCCCCCCCCCTACCTGTCTGACCTCCTCGTCCCCCACCGCCCCACCCGTGCCCTCCGATCCTCCTCCACTCTCTCCCTCACACTACCCAGATCTAAACTCAAATCCTTCGGCGACAGAGCCTTCTCCCGCACAGCACCCCGACTCTGGAACTCTCTCCCCCAACCTGTCCGCGACTCACCCTCACTCCTCACATTCAAATCCCGTCTGAAAACCTTCCTCTCCTCCCAAGCCTACGATCTCTCCTAACCTTAACTGCTGTCCTGTCCCCCCCCCCCCCCCCCCCGTATTCCACCCCATCACCTTGCCCTTGTTGTCACCCCCCAACCCCCCCCCCCCCCGTTTGTCTCTTCGCCCTCTTGTATGCGTCCTTGGGTCATTGAAAGGCGCAATAGAAATTCCATGTATTATTATTATTATTATTATTATTGTATAGTGTGTAGTAGCAGACAATCTTGGAGCCCACGGATTAGCTGGATTTGTTGCATTGTTCTGGAGTCTCTGTATGCAGATTTTGCACAGATATAGAATTGGAATTTCAATCCAAGGAAGTAAATTCAGGTGCTTTTAGGTTTAGATAAAATAAGTCAGTGAAGCCGGCACAATAGAGTGTAACTGTTCGCTGTGGTGTTAAAAAAAAAACCTGCATTTTAACTGGGCACGTTGCTCATTTTCATGTTTGCACAGGCTATCCTACTGACATTGCACATGATTTGGGGGCATTGAGGGGATTGGGGATCTCCAAAAAGTATTTCACCCTTGACAGCCTAAACACATTGATTCTGACATTTCCGTACAAGTGGGGAGATAAAACCAATTGACACACAACAAGTTATACCACACACTTTCACATCTAAAAAGACAATAGGGGCAATGCCCATTAAAATGGGCATTACTGAGATTGCTTCCCTTTATCATTGGGAAAGTGATACCGGAAGATGAGCCAGCATGGTGGGTCATTCTAGACTTGAAGGACATACTTGAACTGGTTGTAGACCCAATTCAAACAGATGAAATTATTGCTTTTCTCAAGGCCAAAATCTCTGAGCGCAGACAGCGCCATCTTGAACTCAAAACATAATTATCTGGAGCACTATCCAAATGATAAGATCCTTTGGACCTCTAGTTGAGCTTGGTAAAATGTGATTTGAGGCCAAGCACAGCATCTTCAAGCAGGTAGCTTGCCATACAAATTGCTTCGATTTCTAGTCATTCAACAGACTGTAAAAAGAAAAATCTCTCAAATGTGTTATTTTATAACCAAACAATCATTCTTGCCTCCCTATAACTGAACATATTTGATGATATTGTATCCAACTAGGTGGCATCCAAAATATTGTCCCCCTGCCTTCATATAACTTAACAAAGTGGTCACCTGCCAGAAAATTCACAATATACGTAGCAGATTTGGATCTTTCAAAGTGACTGTTGAATGTAATGACATCAGTGAAATGTACACTCTATGGCCTGAGGGGGCCCTAATACGGCGTTATTATGAACCACGCAAGGCCAGTGCTGTTGGATCAAATAATGTGTCTCCTGTAGGAGAGGTAGTGCCTGCCGGTGTCAATTAATTTGAGTATGTCCATTCGGGTCCTTTATAACTGTCGTGGCATGCGCTTGGGCAGGGGACAAAGCTCGCCACATTGATATTGACAGTTTGCTGGAGGAATGTGACATTTTATGCCTGCAAGAGACTTTTTTACCTGTCCAAGAGCTGGAAAAACTGAACTCTTTTAATCCAAAATTTCATGGAGTGGGGGAATCAACCACTGATCTCAGCACAGCAGTAGTTAGAGGCAGGATACCAGGGGGAGTGGCTGTGCTTTGGGACAAAAAACTTGATGATGTGATGAAGCCAATTAGGCTGGATGTTGATTGGTGTATTGGTTAACAATATACATATAATGGCAGTAGTTTTGTTATCCTAAATGTATATACACCGTATGACTCTCGTGAAAATGAAGATGAATATCTCAATAGACTGGCTTTTATATCAATGCTTTTATACAAGATAATAATACATCCAGCGTATATGTTATTGGGGATATGAATGCTGACATTGCAGACAATAACTCTGTATTTGCTAATCACTTGACCCACTTCTGTGAGGATAATAATTTTGTTTTGTCAAGCAAACTGCTACTGCCCATTGACAGTTACACATACATTAGTGAGGCCTGGCACACCACATCATGGCTTGACCATTGTATTAGTACAGCCGATGGGCATGTGGCTCTAGGCAACATGAGCATTAAGTATGGGGTGGCAGTGACAGACCACATACCCCTTGCACTTACTGTAAATGTTAATGATATTCGACATCAGTCAGTAATGATAGAGCTGCAAATAAAGAGTTTGCTGCAAAATTAGACTGGTCATCTCTCACTAAAGATAACTTGGTGGCCAACAACACAGACAAACACCTGAGTGATATACATCTGCCCAAGGAAGCTATTTTGTGTAAGGACGCCAGTTGTAATAGGGATGACCATAAGAAAGACCTCTGTGCCATGTATGACAAAGTGGTGGCGGCTCTGTATGATAGTGGTAAACCTTTTCATAAACATGTCACACAGAACAAGAAACCTAACATTAAACCTGGCTGGAATGAGCATGTAGCTATGTACCAAACTGAGGCTCGTGAAGCTTTTAAACTCTGGGTCATGGCTGGAAAACCTAGGCAGGGAGCTTGAGCATAAAAAGCTTGCCAATGCCAGATTCAAGTATGCTGTGCGTTTCATAGCCAAAAATGAGCAAGCTATGAGGGCTGATTCTATGGCCAGTAAAATCATGTGTAAGCTCTTAACAATTGTAAACCATCCCTCCCATGTAATGTTGAAGGCACCTCTGGTACAGACAACATTGCAGCATTATGGCGACAGCATTATTTCTCCTTGTTTAACTGCATAAAGAGTGATCCATATGTGGTTAACTCTGATATAAGTGTTGAAACAATAAGCAGTCATGTGGTTTATGATGCCATGCATCAGGCTTGGAATTTTGTCATTTTAGGGGCAAGGCCATTTGGCCTTCGCGTTCACATTTTTTTTAAGGGCACAAAGGCCACATGACAGGGCACAAAGGCCATTTGGTTAAATTACGCTGGTTTTACCTTTCAGATTAATACATTAACATTCTCATTCACCAAGAAACATTAATTATGTATGAAAACATTTATTTTAATTTAAAAACATCATATTTATATATATATAATTTTATTTTTATTTTTATATCATACATTGCATTTAGAGAAATGTACCTAGTTCCGTCGACAATCGCGCCCCCCCCCCCCCCCCGTCGACAATCGCGCCAAATTTTGTTCCCACTCCAGCCCTGGTCCCCACCACTTCTAAAACCAAACTGATGCCCTTGGATGGCCGTACAGCCCACCACGCGTCACTAGCGTTGTTTACTCTGGAACTTTGACAGGGGCACAAAGGCCCCTGTCGTGAAATTCCCACCCTGCCATGCATACACTGCCAGATAATAAAGCATGTGGTATGGACTTAATATCAGCCGAACATCTTAAAAATGCTAGTTTGAGGCTAGCTCCCCTCGTAGCTCTCAGCCTCACTGGTTTTATGATCCATGGTATTCTACCGGATTCAATGCTATCCATCCTGCTTGTCCCAGTGCTTAAGGACAAAGCTGGGAGAGCGAGTTGCATGGACAATTATAGGCCTATAGCACTAGCCAGCATTCTTTCAAAAGTTGTGGAAAAGATCCTGCTTGACATAGTAAGTGTATATCTCTCTTCCTGTGACAATCAGTTTGGATTTAAACCAAAGCATGGGACAGACATGTGTATATACAGTATGCACTCAAGGAAATAGTGAACCTGTACAGGGCCAAAAATGAATCTGTCCTTATGTGCTTATTTATAGATGCTTCCAAAGCATTTGATAGAGTGAATCATAGGAAGCTATTCATGAAGCTAACACAAAGGGGTGTGCCTGGTTACATTGTGAGGGTTCTGGTCTACTGGTATGCTCACCAGAAAATGCAGATCAAATGGGGAGGCAGTATATCAGCCCCCTTTGGAGTTGGCAACAGTGTTAGGCAGGGTGGAATCCTGTCACCAATTTAATTTAATTTATATGTTAATGATCTGTCAATGAAATTGAGAGCCTGTAACACAGGGTGTATGCTTGGTGAATTGCTGGTGAACCACATTATGTATGCAGATTATCTGGTAATTGTTAGCCCAAGTAGTGCTGGACTACAGCAACTACTAAATATTTGCACTGCGTATGGTATAATGCATGACATTAAATACAATGCTAGCAAGTGTGTGTTATTGTGTTAAGTGAGTGCTATTTTTTTGCTATGTAGAACCAAGGAAGACTAAAGGCTGAAATTCCCTGCTTTTAAACTATCTGGCAATGTTCTTGAAGTATGTAGCAAGATTAAATACCTTGGACATTTTATAAATTATGAATTAAAAGACGATGCTGATATATACAGACAATGCTGTAAACTGTATGCCCAGCCAAACACCATTGTATGCAAGTTCAGCTTCTGCTCAACACAAGTGAAAGTAGCCTTGTTTAAAGCATACTGTACACCGCTTTACTGTGCCCACTTCTGGTCAAGCTACAAGAAATCAAGCATCCAGAGGCTGCAGGTTGCGTACAATGATGCTATGCGCATCCTTTTAAAAATACCCAGGGGGGGCAGTGCCAGCCAGATGTTTGTCACTGTAGGAGTGAGTACATCCCATGCTCTCTTAAGACATTTAATGTGGGAATAGTATCATTGTGGCACTTGTAAATCCCCCTGTGAGCTGAAATGTTTGCACATAACCTGATTTCTTATACTGTATATTTTGTATTGTACTTGTCTTGTGCTATTTATGGACCTGAGTCTGGAATAAAGTTTTCAATATAAAATCTGCAACAACTGAATTCAATCGAGGCATACATTAACGATTGTACGACTGCATGAGTCTGAGGGTGCAAAGATGACCTCACTTGAATCCCCTGTATTTCAATATTTATTTCCCTGCCTTCTCCAAAGTCAAAGTGCAGGTGGGTGATGTGGAAAAAGACATTGAGAAGGTGGTCATGGGGATCTTTGTATTCCGCAAATAGGGGGCAGCAGATACGGAAGTTCCAGAGGATGTCTCTATTGTAATACAAGGTGTCACCATTCCCAACAACCTAGGAAGTGTGAAAAGTATACTGTTACAGTGGCTTGTAATAGTTTTGCAAAGGGGGATAAAAGCATAGGCCTACAGCATAGTTTACTCTCACTTGTTCTGAAATCCACTGTTTGTAAATGCATTAAAGGAGAACTCCGGTGTAAAATGGTTCTGGGATATGTTTAGTACGATAACGAGTTTGAACATTCCATGGAGTGCAAAAAAAAGCGTCTACTACGCGAAGCTCAGTTCGCTGTTTTTAGCCGATTCTACCAAACTGCTACACGTTTGAGTGCTAAGGGCATATCACCTGGTAAAAAATAAATCGCTTTTTTAAAGCACTTACAAGGCTAGAAATAGCCTGACACTTCTTTGGTAGTATAATGAGGGTCTTAACATATAAAACAAGGCATTGACAACTTCGTAAGTGAAGAAGTAGAATCGGCTAAAAACAGCTAACTTAGCTTTGTGTCGTATAGGCTTTTTTTGCTCTCCATGGAACGTTCAAACTCGTTATCATACTATATCATATCCCAGAACCATTTTACACCGGAGTTCTCCTTTAAGGCATTTCCTGAAATTGTTGTACAATGTTTATTGTAATATTCCTACAAAAGGGGATACTTTGCTATTCAGTACTTATTCTATTGATGTTGAATTAAAACTCATTTAACAGTATAGTTAAAATATAGATAGAATTTTACAACACTGGACATGACTGGCACCAACACTGTCGTTCTTAAAATTGATAATTCAGAGGATTATCAATGGCCGGTGTACCATTTTCTGGTTTACAGTACTGTGGAGGGTTTATGTGGAGTGTGTGTTGTTGATGGCTGGTTTACAGCCTCACCTGGCCTGAGTCGGACTAATTGGACTCTGGCTGGGTGGGGCTGCACACCTGTGGTGCATGAGCAATCATGGCACCCAGGATAAACCAGCCATCAACACACACACTCGAGGAGGAGCACTGTCATGACAAGAAGTACCATCAGCTCGGCGAATAACATCTTGCCTGTAAAACTCCAATAAACACCTTGAACTACATCTACCCGTGTCCTGTGTCGGAGGGCCCCAAAGGAAAGCCACTTCGGTGGCGTGTGGCCGGACTAACCCTGCCACAAGTACTAACTATACTGTTAAAGTGACCTGTAATAGTTTTGCAAACCGTAAAAAAAACAAAGCAAAAAACCTGTAAGTTTATTGTCTGGTTTAATAGTATTAGAAAATGACCTGAGATTCTGATCTTCCTGCCTCAAAACCAGCTTTTGAGTCACTGTTCTTAAATGTTATACGATTATACAACATACAGTTTCACAAAGGAAATAAAATAGGTAAAACTAACATTCATGAGATATGTAGGGGTAACACAAAAAAAACACATTTTGCCAATAGAAAATTGGCAACATTTTAGAGTTTTTAGAGTTATTTGTTGTTATGTATACATGTATATGTTGTGCTCACATAATTACATTTCATTTGATGACGCTAATGCATTTATGTTGGATTTACATATTTAAATTGGATGGAAATCCTGCCCATAATTTAATTATGTTGATCTAACATGTTTTTTTGAGTGCAGGTTAGAAATAAATAAATGATACATAACACCCCTGGCAGTCTATTGTGATGTTCATCCTTGTTTCAGTTAGTAAGCTTATTGGGGCAATAATAGGGAGTTTGTTAATTAACCTTAATAATTGTCTGACAGTTTGACATATGCACGTGTTTACTGGATAAGGTTAATTATAGTGACAGATGTTGATGAAAAACACAGTCCAACATTTGACAGTATAACATACACAAAGCCGACCAAACTATCAGTTTTTAAAAGGTCATCGGTTTAATATCCTAATTCTTGAATAAATGTAACGTCACAAAAGCAGCTGTCTCATAATGACAGTGGCAGGGCAGCCAAGTTCAACAGCAGAAGCCAGGGAAAAACTATGACATCACTGAGAAACGCCAGTGTCTGCTTGATGGAGCAACAACATCTATAAAGCCAAGTTTACTTCCCGCTTCTCCATGCAAATCAAAAGCAGTGGTTTAGATGCAAGAACATTATGCAACTGGATCAGCAACATTGACAGATAGAGGTAGGAATGTGATATTTTGATCTCTTACATAGGATGGAAGATGTGCTTTATTTCAGTCAATTAGTGTGACCAACTGAATCTGCGTTGTGCATTTTGTTTTAAGGAAAGACGTGACCCAGGATCTCAGTCTGGACTCGGGACATCCGACGTCCATTTATTGTTTGCCGCTCTGAAGATAAATAAAAAACAACAGCTTCCTTCAGAAAGTGCCATTAAACAATTCTCCAACTCCTGTTCCCAAGAGAATCAGAACAAAAGGGCAATTACATACAAACAACTTAATCACAAAAATGTAAAGAAAATAAAAGATATACCTGAAGATAAAAAAAACAATCCTTAAACATTTCTCCAACTCCTATACAAAGCACACAGAGGGGGAGGGGTATTAGCATGATGACACGAAGGTTAGGTGCATGCTAGCATATCATAATAAAAGATAATGTTCTCTGTAGCACCAAAACACTGCAACATTTTACATGACAGTTCCTTGTCAATATATATAGTCAAAATAATTAATATAAAGCATTGTAAACTATAAGATGGTTAAAGATTTGATCACAAAATGAGGGGAAATAAATGCACACACCTCTTCCCAAGAGAATCAGAAAGAAAGGGAAGAGAGCCGGGGGGACAGGAAACTTATGGGGTTCTCATAAATGTGGGCGGTGGTACAGAAGGAGGTGGAGCTAAATCACAGAACAAAATCAAATAGAATAGGGGCACATAAGGCAGCTGTAAAGCTAAACTTCAGGTAATACAACTACAACAAAAGGCAATTTTGTGTAATTATAATTAAAGGGATATTACACCCTGTTACATGAGCATACATGCCAGCTCTCATACATTTTTTTAAAATTCCATTTGAACCATTGCAAAAATTATTGAAATCCTGCGGCAATGACTGTATAATATGTATTTTAGCCGGAAGCGTCATTAAAAATCTTAAATTGCTCAAAAATGCAAAACATACTAGGGTGGAGGTGGGGGGCATTAAAGATAGATAGATAGATAGATATAAACTTTATTGATCCCAATCCTGGGAAATTTCTTTTTAGCCATCAACCTGTCCTCAACGGAAATGACTATTACAAAATGGACAGAATGGACGACAGGCCAACACACACTAATGTAGCCACGGAAACATCATCACACCATGATCAGCATAACACAGACCTTCTCACTCAGATAGCCACGGCAACACTTCCACATCACGTTAACGTGTACACAAGGGGACAGCATAGCGGTTCCAACCCTAAATGTACATGAATCAACGAGAAAATCCAGAAACAGAATCGCAAGATTGATTCTGCTCCATTGAGTCAGCTCCAATGAAAAAGCAATACATCCAAATGTCAAAAATATGTTGCAAAATCATTCACATTAACTGCTGAAAAGCAATTGGCGTATCGCAATCGTCTGAAAAAATTGTTTTGATTTTGCCGCGTGCAATCTCTTTATTGTCATGTCTGGCTGTCAAAAACAAAACATTCCCTACTAAACCAATCAGCAATAAGTTGACGCGTACCTCTGCAGATGCGAGCAATAAGCGCAAAAGTGGCACTCTCTCGCAACAGGGCTTTTTTACCCAAACAGCTGATCTACAGGCAGCGTAGTACAGTGCGCGACACAGTTGCGCTTATGCGTAGGAATACATAAGTTCTAGGCTTGAGAAAATCTAGTGCCAAAGGAAAGGGCTATCTGACGGCAAGGTAAAGCGGTGAGAATATTATTTATATAGTGTACACTTAAACTGATATTGATTTTCTTTAAGGTGGGCCTTTTTTTAGGCGGCTAAAATACGTTTTGCTGCTGACCCTGTTCACAGCAGTACATTGCTTAGCGTCTGTGCTGGTACAGCTGTCTACTTCTCCAAACTGGGGGGGAACTGACCGCCTTCCACTGTAGGTAATACACTGGATAAGTACCTCATACAACCCCACTTCAAAAAATTGGAACTATCTATTTAAAAACCTCTTATACTACAAACGCAAAACATGTTTTTTTATTATTGTTTTGCAATATTACCTATCATTGACATAATTATATTTTCTAACTTTTATAACAAGAAAAAATACAACTTTTCTATTCTGTATTCTGACTGTTCCTAACCTGCCCCTTGACTTGTCTTCTGAAACAGCCCACAGGTGTGCTTCCTCCTAGTGTGTGTGAGCTTCTTTATATGTATGACTTTGACAACACTTCCCTCTTTGCCTTGCTAGTCACCATGTCACTATTGTGCTGAAAGGAAGTGACAGTATCATAGAAGAACATCAGCGTCCCATTCAACAAGGCTCCTTTCTTCCCCTGCCTGTGACTTGCGTTTCCTTTTCTCTCAGTCCTCTCTTTTCTTCTACGCCTTCCTCTTTGTCTCTCATTACTTCTCTATTTTTTACCCTTCACTCTTCCTCTCTCTCTCGCTCTCTCTCAAACTCTCTGCATTGGTTGTCTTTGATATGCTAAGTAGGGCCCTATTTATAAATTGTGTGTGTATGTGGAAACAGTATATTACACAAATAACACATGCCCATGTCTAGTAAAAAGAGAGAGAACGAGGGTGGGCCATGGAGAGGAGAGAGAATGAGAGAGAGGAGAGGGAGAGGAGAAAGAGCCAGGAAGACTAAAAACTGGGTTAAAAAGACGGGTGAGATATATCTGGTATCTGATTGAGAGAGAGACTGCTGACATAGAGGGCCGTCTGTAACATGTGACACGCAGGGTTGAATAGGCGTTTGGCATTATCATCCCCACTGCTTGGAAGCTTGTAATGAAATGAGACAGGATCAGCGAAAGCCCTAGAAAGACGCCATTGTGAGCACTGAGCTTGGAGCCTGATAGTCGCAGCCTGTAGGCCGTGCGCCAGCCCTCTCTCTTGATGTCCTGACCACCACACACTTGCCCGCCTTTTTGACAGCTCCAGCAGCATCTTTGGGCCAAAAAAGACCTTTACAGGTTCTTGGCATGAAGGAGAATGAAAGGGAATTGAAAGGCTTTTTCTCTTGCCACTCCAGAATCATATAAAGATGGAAATTCTGTGATTTCAGGAAAGCTGGGAAGGCTGTGTACATCAGGCGCGTTTCATTTATGTGTGCCAGATCACCAGCATGGGCAATGTGTAACCTCGTGAGACCATCCAGATATTCAAGTTTGCATTTCGCAATGAATATTAGTCTGGCCTTGGCCGCTCATCAATTGATTTACAAATATGGACTCTAGCCAATCAGATTTAGTAACTCAGTGACGATCTTGCTCTCTTCACTCTTGCCGAATCTGGTTGGAAGTAAAGCGAAAACAAGCCCACTGTACAGATTTCTGGTAATCTTTAAACATTGTTATTCAGTTTATTTCAGATAAAACAGTTTTGATTGCTTCGTAGATTACTACACCTTATTCGGGATCCGCCATAGTTTTCTCTTTAAGTTGGCAGACTGTTGTTCGTCATGAATTGAATTCGGTTTTTATATTTTTGGATGAGGCTTTTAATGGGCTTGAGGTCAGACTAGGGACTGACTAAGGGCGATTTCACACTAGGGACCCAGGCCCAGATCGAGTACATTTGACCCTAAAGTCCAGTTTGTTTGATTAGTGTGAAAACAAGTATACAGTACCCGATTCTGTACCGAGTCCACTTGAAAACGTGGTCTCGAGTACGGTTCATGAACCATACTCGGGTACAATACGCATCAGGTGTGAAAGCTACTGCACCAAAACATGGAAGTGGATTGCTATTCTGAATATCTGTGTCTGCGTGAAGCATGGGCCAATCTCATGTTCTAAACTGCACGGCCATAGCTGATAGAGTAAGTGGGCAGGCGAGAGGGTCGTTCTTGCCATTATCTCCAAAATATCAATAATAGTAGGCATAGCGTGAAGGTCGACTCCATTGTATGGGCTTGGGATCTTGCGATTGGTGTGCTTTTCTACAGTGGAGCGACAACATACACACCAACAAATGTTGGGTAGTGTACTCTTCTTCTTTGTGTTAATTGGCCACTGGCAAACCAACTAGGTGCATACCGCCACCCACTGTATCGGAATGTGTATGTACACAACAACAATACCAATGTGAAAGCTGACTGCCGGGGGAGTGGAGCGGCGGGCAGTCGTACTCAGGCACGGTACAAAGCAATCGTACCTAATGTGAAAGCGTATGGCAAGCTGTTTTAACATTTAGGGCCCTATCTTACACTCAGCGCAATTGACTTTGTACACTGGCGCTTGTACAATTCCTATTTTGCACCCGACGCACATTGGAATTTTCCCTCAACCGGCGCAAGTCCTTCACTTGAATGAACTTGCGCTCCGGGGGCGGTTCAGTGAAAACAGGAGGCGTGTCCCGGCGCAAACGTTCCCTGTTGATATTTTGCAGTTTCAGAAAACAATTGCGCCACAGACCAGGAAAAACCGAGTCTAAAGTCAGTGGCGCTTATTCAGACGCTATTTTAAGGGCGCATGCTTGGCCATAATCAGGGGGGGGGATGCGCGATTGTTGACGGGGGGGCGGGTGCGGTCCAAAAATAATAATACACAAAATACAAAATAAAATAAATAAATAATTACGGCCGTTCGGGAAATCTCCCGAACCTCCCGATGGCCATAATGTAGCGTGTGTACAACGTGCATGCACTTTGCTTCTCTCATCTACAAGGAAGCAGTTCCCATTTTTGCAAACCATACATACAAGCAAAAATATTACCACATATGTGAAAAAATAGACATAAATCTAGCGTACACAGTTACCCAAAATATTCAGGCTAATAGTAATGACGGATCAAATTAACCTGTTTGATAAATAGTCGCAAGACACATAGGTATATAAGGACACCAGGATGACACCTTTTATTATGCCAGCAACAGCGCGTGAAATGTTTTATAATCGGAAACACACAGAAACACGCGGTGTAATTGAAAGAACATTCGGCATACTGAAAAAGCGCTTCAGCTTATTTGACAGAAGAGCTGCATCATCTATAAGCAGTGCTTGAAGTGGGCCGCACTCTTGAAGAGTACGCACCGGCACTTTTTCTTGCGTACCGGCACTTGTCACAGGCTGCCCCCCCACCCCCTCGTCGGTCGTAGGTCCGGGGTGGGTTATGATCGCGCCCCCCCCCCCCCCCATCGACAATCCCCCCCCCCCCCCCCCCCCCCCGTCGTACGCAGTACCGGCACTTATTTTTTTCCACTTCAAGCACTGTCTATAAGCAAAGTAATCTCGGTCTAATGTTAGACCACATTGCAAATATATCACCATGCATTCAAAACCTCGTGATTCAGTGAGAGTGAGGCCAAAACATCGGAAAGTATGTCTTTGTGACATTTCTTTATTTACATTTTGTCAACGGAAAATGAAGAGCTGAAAAGATTTAAACAGAATAACTAATTATTTTTCCCTCTGATGGGCATGCACGCGCTACGGCGGGATTGGACACGTCGGGGTCCAGTAGTGGCGATGCGCGATGTGCTCGCCATGGAACAAGCGCGCCTGCATTTAAAGGGAATGTGAGCCGACGCTCTGATTGGTTTATTGCACGTTACGCCCAAACCACACCTATGACTAATGTAGCTACTTCAGACCAACCCATTTTAGATTTGCGCTGGGCGCAAGCGTCATTTATCCCGCCGGCATAATAGCAACAGCGCCCAAGATCCGCCCACAAAGCTACTTGCGCTTTGCGTTTCATACTTGCGTTTCAGACCGGCAAGATAGGGCCCTTAATCAGTAGCAGTGACTAGTTAGAATTCTAAGCCAACATATTCATAATGTAATTCTGACTAGTAGCAATTCTAGTTAAAGATATCTAAAATTCATTTCTCACTAATCAAAATGTTTATTCTTGATATCAACAATTAATTTCTTTCTAGTGGACATCGAGGGCCGAAGAACATAACCTCCTATCTAAAAAAAAAAAAAAAACTTTTTTGGGAAAACACAAAAAACTGTGTTGTTTTCTTGTAGAATGCTATTTTTTAAGGATACCCCTATACAAATCACTGTTTTGGGACTATATTACTATATTATGTGTTAACGATACTGTGGGGTTTGTGTCCCGGGGAAGAAGGCTGCCGACAACAGGAAACGCTTATAACTCACTTTATTTGTTTAGCTTTAAGTTATTTAACTATGAACCAGAAGGAGAGGTATTATATGTATATCACGCTGCGTGGAGGACCCCAAGCGTTGCATCCTCAGTCGCTTTGCTTCCTTCCTTTGCGCTGCCTGGGGTGATCTGACTTGAGCCGGCGGAAGTTCCGCCGGTATTCACTGGGCAGGAGGCGTGGCCTCCATGCCGCACAATGGCCAGCGCTAAGCGCCGCCTCCAGTATATCGTTTGGCGCCATCATGTGTTGAGGTGCAGTTACTACAACTTGTATATTTATTTCTACTCCTGGCTATGTGCAGATATTTTACAGCCTGATGATACATGTTATTAATTCGCAACAATACCAACCAGGTATTAGTGACTCGCAAAGTGCAGATAGGTTTTTCCTCACTTTTCCTGAATCATTTTGCAGATAGGAGCTGTTGTACTCGGCGCAAAAATTATTATTTGGTGGGGGAAACACCACTACCTACTGGTCAGGGTGTAGAACTGCACAAAGAGAAGACAGGAGGTTTTTCCCCACTTTTCGTGGATCCTGGATTTGCAGATAGGAGCTTTTGCACTTGGTGAGACTGATCTTCTGTGTTTAACTCTGTAGAAGCAAACATTTAAAAAATCAACTACAAACGGTTGCATGTAACAACATTTGTATTGTTTCATTCAAAAAACCTCCAATAATACTGAACAAATTGAACAAAATACTGTTCACTGGATGGCTCAAATATTCAATGATCACTGTGTACTGCAGCAAGCAAGAGGTAGGTTACTAACAGCAAAACGTATTCAACTTGCAGTACTGCAGTAGTTGTGCTTCTGGAAGAAAATGCTGAATTAAAGCAACACTAAATTAAACCAATCCACAGTAAACAGTATGACATGGAAGTATTAAAACCCTGAACTTGTGTATGCACAGACTAGCATGAAATCCAACATCACCAGGTAAAAGTGCATCCCAGATTAAATCTGGTTCCATAAAACAATGGACTCTATTCATCATCTGTAAGTAGACTCTCTGGTGTAAAAGTATAGTGTAAAAGGTAAAAAACTAGCAAAGATGCAACATTAGTGCATATTATTTGTATCTCATCAGCCCAGGTTTGAAAAACAAATTATGCAGTGTATAGTATGCCCAACATAAAGAACACAAATACTGTATAAACACTGGCCAGAGAGCTACACTGTCCAACACTATGGTTCCTTTAAGCAGTGTAGTGAGGTAAAGCATCATAGAATGCATGGCAGTCCTGAGGAAGTACAGCCTTCAGAGCTTGTAAGTCATCATATTTTGACTTTTTGATTTTTGGTGTTTCTGCATATTTCCTCCTGATTGAACCAGTGTTTTCTTTACACCTCTGTGGTAAAGGAAGAAAATCTGATTCACAGTAGTCAAGTTTGTACTCAAGAGACCCATCTTTGTATCTCAACTGACGGATGTCAGTGACAACCTGATCACCAACCTTATGTCCAGGGCGGATTGTGGAATAGTACGTTAGATCAGTGTATGTCTTGAAGAAGTCATGCTTCAGGTACTCAACCTTGTAGGGCTGCTTTGGACGGGCTTCCTCTATGTACGTTTTGTAGTTGCTGGGGACATAGATTTTTTTGTCCTCGAGTGCTCTTTCCCATTTGAGTGTGACCTTTTTCCAGGATTTTCTGAAAAACCGTTTTCTTGGTAATGGGTTATCGTAATACAGTGCACTGGCCTTGAGTGCTGGAGCCAACAGTACTGCTTCAAGATCCACTGTTAACACCACAGTCGATTTGTCTCCTGCATACCTTTCCTTGTCCAGTGTCTTTTGCCTGCGTGCCATATCCTTCAGTTTGATATGCTTCTCATAAGCTTCCTTGTCCTTATTGCTCTCCTCATATATTGAACACACACATCGCATTGGTCTTTCTTTGGCTTAAATAAGCTCAGGTTCATTTTTTTGAAGACCGTTCTGAGGATACAATCCACGACCTGTGCATCTCTCTGGGCCTGGGTGAGGTTCGGGTCACCCCATTGGGCAGTTGCATACCGGCCAGGGGGGTCTCTTCTAGCCTCTTCAGCCAGGGGGAACTCGGAGAAGACCTCCTCTGAGGAGGCTGCAGGGGGAACCTCGGGACCCTGGGCCCGCCCTTCATCAGCAGTCTCGGTACTATCGCCCCTGCTCTCGGGGCTTCCTCCTCGGAGTCTCCCCCCGTGGAGGCGGCGCAGGCTGGACGGGGTTGGACCTCCGGGCCTCGCCGGGCCCTACGTCGGCGTGCTGGGGGCCAGGCTTCTGTGGCCCAGTACTTGCGAAACAGCTGGGAGTCCCGACCCAACAGTATCGGAACTGGGAGGTTCTCCACTACTCCAGCCAGTATCTTCTCCTGTCCCTTTGGGGTCTGGAGACGGACCCAGGTGGTTGGGTAGGGTTTGACATCCCCATGGACGCAGGTCACCTGGACGGTCTCCCCCCCAGACTTGCCCTGGAACTCGGGGTGGACCAGGGATGCGTCATTCCCTGGGCAGTTCCAGGAAATGTGCCCCTCCTGGCCACAGGTGAAACACCGCCGGCTGTTCCGGTCCAACACAGGCCACCGCTCCGTCGCAGGATGCTCACCTCGTGGTGGGTGGTCCATCGGGGCCCCAGGGCCTCTGTTTCGACCTCTCTGGCGAGGGGGACTGGGGTAAGGGGCATCCTGGCGGGGGTTGAGGGCAGTGCCCCCCCGGGGGGCCCGGCACATTTCCTGGGTTACCTGATGGTTCTCGAGGAGGGATACCAGACCCTCCACCGTGTTGGGGGCTGTTTGGGCGGCATACCTCATAGCGTCCGGGGGCAGGGCATGCACACAGCGGTCGACTACAACCCTCTCGGTTATGCCGGGCTCGTCCCCCTCCTCCAACCAGCGTCGGCCGAGCCGGAACAGGGCAGCCACCTGGGGCCTGGCAGGGAGGGCCACCTGGGGCCTGGCAGATAGCCTGCCTGCCGGGCAGGCAGGCTATACCCCTGGCCGGACAGGATGGCGTGTCTTAATAGGGCATAGTTATCGGCATCTCTCGGGGCCAGATCCTGGTAGGCGCGCTGCGCCTCCCCCGTCAGAAGCGGCGCCAGGACACAAGCCCAGTCCTCAGGGGGCCAGCCCTCATGTCTCGCCGTTCTCTCGAAAACTTCGAGGAACGCCTCCACATCATCATTGGCAGTCATTTTGTTGAGGTCATTGCCATGAACGACGGCCATGGGGGTCGGGGTTGAGGGCCAAGTCACACAGCTCCTGCACGGCGCCTTGGAGCGCCGCTTGACTCCGGAGCAGCGTGGTCATCGCCTCCTCCATGCGTCGTCCTTCTCTTTAACTTGTGGTTGGGTTGGGCGTGGATCAGGCTGCTGCCCGCATTCTCCACCATATGTGGCAACTGAGGGGAAGAACGGACACCAGCACGGTAAGGGATGCTTAAACGCCCTAGGGGGCGTGTTTTATTGGAGACAAACAAGACAGAAAGGAAGTAGGGGCGGGCAGCAATTCCGGCGTCGTCAGGGTTCTAGCCATTTCCCAGGCCGCATATGGTCGGTCTTCGGCCCCCTTTAACTTGCTGAAAAAACAAAATAAATCCTTCTTCGGCCCGGTATGGGCAACAGAACAGTCTCTTGTCAAAAATATAAATCAGGAGATTAGCAAGGCCTTACTTGACGCTCCGGTTGACATCCCTCTTCTTACGCTCTCCGTTTTTCCCCTCTGAGCTCCCTTTTATCCCTCTCCCCGCTGATTGGGAATTGTCTACAGGTGTCCCCTCCAGCTCTCCCAGCACTGAGCAGGGAGGTACACTCCCTGCTGGACACGCCCCAATGCTGTCCGGGGTGGGGGGCGGACCCACTCGGCTGTGTGGCTGCCACACTGTGTACATGGATAATAACTTGAATTCTAAAGTAGTAGAAAATATGAGTACATTTAAGAATGATTTAATGGCACAAAATTGGGAAAAGGCATATAATGAAAGTGATATTGATAGTGCATATGAAACCTTTTTAAGAATATTCACATACAAATTGTCCAATAAAACGATACTACAGAAAACAAATACAAAGATCGACCATGGTTCACGAAGGGATTGCACAATGCCTGTAAAAAGAAAAACACACTATATAGAGCATTCATTAAAAAAGGACTAAAGAGGCAGAAAATAAAAATAAAAACTATAAAAACAAGTTAACCAATATTATAAGGGTATGTAGGAAAGTATACTATAGTAAAATATTATATTATAACAAAAGCAATATTAAAGGAATATGGGACATATTAAATGGTATTATTAAAAATAGTGCTAAACAACAGAGCTACCCTCAATATTTTATTGATAACAATATTAAAAAGTACAGATAGCTAAAAACTGGGGATGGACACCACTTCACAAATTACAGGCCAGTTTCTTTACTTCCACAATTCTCCAAAATTCTAGAAAAACTATTCAATAACAGATTAGACAAATTCATGAACATACAGATTTAGAGCAAACAGCTCAACATCACTGGCTTTAACAGAATCAATTGAGGAAATCACAAATGCTATAGATCACAAACTGCATTTAGTTGGAGTATTCGTAGATCTCAAAAAAGCTTTCGATACAATTAATCATAATATATTAATCAGTAAACTTGAACGGTACGGGATCAGGGGGTTAGTATTGCACTGGGTGAGAAGTTATTTACGCAACAGAAAACAATTTGTGAAGTTGGGGTAGCATTCTTCGTTCACAGGTTGTTAGCATTAGATCCAAAACTATTTATACTTTACATAAATGACATTTGCAAAGTTTCAAAAACATGAAAATTAGTATTATTTTCAGTTGACACTAGTATTTTTTGTTCTGGGGGGGATTTACATAAACTACTGGGGAGGATCACCACTGAAATGTGCAAACTGAAAATGTGGTTTGACAGAAACAAATTATCGTTAAACTTAAGTAAAACCAAATTCATGTTATTCGACAATTGCAATAAGAATACACAAGTACAGTTACAAGTAGATGGGGTGGACGTTGAAAGAGTACATGAAAACAAGTTCCCAGTTTAAACTGGACGTCTCATATAAAACATGTACAAAGCAACTGTCAAGAAGCATTTCAGTTCTGAGCAAAGCAAAACACATTCTGGACCACAAATCACTCCACATTCTCTACTGTTCACTGATTTGACCATATTTACAATACTGTGCAGAGGTTTGGGGCAATACTTACAAATGTACAATACAATCTCTATACACACTGCAGAAAAGAGCCATAAGAATAATTCATAATACCGGTTATAGAGACTACACAAATTCACTATTCTTAAAATCATTAAAATTCACTGACCTGGTTTATTTCCAAACAGCACAAATTATGTACAAAGCAATAAACAATCTACTTCCTGGAAATATTCAAAAATTGTTTTTTTACAGAGTTGAGGGTTATAATCTGAGCAGTGAGTTCAACTTAAAACATCAGCGGGCACATACAACATTAAAAAGTTTTTGTATTTCAATTTGTGTAGTGAGGAACAGACTGGGTGTGGAGCTCAAGCAATGTCCAAGCATGATCCAGCATAATCCTTGACTTGGTCTGCTCCACTAATCTCAACATCCAACAGTTAACTAGCCACAACCTGCACATCTCTGACCACCTGGCTATCACCATGGACATAGACATCCCTATCCCCACCACAAAAAAAAAAAAAAGCGAACCATAACTTTCAGAAACCTTCAATCCATCTCTCCATCTCTCCCTCAGCTCTCTCAGCCTCACTCACCCATTGTCTGTCTGCCACACCTCCACTGCCATCTGATGACCCCACTGACCTGGTCAACTAGTATAACAGCACACTCTCCTTCTGCCTGGATCAGCTTGCCCCCGTCAAAACAAAAACAGTCTCTTTCACTCACTCTGCCCCCTGGTTCACCCCCTCACTCCACCAAATGAAGACCCAGAGAAGACAATTGGAAAGACTCTACAAAAAAAACGGATTATCAGTCCACCTTTTAGCATACACCGACCACCTACAACAGTACAAAGAAGCACTCAACGCTGCCCAGTCCACCCACTAATCCCACCTAATCCACTCTGGCTCCAACAACCCCAAGGCTCTGTTCTCCACCATCAACTCCCTCCTCAAACCTCATGACAACAACTCCTCATCCTTCACCACTGACAAGTGCCAAGCATTCCTATCATTCTTCCAAACAAAAATCAATACCATCTACAGTAACCTCAATACCTCCAGGATCCCTCCCATCTCCCCACCTGCCTCCCTGCCTACCACTATCCAGCACCTGACCCATTTCACTCCAGTATCACCAGCACAATTCACAACCATCATGACCGGAATAAAAACCTCTACCTGCAACCTGGACCCCATACCCTCCAAACTCATCAAGGACTGCCTCCCTGTCATCTCCCCACTCATCATTGACTTCATTAACGTCTCCCTCTGCTCTGGTCCTGTCCCCCAAACCCTCAAACTGGCTGCCATCACACCCATCATCAAAAAACCCGGTCTTGACCCCGACAACCCAAATAACTTCCACCCCATCTCCAATCTCCCCTTCCTGTCAAAAATCCTCAAACGTGCTGTCGCCTCACAACTCAGAACCCACCTCACCTCCAATAACCTGTTTGAATCCTTCCAATCTGGTTTCCGTTCAAAATCCAGCACCGAGACAGCCCTCCTGAAAGTCACCAATGACCTCCTCCTCTCCTCAGACTCCGGACACCTCACCATCCTCATCCTCCTCGACCTCACAGCAGCCTTTGATACCATCAACCACTCCATCCTGCTCTCCTGCCTGGAATCCTCTCTGCACATCACCGGCACAGCACTCTCCCGGTTTCACTCCTACCTCACCAACCGTCAACAGTTCATCAGCATAAACAACTAAACTTCCCCCACCGCTCCCCTGTCACAAGGTGTCCCCCAGGGGTCGGTGCTTGGTCCCCTCCTCTTCATTCTCTACATCCTCCCCCTTGGCCAGATCATCCGTAAACATGGCCTCCAGTTTCATTGCTACACCGACGACATCCGACTGTACATCTCCACCAAAGCCATCACCAACTCCATCCACTCCACACTCAGCAACTGTCTTACTGAAAATAAATCATGAATGCAAACAAACTATCTTCAACTAAACAGCGACGAATCAGACATAATCATCATTGACCCCACATTCCACACCAAAGCCAGTCACAACTTCTCCCTCACCTTCGATAACTGCACTCTGTCTCCCTCATCACACACCCGCAACCTAGGAATCATCTTTGACAGTAAGCTTAGGTTTGACCTCCACATCACCAGGACCGCCTTCTTCCACCTCAAGAACATAGCCCGCCTCCGCCCCTCACTCACCTTCTCTGCTGCAGAAACCCTCATCCATGCATTTATCACATCCAGACTTGACTATTGCAACAGCATCCAATATGGTTCACCTTCCAAACTCCTCAATAAACTTCAATACATCCAGAACTCAGCCACTCGCCTGCTCACCCACAACCGCTCCAGAGACCACATCACCCCCGTCCTCCGTGACCTGCACTGGCTGCCCATCACTCACCGCATACAGTTCAAAATCATCGCCCTCACACAAAAGCACTCAATAACCTGCCCCCCCCCTACCTCACAGACCTGCTCCACCACCACACCCCCTCCCGTGACCTCCGCTCATCCGAAGGGAACATCCTTTCTCCACCTGCGTGGACCAAGCACCGAACCTGGGGAGACCGAGCCTTCTCCATCGCTGCCCTCTCCCTCTGGAACTCACTCCCCAAACCCATCCGTATCTGCACACACCTCCCAACCTTCAAGACCATGCTCAAGACTCACCTTTTTAAATTAGCTTTTAATATATAATGTGTTTTATACTGCTCTGTTTTATAGTATGTCTGTTTTTAACTATTTTGACTTTGACTCTATTTTATGATTTTAAAACTGTAAAGTGTCTTTGAGCATCTGTAAAAGCGCTTACAAATAAAATGTATTATTATTATTAAAAAGCGGTACAAACACATGGTTTTCACGAGGTACAGGGAGGAAGAAGGGCTTTAAACAATCAGTTGTTTTCATAAAGGATTTATGTATTTGTTTAATTTATTTATTTTCTAGTTTTTTCTTTTTTCTTTTATGTAAATATGTATATTGGGGAGAAAAGATTGTTAATGGAGTAGTGGAGAAGGGGTAGGTTTAATTAAGCATATGCTTCATCCTACTCCTTTTCGGACACGTGGGTTCACATTATTACTTTTGTTTTGACTAATATTATTGTTGTTTTGACTAATATTGTTGTTTTGACTATTTTTATTGGATTTGTTTGTTTGTCAGTTTACTTTGTTGTGTTACTCGCACATGTTCAAAATAAAAAAGCTAAACTAAACTAAGCTAAACTAAAGTGCAATGAAACCGGATACGTCTCATGTTACAAAATGTTCCGAACAGATATAGCATTAACATGGCTTTAGAAATGTAATCCGCTAGCTCTACAACAGTATATTGTAGTGTATCCTGCCAGGAACGTCCACCATCAAAAGTGAATGTGACAGTTATAGCAGGATAGCATACCGTGGTGGTGTATTAAAGGAATCACACATCTCTATAGCAATTTATGGCATTTTAAGTTGGAAAGATATTGGATATTCAACAAATATTCACACTCCGAATTACAGTGATCTGACACGGGGAACTAAAGACATGATCACAGCTATGAGTGATTGTGTAATTAAACCTGATACGTCTCACATTACAAAATGTTCTGAATGGATATAACATTAAAATGGCTGTTTACAAGTGTAGCTCTACAACAGTAAAGAAAAAAGCAGGTAAAAAACTGTGTGGCCAGTGGACCTCCAGTGTGAATGTAACGTACATAGACTGTATAAAATACAGGTGACTGTGTACACTGGTGGAAACTATCGCAAAGAAACAAAACGACTACACGAGTACTTGTTGACATTTGGACCGTTGTGTATTCAATTACAATTTTCTGGTATTTATTGCACCCCTAGCCCCTACTGGCACCTTACAGGCCACCATAGCTTCTCCTACATCATTAGAAAGGGAGAGGTGAGGGGGGGGGGGTATTCAGTTGGTTGTAATCTGCAACCTCACCGCTAGATGCCACTAAATTTTACACATCGTGCCTTTAAATTAACATTTTAGTTAATTTAATTACATTTTGACATTTTAAAATGTTTTAAAAATTTTAAACGGCTTGCTGTAGAAAGCGCCCTGATCTGCAGAGAGAAACAGAATGTGAACTTGCAATATCAGGATGGTCTCACGAGGCTAGGCAATGTGTGTTATCTAATACGTGTTTCCCTGTAGTGGCTTGTAACCACCTTTTTATTTAGGTCTTGGTATGCTCTTAAACGATTTTCATACAAAAGCAATTGGTTATACACGGCCAAAATTAGCCCTTTGGTGAACTATTGCTTGCCGCGTTTACGTCATGCATTAACATCATTCAGCGCATCCCCAAGTTGCGCCGTCGCTTTTCCCATAGGAAAACAAGAGTGGGTGTCCCATCGCATCTCGTGAATGCGCCTTTACACCACTGTGAAAATAATTAAACTTGAGGCAAACTACCAGAGTTTGAAGCTTATTGCATGAACATGAACTACCGACGGCTTGAATATGTATATGTAAGTATTTCAGATTGAGTTAAACTCGGGTTATTAACTATTTTGTTAACTGTGTGTATGTCTCTTGTTCAGAAAAGACAGCCATGCAGCATTAGACAGAAAAAAGACCTGTGTCATCATCATATAGCAATCATCATTTTAATTGTACTCTAATAGAACATTAAACGCTAAAAGGTAACACCTAATAACCTATTTTTCTGTGAAAGGATACATCCGTATGCCCCCTATTTTCCACTGCATTGACTCTAGAAATGAAGCAATTTTCTGAAGGGGAAAGTAATGTGAATAGGTTAAACAGACTATATACTTTCCTGGTAATTGTAGATTTTAATCATCTACCACCCATTAGGGTGTGTAGTTTTGAACATGGTATCTGGCAAAAACTCCCATATCTCCCTGATAATTATCGGGGTGATATTGGAGTTTTACAGAGTAGTTGCCCTGTAAGAGAGGTGGAATTGTACTGTAAAAGGAAGCGTGGTTTGTTTCAATGATATTACCATATACTTTCCTGGTAATTGCAGATTATAATCATCTACCACCCATTAGGGTGTGTAGTTTTGAACATGGTATCATGGTATAGTTGCAAGTTATCAAGTAAATACTGGGTAATTACCAGGTAAATATCAGAGTCATTACTACCCTCACTGTCACTACACAGGTTGATTGGTAATACATAATCTATAATTCCTGGATAAATACCTGGTAGTTTTCAGTATATATCTAGTAAATACTGGGTAACTTGTTGGTATTTACCAGGTAAATATCAGGTAACTACCACGTAAATAAGTGGTAGTTACCAGGTAAATATGCAGGTAAATCATTTTTGAGTAAATACCTGGTAAGTATAAGTAAGTTATTATCACCCTAACAAAGTCACATATAGACACATTCAATGGGTTTATTGTCTACAATATGCAATTGCAGGATATCTACCAGGTAATTATTGGGTAAATACCTGGTAGATGTCAGGAAAATATCTAGTAAATATCAGGTAACTTGTTGGTATTTACCAGATAAATATGTAATTAAATACTGGGTAATTACCTGGTAAGTACTTGGTAATTACAAGGTAATTACATTTAATTACCTGGTTATTACTTAGTAAATACATCTTATTACCAGGTAATTACCGGACTGTAAAAGGAAGGGTTACCCTTTTTTTTAATACAAGCTTTGAAACACACATGGTGGAAGAACCTGAAATGGATCGAATGATACACCCCAGAGTATCAAACACTCTCAATCGTGGTTAGGCAATCATATTCCACAGAGGGCAAGGGGCAGTACACTAAGTGGTTTTAATAAATATATTCTTCACCGGTTGAGAGCAACCATCACTGCTTTGTAGCTGAGTCTTGACAGAGCGAGTAAGGAGATGTGAAGTTGGAAGAGGCTGGTGTGCGTGTGTGTGTGGGGGGGGGGTTTTAATCAGCAATCAATGGTTGTTAGACCAGGAGCTAGAGATAGGATGATGAATCGCCAATCAGGAATCTCTACAGTAGGTCGGCAAGTAAGTTGTGCTTTGGCCAATTTCTTTCTTAGCCTTAAGATGGCAGGCCAGGTCATAAATGGGGGCAGAAATCCACTGGACATTTTTAATTACACTTTTAGTTTAGTTTGTATTTTACATATGTTTGTAGGGTGAAGTCCAAAGTAAAGCCTTGTCGGGACAGACACAAAATGTTGACTTAATTTCCACTTCATTTTGTGTCATATTTAAAGCGAGCGAAAAAGTAGGAACCCAGCCATGGTTTGCGCTTTGTGTGCTTGAGGTGAAAATTCACGCTCCTGCCGAAACAGCTGTGTGAATTATTTAACAGATTAGTTAATCATTCTCCTGATAGCCTACCACTCATCAGTACCCTTAACCTAATACAAAACCTAAAAAACAGACAAAAAATAATTAAATTAACATTATCTCTCCTAACCTATTCACCAGCTACCATGCTAGCGGATTAATTAGACCTAATTCAGACTCTTTATTCTTTAACCGCGGTGATTTAAGTTTGATGTTTGAGTTTCTCAAATGATGATTTCTTTTCAACAAGGTATTGAGTTTAGGAAGCAAAAGAAATTGGCGGTCTAACATCAAACTGAAATTGTATCGGTTACAAACTATATTCAAGCCTGTCTATGGGAAACACAACAGCAAATAGGACTTTTATAGAGGTGTACTTTATTAGTTCAAGTGAGGAGATCCTGATGACGTATGGGGAACCCCCAGGCAGGTACACCCACAAATCATGTCCATGTTCCAATAAAATAGGCATATAGGTCTACATATAGAAAGTATAGATAAATATATCCTATATATAAACTTAGAGGGAAAAAGTAAACAAGTAAAATAAATAAAATAATGGATTGAATGGAAATGGATATGGATTTAGATAGTATTTAGAAATTTAGAGATATTTGAGTCGCCATTTAACGCATTTTGTGATTGCCTGTGTCTGTTTTAGGCTGCCGCTACAAGTCCGCCAACGTGAATGCTTTCCTGTTTAGTACATACCTGTTTAGTTACGGTTTCTCCTTAGAATTGAAATATAATACAGGATCTAATATTGGATCGCCTTGCTTAAACTATAAAGCTTGAGTTCGATGTTAGATCGCCAATTTATTTTCTTCCTAAACTCAATACCTCGAAAAGAGAGCATCGTTTGAGACACTCAAACATCAAACTGAAATCCCTGCGGTTACAGAAGAATGTCTGAATGAGGTCTAATTATTTCGGTAGCACAGTGACTGGTGAATAAGTTAGGAAAGATAATGTGAACTTAATTATTTGAGTCTGTTTATGAGGTTTTGTATTAGGTTAAGTGTACTGATGAGTGGTAGGCTATCGGGAGCAGGTTTATGTGTTTAATAACTCAACATACTCAATTGACAATGCACACAGCTGTTTTGGCAGGAGTGTGGATTTCTCCTCACACATTATATTGGCCATCACCGCTGAGAAAATAAATCATCGCGGAAAAAAGCAACAGTATGATGAATTGAAAGGGTTTAACTACCCAGCAAACACGGACGGACCCGGACGTGTCCGAGAGAGCCCAATTAGGTCGTGATGACGTCCAATCACAACTAGTCCGATCAGGCCCAGAATATGACCATATCACAACCAATTACTTACGCACAAACGAGAAGTAAAGTCTGATCACGACCCCACTGGGCTCTCTTGAACGTACTTGTCCGTCCGCGCACAAGTAAATGTTGTGATATGGTCATATTCTCGGCCTGATCGGACTAGTTGTGATTGGACGTCATCACGACCAAATCGGGCTCTCAGGCATCCAAAACCTTTTTTGGGTTTATTTAAATGTTTTATTTTTATTTTATACACAGACACACACATACATAGACACAATGAATAGACAAACAACCATCCAAAAATGATATAGGCCGACGTATAAGAAAGTGGGCGTGACCTGATCTACCTACGACCCAGCACGTGACGCATTTGTCCAACACGCACGCGCACCAGAACAGGTCAGGACGCAGCGGTGGAAGCGTGTTAGCACGTAAAGTAAGTAACCTTTTCATGTTCTCGGAGTTTGGTTGTAGTAAAATACTGTCACTGCCAGGCACACCGTACGTAGAGAGGCTGCACGTTCCTAAATGTTGGTGTTTTTCTTTTGTTGAATCAAACCTAGCTGCTACACGCGAACTATCGTATTTTCTCAACTAGCTGCTAGCTGCTAACAGCATTTCAGCGCACTCGGTATAACGTTAGAGCCGGGAGGAATTATTGCAGTTCAAATTGGGTCCCTCTCGGGCTCAACTTTGTATGAGCCCGAGATATGTATGTTTTCAAAGTCTGAGAGTCTGATTGATTTTGTATTACAGACGCTGTCAAACGATGGGACAGAACAGCGACCGAAACTGCCATCAGTGCCGTGCGGCAGATTACCTGAAACACGTGCGCACCCGGGAGGTCTGGTGGAGGGGGTTAGAAGACGAAGCCCGCCTTTGCATAATGCCAAGTGAAAAGTTGTTGTTCATTTCTTGTTTCAATATATTTTTTAAAAGTTAATATTTCAATACGGTTCTAATGTCAGTGTTTTTAGTTTTTCCAGATTCTTATTGTTAATTTCTACAAAATAAAGTGTTCTGTTTTAAAACGTTTGGTGTTTGATTTGTGTCTTCAAAATATACTTTTTTTATAAACACCATCTTGTAAAGGCAATGTCTATTTGCAATCACATGTTGGCTGCTTTAATTGATAAGTGAATCGGGGGACATTTGGACGTCATTTCCAGGACACGGTCAAGACGTCCTCTCGACGACATGAACTGGACGGGTATGTGGTCGGCTTAGGGTCATTAAAAAGCCGTCGACTTTACGTCTTGGTTATGACGTCCAAAACATTGCCAATTTGGCCTAGTCCGGAACGTCACAAAATGACGTCAAGACGACGTCAACCTGACGTCATTTGGCTTGCTGGGTAGTGCAATCCTTTAATTAACGATGACAAGGAGGTCAACAAATAGACCATAACGTCAATAACATTCTCCGCAACAAGAAACAGTCTCAACATTAACTTCAGAAAACTGGAGACCATTTAGGCTACATAGTTGAAATTAAATAAACATACTCTAAAGCCAAAATCTGGAAATATAAAATTAGGTCACCCAGAACGTCACCCTGAACGTCACGCTGCTGACAGACACGAGGCTCATTTTATCACTATGGACAGCGCATTACAAATCATTCACACATTGACAAATAAATTCATGAGCATCATCAATCTACAATACAATTTCAAAAGCACAATAAAAGTTACACAAAGCTGGTAATACAAAGACTATTTTTTAAAGTTGCCATGAAGTGAATGAATTACGCATAGCGCAATGAATACCTATGTCAAATAAATCACAATTTTCATTAAATTAAAATTTAATTGAATAAAAAACCTCTGAAAACAAATCCAACCACACACTTCTGATACATTTGATACATTGATTGATTGATTACATGTTGAATTAAAGGCAGTTTGCGCTGGTATTTTGTATAGACAACCTCCGTGTGGCAGGGTTACTCCTGGCCACACACCACCTAAGTGGCTTTTCTTGGGGCCCTCCGACACAGGACACGGGTAGATGGTAGTTCAAAGTATTTATTGGAGAGCAGGTGGTATTTACTGAGCTGATGTTCAAGCTGCCATGACAGTGGCTCCTCCTCGAGTGTGTGTTGATGGCTGGTTTATCCTGGGTGCCATGATTGCTCATGCACCCCAGGTGTGCAGCCCCACCCAGCCAGAGTCCAATCAGTCTGACTCAGGCCAGGTGAGGCTGTAAACCAGCCATCAACAACACACACTTTACACACAACCTCCACATATCCCCAACACCAAATTGAGGCTGGGGAGAATCCCCAGCCTTAGCCTACTACCCCCCCTCCCCATCCCCCATCCAAGCAAACAGAAAAAAAAATGACAAACTGGACTCTCAACAGGGTTACCATACCTACACAAAACCTGGGCCGTGTTCCGATATCCGTACTTCCCGTACTTAGTATACTTAGTTTGAGTATGTAGGGTGTTCCGATTATGATCGCGGCAAAAAGAAGTGTACTTGAAATGACCCGTATGTGTACTCAAAATGGCCAAAATGCTGAGTGTGCAACGGTGTACACTTTGCGTACTCAACGGCAGCCATCTTATCTATGTAGCGGAAGAGGCGGAGCCAGGCTGAGCCGCGCTCAGAGAATGTCTAATGAATTCACATGTGTTTGTTGTTTTGATAGTAATTTCCATCACGTGCACAACAATATTATGGCTACCGAAATGACAGCACCTGCAGCTCCCGAACCTTATAAATGTAAGTTTTTGTCGGTTTACACATTCATAGTAACATTTTGCAATTGCCTCTAAATAGTTATTTTACTGTATGAACATGTATTAACACCGCGCTCCTAGTTCGAAAGTTTAAAAAAATCTTAAATAGTAGTAACATTAGTGGTGCAATAAAAAATTTGTCTTGAAGACGTGCCACCGCGCCAGTGTTTGGTTATAAGTTAGCACTATCCTGCGGTATGGAAACGTGAAACCAAATAATATCCTTTAAGACCGTCTCTGGTGAAACTTAAGTTAGGAGTTCCTTAGTTCACAAATATTTTTCTTATTGGTGTTTGTGTCTTGTTCTTCAATGTAGGGACTGATGAGGACACAAAGCTGCGGTGGCGTGTTGCCAACATTGGGATGTTCAGCGGTGGGCGAACCACCAACCCGTTGGGTTATAAGTGCATACACGTACAGAGGTTATTTGTAGCTATCGATAGTCTAGCAATATAAATATCAAATGTTAATCGCTTGTTATCTGCTCAATCTTCTTTGTAGACCGATGTGTTGTACTACTTATAGTAGTTATACTGTTATGAGTTTATGTGCCCCTATTACACGTTAACCAGAAAGTTCCTGGAAGAAGAAGTGGGAAAACCTGAAACAAAAATACAAGGTTGGGTAGTTTGTCTGTTTTCACATTATGCCTTATGTCCTTGTCAGCTTTAGAGATTCTGAGCCGTCATGTCCATATAGCAGTTGAAATGAAAATTTGACAATTATTAAGACTTTTTTCTTAATGAAAAAGATCATAACCAAAACTATTTGTAGTTATGTGGGATGAGCACAGAATCTCCACTAAGATAATGTAATATACCTATTATTGAAGATGTCTAAGATATTTCTACAAGTTAGAGTTTAATAACTATGAGCGTTTCATGTTGGTGTTGATGTGTTATGTTATTGTTCTTACTACATAGGATCTTAAAGACCCCCCGACTGGGGTAAGTACAGAGGGGGGAAAGGCCACTGCCGTGCCCTGGAAGTGGTTTGACCTCATGCACAAGGCAATTGGGGACAGGCCGTCTGTGACGCCGCCTGTCGTCATTGCCACGTGTGCCCAGGGCGCAGTGGTGTTCACCCCCCCCTCTACTACTACCCCAGAAAGGGAAAATGTAGGTGAGGCAGGTGAGGCAGCAGGGGACACTGCCACGGGCAGTCGGGCGTCCACGTCCTCAAGAGCGTCCACCCCCAAAAAGCGGCGGGTGGACGTCGCTGAAGCCCATCAGGAGCTCAGGAGGCAAGATGAGCAGGAGTGGAGGAGGATTCAGGAAGAAGAGGAGAGAGAGGAGAGGAGAGAGGCTGAACAGGCCAGGCAGGCCGCTGAGAGAGAGGAGAATGAACAGAGGATATACAGGCAGATGTGCGAGAGGCAGGAGAGATTTCACCAGGAGGCAGCGGCGAGGGAGGAAAGGTGGCGAGAAGAGATGAGGGCCAGGGATGAGAGGAGGGACCAGGAAGCTGCTGCCAGGGACGAACGCTTCATGGCCATCCTGGAAATGCTGGCCAAAAAATGAACTTTTTAAATAAATAATTTATGTTCCTTTAATTTCTTAAGTGCATTTTAATTTATCTTGGTTTTATTTTTGTAAACAACAATGTTCTAGTTGTGTTATGTATACGAAATAAATCAACGTTAATACACAGGTGTTGAAATTGGCCAAATTATTTTAATTAAATGTAATCATGATCGGGGGCATAACACAGCGATGCCATTCTGTATCTCTCCTCAGCTCCAGAGACGGTGCCTGGAGGTGCTGCCTCCCGTCCTGGATCCTCCTCCCCTGCTGCTCCATCCACGCCGTCCTCGGGGTCCAGCACGTCTCCCTGGCTCAGGCAAATGTTGTGGAGGATGGTGCAGCAGAGGATGACCTCCGGGACGAACAGGACGTCCACCTCCAGCACCTTCAAAAAGACGGCCCTCCACCTGGTCTTCAGGATCCCGAAGGCCCGCTCCACCACTCCTCTGGCCTTTGTCAGCCGGCTGTTGTAGGCAGCCTGCAGCTGGTTCCTGAGAGGCTGACGATAGGGGGTCATCAGGGTTATGGGGTAGGAGAGGCAGGGGTACCCACCATCACCAATGAGGCAGTACCCTGGTGGAGGGTACTGCTTCTCTAGGTACAGGGGGCTGTTTTTTAGGACCCGAGAATCATGCACTGACCCCGTGTACCCCACACACACATCTTTGAACATGGCTGTGTGGTCAACCACAGCCTGGAGCTGAACCGAGTAAAACAGCTTCCTGTTCAGGTAGCAGTCGGAATCTGCCGCAGGTGGCTTAACTCGGACATGGCAGCCATCAATGCTCCCAGCCACCTTATTGAAAGCTGCCGACCCTGCCAGGCGTGCAAAGCCTGCTCCCACAGTCACCAACTCCTCCTCTGTGGGATGGTGGACGGTTTTGGCAAAGAGGGCAGCTATCTTGCCACTGGTGGTGTGGATGGCACGGTGGACAGAGGTTCGAGGCATGTCGAATGCCCTGGAGACGACACGGTAGGACGTTCCACTGGCCAACCAGAACAAGAACACCAGGCAGGCGATTTCCGGATCCCAGCCGTGGTCTGCTTCTCTCCCTATGGATTCCATCAGGGCATTGAAAGATCCCCGGGACAATCTGAAGTCCACCCGCAGGTCACTCTGGCCATCAAAAAACTGCCTTATTAATGGAACTGTGAAGTTCAACTGGCAATACCGCCTGGGGTTTGGAGGCTGTGAGAGAAAGTGGACATTAATTCATTGATTGTGTTTATTATTGAAGTTTGTTATTTAAATCTGTTATTTGTATTATTTAATAAAATCAGTCCTTTTTAAAGGGGCACTTGGCAACTTTTTCAACTTAATAAACCCGTCTGGAAATCATTTGGATGGTTAAATGGTCTGTTCCGGTGTTAATGGTGGCTATCCCCGCTCCCCCCAGCGCCCCCAGGTGGAAAACCAGCCTTGCAACTTTGGGACTACCGTCCCGGTAAATTGGAAATGGGAAGTATCGCGAGAAGCGAGAACGAGCGAGAAACACAAACTGCTTTACGGCAATTCAACATAAACACACACGCCCCCCTCAATAACGGTTAATCACACCGGCTATACATGTCAATGTTCTATGATACAATGTATAATGTATTACCCATCTCGGTAGACATCGCGCCACACGAAAAAGTCCGGCAACAAATGCACATGAGCAGCGGTAGAAAGGGGGAGGAGGGTGCCGCAAGTGAGTTTTTTTACGACAGTGTTGTGTAATATACGTCCCAGACCTGTAGGGGGAGCTCGTTGAGAAAACATGCAACCACAAAAGTGAAAACCAGCGAAGAAATGGCTAGAGTTGCCAAGTTCCCCTTTAAGTTGATGTGTTGTCTTTTGCATTGCAATCCTATTAGACTACTATTGGAACTATGGTGTACAATAAATACTGTTAATATGTTGCCTATTACACATTTTCATATTGACATGGTTTCTTAAGAAAGCAAGGTAATTCTGCACATTATACAAGGCATGACAATCAAAGCCTATTTGAAGTTAGTGTTATCTCTGTTATGTATTAACAGCACTAACATCTGAAGATCTGCGTACCTATTGAGTACGGATAGTGTACTATGTTTAAGTGTACTCATGGAAGTATGGATATCGGAACACGGCCCTGGACTCTTTACAGGGTTGCCATACCTAAAAAATAAACACAACCCCCCAAACCCCACTACCTCCACACCTCCCCAGTGTCACACGCCAACCCCACCCTCCCTCTCCATCCCGGAGACCTGGGGCCTCAGCTGGTGGAGGTGTCTCTGGGCTGGCTGGTTGCAGGGGCTGGCTGGATGAGCTCGGAGGAGGCCCGACAGCTGGGCCGCGGAGGTAGCTCCTCGGAGGGCCTGGAACTGCCCTCCGTAGGTACCCCCCTCCACCAGGGCACCGGTGCACGATCCCCCCCCCCCCCCCCCCATCTCCTCCTGGAGCATGGGGCCTTGAACTCCTGGTTCCCCTGGCAGAGGGGCGGCTGGCCTGGGCTGCTCCAGGCTGGATCCAGGGAAGGCTAGCAGCAGACGGCTGCCGGTGGCGGTAGCTGCGCTGCCTCCCTGCTCCTCCGCTGGCCGTTGCTGCCGTTCAGGCAGCGACGGCCAGCGTCCTCTACTGCGGCTGGTGGCTCCAGTGCGGTTTTGGGCAACCCTTCCTGGTCGGAGGAGCCCCACATTGGGCGCCAGTGTGGCAGGGTTGCTCCTACCACACGCCACCTAGGTGGCTTTTCCTTGGGGCCCTCCGACACAGGACACGCGTAGATGTTGTATTCATAAGTATTTATTGGAGATGGCAGGTGGTATTCGCCGAGCTGATGTTACACACTGCCATGACAGTCGCTCCTCCTCGAGTGTGTGTGTTGATGGCTGGTTTATCCTGGGTGCCATGATTGCTCATGCACCACAGGTGTGCAGCCCCACCCAGCCAGAGTCCAATCAGTCTGACTCAGGCCAGGTGAGGCTGTAAACCAGCCATCAACAACACACACTCCACACACCCTCCACACTCCGCAATAAATACAAATTCCTGAATGTCCACTTGGCCAGTAATGTTAATCCCTTGAAATAATAATCAAGGTGGCTTATAACATCGGCCTACCTTACATGAAAATGAAGTCAATTCGTCGGTCTTTCTTTGTGAAGTGGGCGATGGCAGCATCATAAAGTTTGTCCTTTGATTTGAGCTCCAAAAGAAGTCCTTTCTCTATGGACAGCAGTGTCAAAGCTCCCAGGCAATCCTGTCCAGTACTGTTCCTGGCATGCGTCTTGATGCACTTCAGAGCCTGCAGAGAAAGAAGGTGGACACAGGGATGGTCAGCACCAGGCAGGTGAGGTTAAACAACTGCGGCATGCTCTCAGTCAGCTCTTTAAGAGTCAGAAAGTGCAGCAGGTCTGATGGGCTTCTTGCCTCAAAGTTTGCCATGTTGTACATGACCGCCAGTTCGGTCTTGAGCCTGGGTAGGTCAAAATGCAGCCTGTAGTTTTCTGCGAGGCTCTGAAACTCGGAGTTGGGGAAGTTTTCTTTGTATGAGGCAAACTTCTTGGGGTCCAGAAGGGCAAAGAACATGATTTTTTCATGATCCTTAAACCTGTTCCTCAGCTGAGTGAGAATGTTGTCCAGGATTTCACTGTGCAGCTGCTGGTACACTGCGCGCACATCTCCAACTCTCCGTGCCCGGCACCCGCTGGGAACCCCGACTTCGCGCACAGTGTCCTCATAGATGGAGTCAAATTTGTCCCTTTCTCTCTCTGTGGTGCTGCAAAAGTCCTCGATGCTGGACAAACAGAACTGCATGTCATACTCCTTATTCTGCAAGATCCCAAAGAGCACGTCGGAGTAGGCGAACACAGTTGAATGTGGCGAGGAGAACTCGAAGCCTGTAAGCAGTGCAGTGTATCCATCAGCGCTGTGTACAGCATCATCATCAAAATCATTGTGGTTGTCAACAATGAATTCAAAGAGCTCCAAGAGTTCTTCTCTCCGCTCATACACAGTGCAAACCTAACGTGATGAAAAGTTCCACCGTGTTGAAGTCACTGGGCAGTATTTGCTGGCATATTTCATCCAGGAGTTTTGTGCGTTTGGCTGACTTTGTGAAAAAGGCTGCAAGGCCACTTAGGTGGGAGAACATTTTTTTGCACTCTTTGATTTTAGCACATGACGAGGTTCAGACAGTGTGCATAACAGTGAACGAAGAGAGCTTGTGGTATTTTTTGCTTTATTTTAGCTTCGACCCCATTCAGTCCAGAGGCCATGACTGCAGCTCCATTGGGCAATTACCTTATTGGTGCAGGCACAGTCCTCCAGAAACTCCCAAACTTGACCAGCTATGGCTTATGCACGTTTATCACCACTGACATCACCAAACTGAAAAAAGCGCTCCTTCACACCACTGTCAGTGGTGTAGCGCAGGACATATGACATCTGAGCAGTGTTACTTACGTCAGTTGTCTCATCTACCATAACAGAGACAAAAGGCATGTTCCTCACCTCCTCCCTCATTGCTTCAGTCATTACATCTGCCACCGATTGAATCAGGTCATTCTGAATTTTGCTGGAGGTGCCGATGAAAACAGTGTCCGAATCCAGATGATTGTCATAGGGCTGTCATACTCGGCAAAAACTCCAGCAGCTCCAAGTAGTTCCCCTTGTTTTCAGAACCTTTACTCTCATCATGTCCTCGAAATGCCAGCTCTTGCTTTCCAAGAAATGTGACGACATTGATGAGACGTTTCAGGATCTCTCTGTTCTGCCTGACTTTGTTGTTGTGGACCGTATTATGATTATGGCGCTGCTAATCTAGCTGAAGATCAACTCGTGTCCCCAAAAGTTTTCAAGCTGACCGTCGCTTGCAGGTGTGCCGCAGAGTCTTGATACCGGTGGGCTGATTGTCAGATTTGTAAGGCTGACAAATCCGCCGCTGACCCAGGTGGATGACTTGTCAGTTGTAAAAAGTAGACAACTCCAGCAGTACAGCCTGTTGGTTTTCTTACAGCCCATCACCCATGGATATCGCTGATAATTTTCAGTCTTAAAATGCCTTTCCACTTTTTTAACCATTTCTTTTAATTCCAGTTCTGGAGTTGGTCTTCCGTTTTTTATTATCTGAAGTTTTTCTGTGAAAGGCCGCCTTGAAAAAGCCGATGCTATCAAGCTAGCCACAACATCACTGTCATTTTCTGCCATTTTACTGTCTCCGCTCTCACCACTCTGCAAAGAGATTCCGATGTTCGGACTTCATGAAGGCCTACGATCTTTTGTTTTTTTCCTGCCAACTTGAAATCAAACTGTGATTGGTCAATTTGCCTGTCACTCTCCACACCAAAATACATAGCTTGGCCTTCCCCGGGATTCGTGAAGTCCTAACCAATGAATGAGCCAGCTAACCAGGCCTTAATAGAGACAGACGACTCTGATTGGATAACATGTTTTCAGGACATGAACTTGACAGTAAGCTTAACTTTAGAACAGGGGTCCCCAAACTTTTTCCTGTGAGGGCCACATAACTCTTCCCTTCTCTGATGGGGGCCGGGGTCAGTTTGTAAGAGAAACAATGTGACGATCGCAGGGGTGCCTAAACGTAAACATTTATTGTTTGCCTTGCAAGTTATCATACTTGTCTTTGTGACGGGATTCATAGTGTCGGCGCAGATTGTATTCTTTGAATACCGCCACCGCCTCTTGACCAGTGCTCGAAGTGGAAAAAAATAAGTGCCGGTACTCCCTTATTCACATATAAGTGCGCGATATTAACCCACCCCGGACCTATGACCGACGGGGGGTGCGCACAATATTAACCCACCCCGTAGCTCCGCGGTGGGTTACGTTCGTGGGGTGGGGGTTGGGTGGGGGGGAGGTGCGCGCGATATTAACCCACCCCGTAGGTCCGCGGTGGGTTACGTTCGCGTGGGGGGGGGGGGGGGGGGGTGGTGCTCGGATTGAATGAAAATCCTCATTGGGTAGCTGACTGTGTCAGCGTTCTGTGATAGGCTACAGCCCCCCTCCCCTACACAATGCAGATGTGTTGTTGTGTCCCGCTCTGATCACTCACACACAGAACAGCTCTCTGTCTCTCCCTCAGTCACTCAGGTTCGCGGGTCGTTTTCCGTTAATGTTTAGGGTTTCTTCAGCTTCAGGTTTGTTATTACTTAGGTTGGTACTTACTTATGAACCAGTAGAGTTCTGGTAAACGTGGGTTCGTTCAGACGTGGTGCCGACTCGCGTTGCGTCTCTGCCTGTCGGAGTTTTTTTTGTCTTTTTCTTTTTATAACCGTTGTCTGGCTGCCTGGCTCTAACCAGTTTTTTTTTTACTTCACGCACGGTGTCCAACACTTTCTTGCTGTATTTCGTGAAAAAATAAAGCTAGTAGTGGTAGGCCTATAAATATTGGAAATCAAGCTACACACACACATACATACACACACACACACACACACTCTCTCCCTCTCCCTGCCGGTCGTCAGTTGTTTTGTTTTTTTTTCAATGCTGATGCTGTCCTCTAAATAGTTTTCTAATCAGCAATTAATAACAATTTCTGATCAACCCATATCAATTGCATGCTTAAAATAACATACCGGTTAAAACCTCGCTCATTTCAAGACAACCCGACCCACTTCCTGGTTAAATCCCGCCCACTTCCGGGTTAGGCCCCGCCCACTCCGAGTACAGATACAGATAATTCATATGGTTTACAGATACAGATAATGCTGTACTCGCTCATCCCTAATATATATATATATATATATATATATATATATATATATATAATAGTGGTGGGCATAGATTAATTTGTTTAATCTAGATTAATCTAACTGTAATCTTGGAATTAATGTAGATTAATCTAGATTAAAATGGCTCATTTGAATTCTGTCGAAGGCATTCATAATATGTGTGTGCTACCTAAATAATGACTAAAAATAAGTCTGCGCGATTGTTGACGGGGGGGGTGCACGATTGTTTACCGGAGGGGGAGAGGTGCGCGATTGTTGACGGGGGGGGGGGGGGGGGGGGGGTGCGCGATTGTTGACCGGAGGGGGAGAGGTGCGCGATTGTTGACAGGGGGGGGGGGGGGGGCAGTAATGACACCGCGAATACGGACGTTTATCATCTTTTTTTTAAATATATATTTTTTAAGAGGCCCCTGATCGGCCGAGGCCCCGGGCTGAAGCCCAGGTAAGCCCATGCATTAAGGCGCCACTGCCCAGACCTACGACCGACGGGGGGGGGGGGGGGGGGGGGTCGCCGGGCAGAGGACACAGCCGTTCTGCAGCGCAGCCGTTCCGCCGCGCTTACCTTCCTTGGTGGAAATCCGGTATAGACCCAGCTCCCAACCCAACTTTGAGAATAGATTAACGGTGACAATTTTTTTATCGCGCGATAAGAGTCTTGCGTTATCGCAGCGCGTTAACGCCGATAACGGCCCACCGCACAGGGTCATTGGGCATCATATATATGTATATATGATGCCCAATGACCCTGTGCGTTACTGAACTTACAACCGCCGTCCACAGTAGATTTGTAAACATGATGGAAGCAATGACAAAACGTTGCATGCCGCAGTGAATGGAAAATGTACAACGCACAGCACGTAGCAGCTAACTTGGAGGTCAGGGGTCCGTTTCACAAAGCAGGTTTAGTGAAAACTCTGAGTTTATTAACCCTGAAATGAGGGAAACTCTGAGTTTTCCGTTTCACAAAGGGAGGTAACTCAAACCAGAGAAAGAGGGGTAACTCTAGCCTGTTTCAGAGAGAGAGGTAACTTAAGCTCTCGGTCAGTTACCGTAGTAACAGACTCTATGAACCTAACCTGGTCGGGACCAGGTTTTACTCAATGGACCTCGAGTTTCTCTCTGTCTCCGCCCTCTTTCAGCCACACATGCCATTTGATTTCGTCTTTCATTCATTCAGTCAGGAGGCGAGTTTTGGCGTAGCCGTCTGTCAAAAATCATTTAAAAAATCAGAGTCAGTAGGCTATTTCAGAAGTCCATTAGGCACAGTAGGAGGCGACTTTTTTCACAAACATTGTATGTCCTTTTGACAACGATCCCGTGGATGAAGGTGCAGCATTACGGAGAATTAAATATTCGTCGGGAGAGGGTTATCAGACCGCGCATAGATGTAGCATTTCCAGACAATTATCATTTCCAGACAATTATCTTTTTGAGCGGTACCGTTTCACGTCACAGTCCATCATTTACATACACAACCTAATCCGTCCTTACATTTGCAACATTTCCAACCATAGTCATGCTCTCACATCCCAGCAGATATTGTGTGTTGCACTGCATTTATTTGCAAATGGAAGTTGTTTGTACAATGTCGGAGATGCAGAGCACTTGAGCAAGGCAACTGTATGCAGGGCGGTCCGAAAAGTGTGCCTCGCCATGAAATGGCTTTTACCCATGTTTGTCATTTTCCCTGGACATAAACCTGTCAGAGCCATCAAGGAGGTCTTGGGGGGTGGACTCAGAGGATGAGCTCCCTCCAGGGATTCCCTCAGCCACTGGCCTTCCAATATACTGGCTTAGGGCCAGCTCCTCTGCCTCCGTTAGAGGTGGCGGTGCTGGGCCACCACCCGTTTTACGGGCATCTGCCTACTTTCTGTTGGCTGAGTAGAAGTCTGTGTTTAAATAGGCTTAATTATTTAACAGAACATGATATAGATGAGAAGACATTTATGTGTGTGAAAACAGCATTATGTTGGGGATAAAACAACTGCACAGTCAAATAGCCACTTAAAACTTACTTTACAGTGTAAAACATGATCAAAATGATCATGTCGAGGTCTTATCTGTTTGAACAATGTTTTTATATGTCATCTTAAGCTGCTGCCAAGTGCGCTTCTCCCCAAAGGGATTGCACCTAAATGAAATAAATGAATAGGCTACCATTCAAGCAGTTTTCCCCTGTAATATTATTGTGATTGCAAAGGACTACATTTAAACTTACGCAGCAGTGTTGCACTTCTTTCTAAAAACGTGTTGAAACTTGCCATATGAGCACATTAGGATTTCCAATTCGAGGTTGGTGAAAAACGTAGCCCTCCTCTTCCCCGTTGCCATGGTGACTCGTCGATGCTGGCTTTTTATAGTTGTGGTGCACGCGCTTAACTCTAGGTGAAACTACTCTGAGTTTCTTAAATTAACTCAAATCCGCTGTTCTGGAACCGAAAACTCAGTTTTCTATCTCAGAGTAGATCAACTCAGCGTTTAGGATTAGACTCAGAGGTTGTTGAACCTGCTTTGTGAAACGGACCCCAGATCTAGCACAGCCCCTGATGCTACCATAAACAAACAATCCTGTCAAGCCACACTTGAACAGGCGTTCAGACTCAGACTGAATAAGTCTACCTGTGACAGGGGGTTAACGGAGGCTTTACAGATTGCGTCCTCTGATGCAACTTATAAGCCGCCATCAAGGAATACAATTGTGTCCAAAATCCACCAGCTTTACGACACGAAAAGAGAGCAAAGATGATGAATTGGCGGAAGCCAAATATATTGCCCTGACTGGGGATCATTGGACCTTGGTAAGCAATCACAATTACCTCTGTGTGACTGCACACATCACTGACATTTGCATTAACCATGCTGAAGAGTTTAGTCAGTTTAGTTTTTAGTTTAAGTTTAGTTTTTTTGGCATCTAAAATATGACGCATTGAGAATCATTACGTCAAAAAAACAAACAAAAAGGATAAAATAAGAAATGATTATGAATTTGTCCATCATTGCTCATTGCTGACACATTTCTGATTTTTGTATTTCCTCAATTAAAATGCATTAGGTCACATTTTTCATTGTAATGGCTATTGTGTATGAACAGTAAAATACATGTTCTAAATGTGTGGGAAATAAAAGAGATGTTGACCTTTTAAAGTTTATAATGTCATATTCATTGATTCACTTGTCTACCAAAATCCATTTGACTTGAAACATTTTCAAATGCTTCTCACGGCAAATTGATATATGCAGTTAATATAGGTTAATTAATCACACAACAATTAATTAAATGTAATCGCTTGACAACCCTAATATATATATATCATTTTTTTACATTTCAGAAATTATCTGGGGGCCAAATAATATTGTGGCGGACCGCTAGTTTGCCGACCCCTGCCCTACAGGGTGTGTAGGCATGTGAGTGTGTGTGCGCAAGTTAGTGCAACTGTGTGTGTGCTTATGTAAAAGGGCTAGCAGCCATGATGGTGAGCTATAGCAGGAATTAAATTGCATTATCAAACACACAATTATTAGCTCCTAATGTTTGTTTTGTGGTTATTTTTGTGTAAGAAGAAATGATTGCAACAAAGACAGTGATAATGATCTTTCTTTTTGAAGACATAAATAATAAGCATTTCCTTTGAAAGGACAAAATCTTGAATACGTATCTGACAGTCGGCCTTACTGTAGAAATTATCTGGACCCGAAGGACATATCCTTTAAGTTGGCAACGGCCAACAAAAGAGCATGAAACGTACTGAATGGAAGCCGTCATTTTTGGAATATAAAAAAAAATTAAAAGTGATCACCACATCACATTGTTTTCTTGTAAGTGTGAGTAATCAATAGCGGTCCCAAAAAAAATCAACAACTGTGTATTGTAGAGTTGCATCTGCTCTGATATTCATTGCAAATTTCTCAATTTTTTTCCATTGCAAAAAACTGCCAATGGTTAAATTGTGTTACACAGAAAATTATGAAAACAGTTGACAGGGGGAAACAAACTGAATAAAGGCGGGCTTCTGAATAGCAGCAGAGCCAGCTAGGGGTACATATATTACACATAGGTCATAGACATGCAGCAGCATATGACATGTGTCTGACTGGCAGGGTGTGTGTGTATGTGTATTCAATTCATTATGAAAACATGCACACACATGTAGTACATGCAATCATGTAGCCTACATGCAAATACACCACCAAAATTGATGTTAAATGTTTTTGTTTGCTTGTTAACCGGTATAGATATACAATATTTTGTAACATATAAACAAAAAACAATGAAATGATGAACAATCACTATCAATGCAGCTTTATTTCCGTCCCATGATTATAGTGTCTTACAATTCAATTGCTAATATAAAACTATATACCGTGTTTCTTTGTATACCGTAAATCCTCCAATATAGGCCCGGGCCTTTATTTTACTCAAGCGCATCGCGGCCCAGGCCTTTATTGGAAGAGGCCAGAATTAGAGGCAGGCCTCTATTTCTATTTGAGCAAAACGGACTACAAGTAGAATGAATAAAAACGAGATTTTGTGTCTATTTGAACCTATAAAATACTAGGTTCATTTATTGAACCTCCGCAGCTGCCATGGTAAACAACGTTAGCCTACCGGTCTCACGTGCTAGTCAAGAGCGAGCTGACCAGGCAGGCTACCGTAGCGGCTTGGATTCGTTAGCAAACATTGCCCCCTGTGGTACTTGCATGTTATTATCACAAGCATAATGTTGAGGCCTGCCCAGAAGATCGCAAGTTTGCGGGAGATTTTGACTTTGGTCAAACCTAATATATTTCTCATCATTTTGTTATTTTGTATTTCTAAAATAACACAATTATTTATAATATTGTGCATTCCATATTTTTTCTTGATATTACCCTAGCTCATTGGAACATTATTGGGTGTGTGATTCGTTGCATTGGGACACATTTTGTTGTAACGCATCCTGTTTTGCTGTTTACATCGACACTGCCCTGATAATGTTGTAGTCTACTATAGTAAATTCTGAACGGATTGAAGGACATGTTTGTTTGCAAGGCAGAGGATACAATAAGCTTGTTGATGCTGATAACGATAAGGACTCACGTTAGTTGTGGATTATAATTGTTTTGGATGAGGAGCATTCCAGCTGTCATTTAACTATTTCACCATAATACGGTAAGCAACTGTTGCATGTTTTTAGCAGAGATTATTTAATTTTATAGCAAAGAAATCTAATGGTCTTTGCTTTTAGATTTTTGATTAGGCTACCATTGATGTAACGTTAAAAGCGGTATTGGGGTGTGCAGGATAATCAGGATAACAAGAATGACTGGAGGAGCGCAGGTCTCTTGCATTTTGATTCGTAACATCATAGCGATATTTTAAGTGCTCTGGTGGCTTTCTAATGAGCTAAACAGTCTCATCTGTATATTTTTGTGTTCAATTAGACATTTAAAAACGTTGGTTCTAATAATAGCCTCTATTAGAGACCGGCCTTTATTTACCCCCGCCGACAGCGAGCCCAGCCAATGTTAGAGACCCGGCCGCTAATGGATTACAGGCCAATATTAGAGGATTTACGGTAAATCATTAATAGAGTAGGGTTAGAGTTGTAGACTTGTTTCATTGGTTGTTTTCAGAATTATGACATAACACCAGTGTGACGGCCGGCTTCACCGCTGCACATTGAAAACACTGAGGTGGCAAGTTTTCAATCAGCCTACTCTCTGCACACACGTACTTTTCTGCACACACATAGTATCTGCTTCTACTTACGTTATCTTAGTTTATGCACATGTAGGATATTGTCCACTTATCATTCGTTACCTTATCCGGTTTTATTAAGTTACAATAACCTCCATCTATGCTACAGTAGAGAACACACAACACGTTTATTTTCGTTGATCATTCTAAACTTTATTTAGTATTTAACACATTAAGTTACAGCTGGGTATCTTATGTTTGTTACGTTTACTTACATTGTTTCTTTTTGAGTATTTAAGTTACCGTGGCGTGCGGAGAGAGACCGGCTGAGTGTGTCGGACTGAGCTTTGCTGCTTAGATTCTCCATCTGGCAAAAGGGCTTCCTGTCAGCAGGTCGTCACATTAAGAGTCCTCCGAAAGTCACCACCGGTTCAGACACGTCATGGGGGGAAAAGAGGAAGCTTAATTTAGTTAATCATTAAGTTTATCTGTTAGTAGTTATTTATGTTTATTTTGTAAGGAAGGAATATTGTTTACTTACCTTTAGGATTATTTTGAACTGCCCGTAGTAGTCATGAGTGTTTGCTTGGGAGTAATGAAGTCTCAGTAACCCTCATGTGGCTGGTTGGGTTAGCCTGCTGGTATATAAGCTCCCCTGTTGTTTCATTTGGGAGGTCAGTCTTAAGTTGCGTTTGGCTGTTATGCTTTATGTTCTGTTCAGTTGACCTCCTAGGCCTAGAACTTTGTTAGTTTATTTGAATCATTTTTTTCTGTTATGAATTTCTCATACTTTTTAAAGAAAAAAGACGGAAAATAAAATAAATGGAATGAAATAGAATGAAAGAGGGAGCATGGAAAACAAAACCAAGGAAGAATCTCGATGAACTCTGGGAGGCATGTAAGACTGCTTTCTTTGCTATTCCTGATGACTTCATCAATAAATTGTATGAATCATTGTCGAACCGCATGGAGTCGAACTGCATGGAGATGCAGTCCTTCAAGCTCATGGAAGTCATACAAGATATTAAATATGGATCTCACAGCACCACTACTTAATTCACTGATGTTATGCAACATATTTTTGTATTTGAAGTAAATTATTTGTTCAATTTTCACATTACTCTCTGTAGGCGACAAAACTTTTGTCTTGCCAAAATCTGACCTTTCTGTGTTCATTAAATGATCAATCTTTCTTCAGTGAAGCAAATTTATTTTAGTATATTAAACATAATTTGGGAGGGTTTTAGCTTTCATATGAGCCATTTCTAAAACCAATGGATTAATTAAAAGTCAGGTTATAAGCTGTTTCTACAAAATGGATAAGTGACAAGACTTTTGTCAGGGACTGTAGATCTCACCAATCAAAATGATAATCCACTGGGCAGAGTGTGCAGGAGACAAAATGAAAACCAGCGTGATTGAGTCGGGCGAGAGAGAGAGAATACACAGGCGCAATGCAAATGTTTAATGCTTAATGCAAATGATCGGAACGCTTTGATATACAGAAATGTGAAAGACGTTCACAGTTCATTACAGGACTGATGAAGTGAGGTCACTGTAAACAAAAAAAAGACTTTAATGTCTTTGATACCAGTTTTGCACTCATCGCACCGTTTCATAACAGATTGCAGAGATCCAGTTTTTGATATTTGTTGCTTTACGTGCTCAAATTTCTGCCAGCAACCTGCATGGGGAACAGTTTTGAAACAGCTCTGATCAGCTTGGTTTTAACTAAATGTTTTTTTAACATGTAAAAATACATGTTAAATACATTTAAAAACATCATATATCTGCATATTTTCTGAAAATGCAACGCAGCATTCACAAATGGTATTGAATTCAACAGTTCTCATACTTGGAGCCGACACTAGAATCTGTGATGCTGTTGTGAACACAGTAAACTAAGGTTACTTTTACACAACGACGATCTGAACACAAACCGCAAAAGTGGCGTTGCGTTCCCACTTTTTATTTTGCGTTTAGACGAGCGTCTTTGGGTGGAAATCTGCATGCACACGGTGATGCAAAAGTGTGTGAAATCCGACATGTTTGTTGTTTGGCTGTACTGCACATGGATTTGAGGTCAGCCAGCGTGAGCAGCTCAAAGCACACTTTTGCGTTTTCAACCCTTTAGACGGGAACGTGACGGTGGAGCGTTTTTAAGATTTCCACTCTGGAGGGTGGGTTCATTTTTTTGCGTTTTTTAGCCCCAAAAACGCTGTTGCCGTCTAAACGAAAGGCACATCTGATAAAATATTTTGTCGGTTTCACCCGGGAGCGTTGTCGTGTAAAGTGGGCCTAAGTCCATTTAATCCTATTATTGTACACAGACTCTCTTTGCAAGAAGGCACTGCCCAGGAAGTGAAGAGTTTATATAGGATCCATCACGGGCTGCTGGTTTTCAGAAATAAAAAATATATATTTGTTTTTGCCCTGGAAGGCACAAGTGGTAACTCAAAATAAATCGCTCTACTTTATTCAGCATTTTCCAGCAGAAAATGGAAAAACACTATATATATATAGAGAGAGAGAGAGAGAGAGCGAGCATGTGAGGCTAAAGACAAATGACCACAGCAGTTCTACAAATCAAAACAAATAAATCTCCCTCTTCAAACATACCTTCCAGTCAAACTTCAACTTTGGCTCCAGTACGTAACACGTATGGAAGGGCCAAAGTGTTTGTTTACACCATTGAAAAAGCAAAGCCTTGAATCCTGACAGAAGCTAATATATAGTCTCGCTTTTCATAGGGCTGGAAAGTAAACAAACTGTCTAAACTTTGGAGGGCTGTACTGTAAACCTTTTCCATAAGTGCAGCATGTTGTCAACATGCTTGTACAGCTTAACCCATTGTGTGAAGTATCACTACAAAAAATGCCCATAAAAGGTAAGTAAACCGCCTTTTTTTGCAGGAGAATGTCCGCCTACGAGTTTCAAAAAATGCTATTTGAGTCGTGACAGTTGTAAAGATTTTGGAAAAAACTGCCACATTGGGTTCCATAAGGAGCAAGTGTGAGGGGCGTTGTCAAAACCAACGTCACACTCCTTCGAGCCAGGGTGTGCAGCCAATAGAAAAATGCTACGCTGGAAAATCGTTTTTAGGGGGAAGTAGCAGACTTCTCATATTTTAGAATTTCCCGTTTAACTTAATATATTTTAGTGAAAAATAACAGCAATGTCAACACCGTTTTTTTTAAAAGGGAACCGTTTTCAAAAAAAGTGATACTTATGGGCCGAAGTGTTTGACTTCAGCTGTTACCATTAACTACAACAGACTTGAATCAGAAAAGCATTCAGATGTGAATGTTTGCCTGATTAATAATGAGAATTGCACTGTAGACACCCTATAAGATCAACCACTTGGTTTGTAGTCACACTAACAGCCTCATAAGCATAAAGAGCCCGAGGGATTTATCAAGGGGGATTTAGCCTTAAGATGCACAGTCTGGGTGGTGAATGGAAGCTCTGATAATCAGTAATATTTGTTCCAAAGGCCTGCAGGAGACGAGTGGGCGTGGAATCATGAGATCCATGAGGTCCCACTGGGAATAAACGTGTGTCCACCGGAGGGAATCCCAGGATTATTTTTTTTCTGATTCATCCACGCGTTAGCAAAGCAGGGGGATTCACACACGCTTGTCTTACTCAATATTAATCCAGGAGTTCCAACGTGCACCTATTTGGTTTTTTTTACTCTGATATTGATGTTCCTGACACATATTAATATAAACCTTCTCCAACAAAGCCAATAGAGATACTGAGACTCATGCCCCCCCCCCCTCAATTTTTCCAAGCCAATGGTTCACTAGCCTCGGATCCACCTCTGTTCTGCTATATGTCCCAGGGATTATGTCTCCATGGATTTTGCAAAAGTGGAGCAATACTATTGATTCCATTCACATTCTAGGCCCAGTTTGGGGAAATGATTGATGTGTGTGTGTGTGTGTGTACACGCAACTTTAACCAACACTCCACTGTACACAGTGTTCACTTTTTCCATTGGCACAGGTTTTGATTAAATTTACCAGAAACACACACACCAAAGTCTTCACCAGAGTTAGATTAATGAAAGGTCAGCTGGGAGCTGTAATAGCTTTGACTTCCTGACATTTTTCACTCCGACATTCATGAAGGAAAGGAAAACAGACGATTAATGCACAGCCATAAGCATCACACACACACACACTAAAACACCAAAGAACAAAGGTTCATATTGTAGCTGTACCAGGCTGCACTGCTTTGGAGTACACACTTTGGGTCCAGGGTCATTAACTGATATGGGCCTGATAAGTGATTTATCCCACCTTACACTCCCCAGCATACCCTCACCCACTTTCTGCCGTCACTGAGATTAACCTTGTTAACTACACTGACCAAATGGACCCAATGCTGTTAAACAGCAAGGCACACTCAAGACATTTCTTCCAGACCCCTCTTCCATGCATTCCTGAGATGCACTCTCCCCCACATACAAGTATACATACATTATACAAATCATAGTCCTATGACTATGATAAGGAACATGTGTGGAAGCCCCAAACTCTCACTCTTTCTCTCTCTTGCTCTCTGTTTAGTTATGTATTGTTTAAGTAGAAATGATTTTCATTGTGTTCAGCCATGTGGTCACATTTGTAGGTTCATATACTTTGTATTTGCTCTTTATTTCCTTTTTTTTTTTAATTTTATGTAACTGTTAGCTTATTCAATATTGGCGTTTGTCCCATGTGTAAACTACCTCAACTCAATGATTTAGTTTGCAGATCATTTAACCTCATCAGTACATGTGTTATTATAATACCTGTTGTATATCAATAAACGTTCAGTTAAATTAGTAAGGTGAAAATTGATTTGTAATCACAAATACCTTATCTGGGGAAATCCGGAAAAGGAGAATAGTCATTGTGTAACGTTATTCCCGGCTAGTAATAAACTAGAGAAAGGTGGTGTCTCATCTTTAGGCCCAATCAGACGACACAAAACATCCATTGTCTCATCCTCTTCGAGAAAATACTGTCTTCGAGCTGGAGCTTGCGTGCTTTTTGTGCTTTCTCTTCCAGAGAAAGTTCCTCTCTTCAAGGTTCTCTTCGAGCTTTTGTCCTTTTTGGAGAAAGACTTTCTTTTCGAGACCCCACTCTTTCGAGAATATCATTTTCAAGATGATTGAGATTCTGAGTACCTCTGCAGCAAGGCCATGCGTAAAAGCACGCACATCTACGTTCAGTTAAAACCAAGTTTAGCTTAAGTGATCAGTCTACAGTTTGAGTAACTTTTTGAATGTGTGTATTGACTTATACTAACTAAAACGTCTGCCGGCAAAGTTTGTGAAAGTTCAGAAAGGTTTAGAATGGTCTAGTACGGTCAATCAGGTTCGAGTTTAGTTCAGTCAATCAAGTAAGAGTTCAGAAGGCTTACGTTCAATTTTCCTGTCCAGATTTCCCATGTTAAGTTCTGTGTGTTTTGTTTAGGTTTAGGTTTTTGATGTTTTGTTTGTGTTAATTTATTCATGTTAATCACACCCCTTTATTTGTGTTAATACATTTCATTGTAATCAAAGGTGTAAGTAGTGCTCGTTGTTGATAGCTCATAGAATCACTGACTTGGACAAATAACTTCAACTTCAGATAGAATAAATCGGCTAGGTTAAGTAAGGGATAAACCCTACTCCACTTCACGTCGGGGGTTCTTTGCCCCCGCGTTGTGCATTATTTTTCGATACATGCACACCTCGGAGTGGATTATCCCGCTTATACCATGGCCACTTACGAATCAATAAAAATATAAGGGTGTTGATTCATATTTTGGCGTAATTCTGTCTCAAAATTACAACTTTTAGCTCGCACTACTTTGTGTGTGCCTGTAAACAAATGGTAAATGACCAGAGAAATATATGGGTCTGACTAATGCCTAATGTCAGTTAAAATGAGATGCATATGGAATGTGGACATTACCTTATTACTCCAGTAAATAGAGACGACCTTAGTAACGGCATGGCAACGTTACCTTATTACTCCAGTAAATAGATCAGATCTTAGTAACGACATGGCAATGGGGAAACTTTCTAAACGTAGTCCCCCCCCACCCCCGAGTCTGGTCCAAGTTGAAAGTTATTAACGTTTCGCTTAGCGCATTAATTTTTAGACCGGTGATGAGGCTGCTTGTGTCTAGAGTTGTTCCGATTCCGATACCAGTATCGGAAATTGCTCCGATACTGCCGAAAATGCTGGCATCGGTATCGGCGACTACTGGAGTCCAGGCACCGATCCGATACCACGTAATGTTTTCAATTAGTAATAGCGGTTATGCACAACATACTTCTGCATTCTGCGAAACAGGTCTCATCACATCCGGTTCAGGTCCGCTGTACCGCGCTCACATTATTTTATTTATTAATCCGCACTTCCAGATAGGGTGGCCATTCGTCCGGCTTTAGGCCGGACTGTCCGGTTCCCCCCTCCCGTCGGCCATAGGTCCGCGGTGTGTTGCGATCGTGCACGCCCCCCACGGCCGTAGGTCCGAGGCGCGCACCCCCCCCCCCCCCACGGGCTGAGGTGTCCTCCTTTTCAACAACTCATAAATGGTCACCCTACTTCCAGACCGTCGCCGGGGCTTAATGTGTGCGAGGAGAGCAGCCCTCTCCCGGACTCACTCGCTAGCTTTTACCGCTGTTTTTTTTTTTTTTTTATCCGCACTTCCAGACCGTCACCGGGGCTTCAGAGTAATGTGTCCGAGGAGAGTAGCCCTCTCCCGGACACACACGCTAGCTTTAACCGCTGTTGTTTTTTTTTTCATCCATCTTTTCTTCTCACTAACATTCAGATGTTAAAATCAAATAAAACGCCAACAGTAAAAAGGGCTAACTAGGCTAGCTAGGTTAGCTGTTAACTGTTATATTTAAAAATAAATGGCTTGAATTTGCTCTATTTATTCATGTTTTACAAAGAGTTTAACCTGAGCCAGGCCTTACCACTATGATAATCATATCACAGTCATGCATGTATGCTATTTTTATAACATACTGGTATCGGATCGGTACTCGGTATCGGCCGATACCCAAAGCACAAGTATCGGAATCGGTATCGGGAGGGAAAAAATGGTATCGGAACATCTCTACTTGTGTCATGGCCGAGCATGTTATCGAAAAATAATGCATACCTCTCCGGCCAATCAGATTTGAGTATTCACCCGGGCCATGGTATAATTAATCGTTATAGTATAATGTAATATTAATTATATTATTCCTAACGTAAGTGCTCCATTCACGCAGTAAAATAATCAGTTACGTTTAGATCAGTTTAAGCCACTTTATAGCACTACTCCAATGATAGAAATATTGACCATGGATCATTTAAATGAGAATATACTGTATATATTAGTATATGTATGTCTAGTAGTGTAGTAATCTTGTTGAAGGATATTGCAAGAATGAAGAGAGTGGACTAAATGGGGCTGTTCTATTGTTTGTCCATTCAATTGAAAATGTTTATCTTTGCTTGAAAAAGGGATTTTTTTTCAGCTTGGCTAAACTACTTGTTCAAATTTGCTGTTTTGAGTTTTTGAAACTTTAGATTTGTATGTAAATCCCCAAAACATACTGTGTCCCTCAGAAGAATGAAGAAACAGAAGATCTTAATGTTGCAAATGTGGCCAGGTCATCAAAAGATGGGACCAGACACAAAAATAATTTTTAGTAGGATCTTTAATACCCTGCCCTTTGAACGGGGACAGCATTAATTCTCTAATTTTGAGAGAGATGTTTGTTACAGTCAAATACAAAAGTAAAATAAATAAAACAAATAGTTTCCTTTCTTTCCTGAATATCTTATGACTCTGTCAGTACCAAACAAACAACAGTATGGGGTCAATGACGGATAAGGGTTGGCAAGATGAGCAATTCAAAAATATGTTTAAAACTTTAAAACAAAGCATGTCTGAGTTTTGGGAAAGTGTATATTTTGTATTTCTGTTATATTCATATTATTTAATATGACATTTATACTATTTTTAACAAAAGACAGAACTGACAGCCCGTAAAATTGTCAAATGGTGTAACCACCAAAAATTACAAATATCTAATATTTCACACCTCCTAGAGTTCATGCTATTGCTCTCATAAAATTAATAGTTTATTTTGTCATATCCTTTGAAAATATGTTTTATTATATTTATTTCTAAATTTAAATTAAAAGGGTTTTTCATTGTACTGAGCAAGACCGAATGCTGTAAACATCTTGTTTCATGTCTATTCTTTGACCATTTGAGTAAAAAAGGTTTAAACACCCATCATTACAGTCGAGTGATAATTTAATATCCATATTAACTTTTTTGTACAATATTAGTTTTTTTTAGACAAGATACTGGTTACACCAATTGACATAAATCGGTTACACCAACTGACCATAAAACTTCTACAGCAAAAGGACAAGAAATTGACACAGAAAATAGTCATCAAGGGAAACAGAATTGGATATTTTAATAAAAATTCATGTCATTCATCATATTTCATATAAAAAGTAATTTCATAACATCAATGAAGAAACAGGTTTAACTTGTGTTCTATTCTGATTTAATTTCAGTTCTCATACAATTTCAGTTCGTACAAAAACAGCCATTGTTTTCAAAGACTGAGAGAGAGAGCGCGCGCGCGCGCGCGCGCGCGCGCGCGCGCGCGTGCGTGTGTGTGTGTGTGTGAGAGAGAGACAGATAGATTTTCATCAACATTTCTAAACTGTTTTGATAACATTTTTAAAAAACCGACAAACATCAGTGTGAGTTCATGCCATCTGATGAGATCTGAACAAATTATTTTCACATTAACATAACAATATCAATGAAAAAGCATCTCATAAATTTAAGACTTAAGACATAAACTTAACCGTCTCATAAACTTAAATATTTCTGACCAGAAAAGTTGAGTCTGTGGTAAAAACCATTAACCTTTCAGGCTGTGTGCTTGGAATTGTTTCCAGGCATCTTCTGTGAGTTTTGAATGACGTGAGTTCATAGGTTCTGGCTCAGAAATGATGTGAAGAACATCAGACTCATAATAGAACAGGTTGTCAGGTGGATGAGGCCCGGTGGATGATGTGTACGTGTGCGTGTGCACACATACACATATATGCGTTGTGTGTGCACTACCTTTCCCGTCTTTTGGCCAGGTAATTTGCCCTTGCAGCAGGATCTGCGTTCACTCGTGCTCTATGGCGAGACACTTTTTCCTTGCTTGTAAGTGGCATCTATTGGGGACAAGAAGTACACTTTATTTATAAGAAATGATATTATTTATTTATAATTTTAAAATACTGTTTACATACATAATAATAAAACATGAATTATGGAAGTTTATATTTAAAATAAATTAAAATCTTTTTTTTTGAAAATCGCTTAAATTACAATATAAATTAAACCCTATTAAAGCTACTGTTCATGCTAAACAGTTAGTCACTATTTATATTATAATAAATAATATAATTGGCACCTTAAATTACATACTCTTGGCCCTGAATCTGATCAAATTGGTCTCAAACAGAATGGAGTCAAATGGTGTAACCGGTTACACCATTTGACATTTCTATATTAAATCTAAATTTGCAGGCATTATTATGGACAACTATGTACACACTTGACCTTTATGTGAATATGCAAACACAGTTTTTACATTGAATTCAATATTTTATGATTATTAATCAATATATTAAGGAGGTCATACCATTTGACATGTAACCTAAGCTTGCCTGACCAAAGCCTAAAAACACTCAATTATGTAACATTTTTAAGCGAGTTACTAACCTTGACTCATAGCAGTTGGGGTCTTCAAGGGTCCTTCTCTGTGACATCATTTCCTGTCACATGATCTTCTGACATAATGCTTACAAAATGGCTCCTTAAATGGTGGTTACACCAAATGACATTTCAAGTTGTTGATGTGACAGACATGATTCCCCATATTAATTAAACCATTCAGAACAATGGGGATTCAATACTTTTATTTAATATAGAAAAGTTCTTATGCAAGATCATGCCAGATTATTTTAGAAGGGATTTAGGAGAGAATTTCACATTTTTTTCAGCAAGTGTAATTATTTGGTTCATGTTTTTGTGGTTACACCGTATTGACATTTTTACCCAAATTCTCTTAATACTCTCAAAGTTGAATAAATCCAAAACTTTAAGATTAGGGTTTAATGAGAATGATGTTTGAAAAAAATAAGTAAAATAATTCTCACATTTTAACAATTTTAAATGTATCTAACCCATATGTACACAAAAAAATGAGCGTCACGGCTTAGGAATGTATTCATGTTAATAATGTATTTTATTTCCTGTTTACAGGAAATAAAATACATTATTAACATGAATACATTCCTAAGCCACTCAACAGACATTTTACGGAACACATCGGGGCAATTGCTCTGTCGCTACTAGGGATGGGCATAATTAATCGATGATCGATCATTGATCGTTAAGAAATGTGTCGATCAATTTATATTGTTATCGATCAAAAGGACGTTGTGTTGCATAAGTCTTGGTGCGGTGATCGCGGCTTTAGTTCCCCGTGTCTGGTGGCTGTAATTCGGAGCGTGAATATCTTTCTAACTTTAAAAAACACTTTAGTATTTTTTAAGACGATAGTCGCACATCCCTCGTAACTACGCCGTGAAGGTGAACCCTCCCGGACTCCGCTATTAACATGAACCGCTCCGCCGTTGGAGCCACACACACACACGCACCGGACACCACAATACAAACACACATGTTTTACATTTGATTTTAAATAAAGTTGTGTGCAGTTATACGGTTAAATACGATTATTGGTTAATGACCGATCGCGTACTGCGGTCAAGACAGCCGTCTCTCGGTTTCGCGTGGTCAAGCCAGCCGCTCCAACATTTTCAATATTTCCATAAATGTGACATTTTAGCAAAACGTTCAGCCTCATATATGTTTTCTGACTAAGGTATTGCTTTTAGATAGTTCATGCAATTGTTTCTAAATGTGTGGCTCATCTTTTTGTCGCAAGCCTTTTCCGAGCGCCGGCTGCATATTGTATCGGCATATGTCGGCCTTTTCCCCTTTTTTCAAAACAGTTATACAGTTTAATGCCCACTTTTACTGCCTTGTTTGATTATTGTTGGCCGATAAGTTGGCTACTTATTGTAATTGGAATACAGATGTAGTCTTGTTGAATCGTTTCCAAACCTTTAAGAGCGCATGAAGGCGCATTGTTCGGCTTCTACGAGCGCCGCATAGCCTATAACCAGGGACGGGCTGCCATAGGGAGGTTCGGCCGGACGATTTCAGGCCGATTATTTTGTATTTTTTATTTTGTGTATTATTATTTTTGGGCCGGTCTAGATTATTGGGCCGGTCCAGGACTGTCATAATACGTCGGTCGTAGGTCCGGGGTGCGCTACAAACGCGCACCCCCCCGTCAACAATCGCGCACCTCCACCCCCCGCCCCCCCCACCCAAAAAAATAACGATTAATCGATAATTGATCGATAATTCTAGCGATGATCGATCAAGGACATTTCTTCGAATGCCCATCCCTAGTCGCTACGTTAGCCACTTTTTAGAGTTTAACACGGTTTTAAACTCGTCGGTGACGCAAGAAGTCACGTGACGTCTTAAGCTCCATTGCTGTGTCGTATGTACCTGTGGTTTAACCTGCAGCTGTGTTTTACCTTGATCTCAATTGCTGTGTCTTCAGAGAAATTCACATCAGACACTAGAGGGCGTATTTTGTGCGTGTTAGTCTAGTCTCGAAACGGACATGGTTTTAGAGGAGACTAAACCAGTTTGCAGGATGAAACAAGGCTCCATTATAACCGACACACACAGAATTAGTTTTATTAATTATTATTAGTAGTATTAATAATAATGTATGATACATTTACACTTATTACGCCAGATAGGCCTTCAGTACAATAACAATATTGGACATAGTCGACTTGGAATGAGCAGTGATATTTCACGGCTCACGGGGCTCAGGTCTCGGTCGTGCATCCGCTCAGCAATAGCATTACGTGCTTCAACTTTCAAGCGCATCCATACATTCTTTTAACGTGCCGCTGCTCGGTCTTCTGCTGAGATCATCCCAAACAGACTTTCTTCGGAGCGTGGTGGTGGTGTCTTTCCTCTTCCACCGTGACCACAACACCTCGAATGCAGTACAATAAATATAACTTCTGCTCGTTATAGTTCTCTATCCGAGACATGTTCATCGTGTCAGGGGGGTATGCAGCAACAATTTTGGCGCCCCCCATAAACATTACGTGGTGCGCGGTTGTTGACGGGGGCGCCCCCCTGGTGCGGCGCGATTGATTGATTGACGTAGGTGAGGGCAGATTCAGATTCCAGACTCAGATTTCCACAAAAAGTAGCCTAGACTATTTCATAATATATTTCAACATTATTTGCATTTTATTATATTATAGTTCACTTTACATTCCCATTAAGTTTTTGTTGGTAATTATAGCACAAAATGCATCCAACATTAAGTTAAGACTGCATCTGCTGGAGTATAACGAGAAATCAGAGTACTTCCGGTTTAACGCGAGTTTAACTAGGAATCAGCTGAAACCTGTGTCGGTCAGTACACAGCAATCAGGTTTAACTTCGTGCGCAGCTGCGTGTTAAACTCCAAAACCTCCGGTTTCCGGAGTACGGTTTTAAACCGCAGCACAGCTAACGCAATGCTAACTGACAGAGCAATTGCCCCATCAGGTTTTTAACACAGTTAACCTCATTTAACTTAATAAACACCATGCATTGACTTTAAGGTACATATTTATACTGTATATTCCTTTGCAAAACATGTTTTTACCGTGATCTTTCAGATCGTACATTCAGAAAGCAAGATGATTGTTGTGACAAAATATTACAATCAAAATATTACAATCATGTGCTCACTTACGCTAGCTTGTAGCTTGAGAGCCTCACCCCTCACCTGGATGCAGCTCACACGCACACACAGCTCTCTGTTTCCCCTCTACATGGGTAACAACACACAGTTTCATACATTTAACACCATTTAACACCGAAAATATAACCGTAAATACGATTTCGGTACACTATATGCCACTTACGCTGACCCGCGGTCGTCTATGGCGGCTCCCGACACACTGGAGACAATATGAACATACCCTCGACCGACGAGAAATAACAGTCTTAAGTCACAAAACGTCACAAATGTCCGTCAGTCATCACAGTTACCGGTACGCTCTAACCCGTTCCCTCAGTCACGTACTTCCTCTGTGATACACGGTTCTCTTCACACACTCTCACAGACGAGGAAATACACGTATCCGCCATTGCGTGTGCTAGGAAGACGACAACTCGCGCCCATTCAAGTCTCATGTGATTTTCCTATTCTCGCGGGATTCTCGACCTAGCTGGCCTTAAAGTGACATTATACATTCTATTAGGGCACAGCTTGTTGTGGTTGACTCATGTTTGCACACGGGGAGTTTGTGTTTTTGTTTTCCCCGTGCTTTGTGTTGCACTTGGTCTGCTCTATCTTCCTCCGCAGGCATTGGTTGTGGGCAGGTGCGGGGCGTGGCTGGTGGATCTGGGCACTCACGAGACACACCTGGTTCTCATCGTCGTTTGGACTCCTTTATAAGGCCGGCTCTAACTTCGCTTCAGCGCCAGAATATTCCGTCACACACGGTACCAGTGGCTCACAGTTCGCTCGACTAGTATCTATTCCATCTAGTGAGTTCGTTTTTCGTGTTTTTTAGTTCATTGGATTCTTACCTTTGTTATCCCCTTCCTCAGACCTCGACCTCTTACCTGTGGATGGTCCTCGTTGTTCCGGTGTCGCCAGTGCTCAGACTACCTCGCCTACCCGCTCCTGCCTCGACCCACATTGTCTTTATTTTTGTTACGGGTGTTAGAATAAAACTTTGTTCTTCCTACCCGGCCTCTGTCTTCCGCTTTTGGGATCCGAGAAACCTTATTAGCTAAACCTTAACACAGCTGACACAAAAAACACAGTACTTAACCCCTATTCACTTCATTATATTCCATAAAACATTACATTACATGAAATGTCCATGATGTTGAAGAAAGGCATGAAGGTGTTGGGAGGCAATAGCCATTTAAGAAGGGTGTTTTAAACCTCCAACACACAAACAAAAAATACACAATCAATCAAACAAAAGGGCTTAAAAGCAAAGCAAGTTTAATCAAAGCCGCTTGGGAAATTTAACAAGCATAATGTTGATTTGTCCAGCTTGGATAGTGAGAACGAACACAATTATCTTCGCACATCTCTTCCAGATGGACAGAGAAAACAATAAATAATCACTGCTGAGACCAAGAAGACTGAGAACAGAGATACTTTCCTAGCCTAAAAAGGTTTCAAACTCAAAATTTGGACACTTATAAAAGAAGTCTCTACAGATTTGATTGGCCAAATTCAATGGTATAGGAAATGTGAAGAAAAAAAGCAGTATTGTGAACTGAAATATAAATTAATGAAATAGAACACATTCTAAATCTAAATACTTATGTGAGGAATGGAATTTTAAGCCACACAATTCTAGTAAGCGAAGGTGAGGAAGTTCTGTTTGCTTGAATAATTGCTGGACGTACTGTTGGCTCTTTAATATTGGGAGGGTTTTAGTATTGGATCATTAGGTGAGCACTCAGCTTATGTTCTTCTTACTGTGCGCTCACACCAGAAGCTTCAGGAGCTACAAAAGCGGCCAGCAGTCATTCATTTTCAATGGGAGCTTGTGACAGGAGGCATCCAACACCATGGCAGCAGCGAGCGGCACAATGCCAGCAACCAGAGCGACGAGTTGAGCTGAGCTGATCTTTATGCAAATTAGCAGTGACACACTGAAGCAGCAACCAATTGCAGATCGGGATTAGATTTTCTTCCCCCTGTAAACGTATCCTTATGTACTGAGGTTCCTAGCAAATATTTGTTCCATACTGACAATGGAGGAGAAATTCATTGTTGCGGTCTCCGGTTTCCCAAAGCTTGTTTGTTTATTTGATCATGCTTGTCACAGTTCAGCCGAACAAGGCTATTTCACCTAGAAACACAAGGTAAAGCTCTACTATAAACTTGATATATTGGCCACAACCAAACTTGGTGTCTGTAGTGCTGCTTGAACGCCCTGCCCGTTGGGGATGACTGCTGAGGGCTGGCAGCAAGTAGCCACAACCAGAGTGCCCAGCGGTGCTCATGAAGCTTCTGGTGTGAGGGCACAAGCTTTATTAGGTGAGTGCTGCTAGGCAGCGTTCAGCTATTGTTTTTTTTAGGCTTTATTATTAGGTGAGTGCTGCTATGTCAGGGGTGGGCAACATTTGTTTTCCAGAGGGCTGTATTACTTTGATAAAGTAAGCCAAGGGCCACACATTGGACAATTTGTCACGGCCCTGCTCCCTTTGCTCCTCCTCCTTCCCTGTGTGTGTCTGAGGGTGCGGCCTCCACTCACCTCACCTGTGTGCTGCCTCACCTGCTCTCAATCATTCATCAGTCCCAGCCTTCAAGAACACCGTCATCTGTTAATTCGTTGCCAGATTGTTCTTCGCTGTTTCGTTCATGCAAGTCTCTCCAGCTATTCTCCTGACTCCTGTCCCAGTTTCCCGATCCTGCCTGTCCCCAACGACGATCCCCGCTTCGCCCCTCTGAATCCTCGTTCGCCTGTCTCCTATCCCGGTTTCCCGACCCTGCCTGTCCCCGACGACGATCCCCGCTTCGCCCCTCTGGATCCTCGTTCGCCTGTCTCCTGTCCCGGTTTCCCGACCCTGCCTGTCCCGACGACAATCCCCGCTTCGCCCCTCTGGATCCTCGTTCGCCTGTCTCCTGTCCCGGTTTCCCGACCCTGCCTGTCCCCGACGACGATCCCCGCTTTGCCCCTCTGGATCCTCGTTCTCCTGTCCCAGTTTCCCGACCCTGCCTGTCCCCGACGATGATCCCCGCTTCGCCCCTCTGGATCCTCGTTCTCCTGTCCCGGTTTCCCGACCCTGCCTGTCCCTGACGACGATCCCCGCTTCGCCCCTCATTCCCCCCTGTGAGTGTGTGTGGAATAAAGACCCTTCAACCGTCCATACTGTCTGTGTCTGCTCCTGGGTTCAGTCAACTAGCCGTGACACAATTGAAATTAAACACAAAATGCATAGTGCTGTTATGTTAATGACATGAACATAGTACACGTGTACATACTTTCTGTACTGTACTTTAATAAATCAATCCACTTTAATGCAGTATCAACTTTTACAACTACCACTGCTAAAGCTCTTCAACAGAAATTAGAAAAATGCTGAGGCAGCCTGATGAACAAGTATCAAACTTTCATTTACCATTGCAGTACAGATCTGCATCATTGAATGAAAAGCTAGCTTTTTTTCCTCCAAAACCTCACTCTAAAATGAGGGCTCAGTTAAAATATTCAACAAAATATTATGAAATTTAATTTACCAGCAGGTGAAATTTAATTTAAGCAGGTGGTCACCAAAAGTGACAAACAAGACTGACTCATCTGATAACACACCTTCATCAGCCAGGATGTGGATCTGTGCGAAACCGTATTCAATAACTGTCATTTATAAAACTGTGATATTTATTAATTAACTGTGTAAGATGACTAAGTGGTATGGATTAGAAACGTGTTTCATCACACATGTAATTCATGGATTTTTAGCCTAATGTGAACAATTGAGGTGGTCACTTCTCTTTACAAGACCATCAAAGTCTGGGGTCATGTTGGACATTGAGATGCGCAAATCAGATGACAGACGTTTACCAGTTAGCCATGATCTGTAGCGCGACTTGTTGTAGTTCATCACAGAAAAAGTTTGTTCGCGCACATACGTGGAGCCAAGTCATCCTCTGTGCATGCCTATGCAAGTTCGGAAACTGAGATCCTTTAGTACATCATAGAAGTTGTCCAGTGTGGATGTAGTGAACTTGTCCACCAGAGCAGAGTCACACTGCATATCAGACAATTCCTGTTGAAGGAAAAGGGAGAGGACACTAGTTCCAGCTCTCTTTCAATCTTTCCGTCAGAGAAATGTCTTTTAAATTCAGTGTGAAGGTCTTCAAGTGTATCTCTCGGTGTGGCGGGATGGCACCTCCAGAGTAGCCAGTGTTGGGAAAGGTGTGAAGCACTTGTTGGTCATCTGTCGCGAAAACAGGGTCAGCTTGGCGTTGAATGCTCGTACATAGAATAAAGCGAGTGCACAAACATATTTTTCCCTTGCAACTTCAGATTGAGATTGTTTAAATGGCCTATTACATCCACCCCGAAAGCAAGGTCAGTCATCCATTCCAGATCTTGAAATTCTGTGAAATCGCTAGCTTTACAGAGTCACCAGAAACGTCCCCATCTCTACTCTCAGATTCCACACACGGCGAAACATTTTCCCCAGGCTCAGCCAGCGAATGTTCAAGTGGTATGGCACATCTGAGTGTTCTGCCTCACTCTCCTCCAACAGCTGAATAAATTGCCGATGGTTAAGCCCTCAGGCCCGGATAAAGTTCACAAGATTCAGCACCATTTTAGTTACATGGTCAATTTTCAACACAGATTTACAGATTCACATCATTCACTCCTGGTGAATGACGCAGTGCAAGAAAATCAGATCTGAGTTGGGGTCATCTTCTCTCACCCTGTCCTGCAGCCGCCGCAGTAGTCCAGCATTCTTCCCGGCGAGGTTTGGTGAGCCATCATTGGTCAAGTTCAGCAATTTAGTCCATGACAAGTTCAGTCTCTCCAAGCATCCTGACACTCGGTCATAGAGGTCCGAACCCCTTGTTGTCCCATTCATGGATTCCATTGCAAGTTATTGAAAATTATTTTGAATTTGTCATTTATCCCTTGAATGAATACAAGTAGCTGGGCAGTATCTCTGATGTCCGTGCTTTCGTACAGCACAATCAAAAAGTATGTGAAGTCGGATGCCGGTTTTAACAATTCAGAAGTCAACTCTTCGTCAATAGGCTCTATGCATGCAACACTTCCTCATTGGTCTCAGAATGCTTCTATAAATCCAGTTCCGGTTCGTAAGCCAAAATTCTACAACGGAAGTAAACAAACCAGCATGGCTTGCAAACAAACGAAAGTGTGTTTTCAACGACGGGAGGACAGCAGTAGCAGCTACCATTGTTGTGTTCCGCAATGTGCAGCATCTGCTAAATGCAATTCGTTCCTTAGTTTTTTTACTTGTGTTGTTACCGATAACAACACTGGGTTGTTTACTTCCGTTGTAGAATCTTGGCTAGAATCTTGGCTTCCGAACCGGAACCGGATTCATAGAAGCATTCTGAAACCAATGCGGAAGTGTTGCGTGCATAGAGCCTATTACTTCCACACGCCTGGTAACTGTGCGACACGACAGGCTCACGTTTTCAAATGGACTTTTACTGTCTGGGCACAGTCTTTCAAAAACTCACCATCTGAAAATGTCTTGCTGGGTTTTGCAATTTTGTGACAGCATGTAGCTTACTTTTGTTGCCGATTCTTGGACTGTAGACATCTAATTTAACTGGCCACATTACACCAAACCGCACAATGCCAAACAAGGGGATTGGCCGAAAATACATTTTACCACATAAGGATCTTTAAAAATATTTCGTTTTTTTGGAACTTTCTCATGTTTGCGATCCACTTGAGATGCCTCCAAGATCGGCCTGTGGTTCACGATCGACGGGTTGGTGACCACTGCTCTATCATATCTACTACTATACTCGTAGGCCTTTTATCATTATCATTCTAGCTACTTCTACTACTGGTGCCTATCATACTAATACTTCTACTTCTTATCATGCTTATAGTACGTCTACTACTTATCATACTAACACGTCACCATACTACTAGGCCTAGTAGGATTTCACAGCCGTTTTGATTTGTATTTAAAGACATTTAAAACAACAAAATGTAGGGTTCACTGGAACTTTAAAAACACATGATGCAGATGTTATTGTCTCAAATCTTGTATAAAACCTACAAGATCACTTTGCAACAGAAGTGGGTTAAAACCAGAGAGTGTTATGGCATTTTAGCAATATTGTTGAATGCCAATTTAAAAGGTAAATCCATTTTTGTATGTCCCCAGAGACATTCTTTCAATTAGAGATCCCGAGACGGAAACAGCTGAACACCGAGGTGTATGTGGAGAATATTCAGGCCAATACTCTTCCAAACCAGCTGGGTTCTCTGGCATGCGTTGCTGGGGACTTGCAGCACAGCGACCCTTGTTTAGATTACCATTTACAGGATGGTGCAAACATTGAATGCTCTATCAGTTTTTTCATTTGGAGGAAAAGGAATGTAGATTTCTATCACTCGTCACCTTTACTCAGCTGCCGGCTTAATTTCTCTCAGGCCTTGGTTACACTTTGTCGTTTCAACGCAACGATTATCATCCAATCAGGTTGGGACAGATTAACTGTCCAAATTGCATTTTGCTCACATTGCGATACCAGAGCAAAGAACCAAGCATGACCAGGCTGTGTTGTGATCCGATTGTGTGTGGACAGCAATGTGAACAGATAACAGACAACCAAATTAAAACCACAGTCCATGCTGTCTACCGCCACCAGTTTCAACAATGGTTTGGATAGATGAGCTTAGTGTCACATATACAGTTTGGTAAACATGGACATAAAATAGCCTCTTTTAACCTATACCACTTAATAATTTAATAGTTTTGTTATTAGCAGGTTGCCCCCCATGATTATCTACCATTAAATCACATCACAAATACATGTATAAATCCCCATTAATTTAGTTATATAATCTTAACAAAAAAAACTGAAAATATTTCCTTCTGGTGTAATTTGGGACAACATTACATTACATACTATGATGCATGATACCAGGGAATTATCTAACTGAGAGATCAGTCATCTGAAAACAGAATGGTGGCAGAAACAATCAAGCATATGTCCTACAAAGGTCCTTTTGTATGTGATTCACACTGGGGTATTCATTTGTTGTTTGAGAACCATCTATAGGACTACAAAGGAATGAGAAAAAAAGACAAGTTCCATGTACGAGAATACACAATATACTTCATATTCATACCCAAGGGGAACTTCAAATGATCTGCCCTCCAGTCTCCTATCAATTCTATCGGCAAGTAACAGAGCATTATCTTACGTCGTCCAACTGTAAGCTGACTCTGTTGCTAAATTCAAATCTAAACCAAAAATATTTCTTTATACTCTCATTTGGTTCCTAGGAGTCCCTCAGCTTCTCATTACAGCTAAATTGCCAGCACTAGCCTCCCCCTGCCGGTGGATAGGTACTAGAGTCAAGGTTTTTCCTACATGCTCATTTTTTTGTGCGTTGCTGTGAACTACCCCCCTGAAATGGATGTTTTTTCTGTTCTGGCTACATGGTTGTTGACGTAGTTGAGACATCATGACTGGACACCTGGCCACCCCAGCTGATTACCACTTTCTCACAATGTAATTTTACTTAAACTGTGTTTTGCATGTTATGCTACCATTATGTCTGTCCATTATGGTACCCTTTGCACTCCTAACAGTTTTTCCATGGCCTTTAGAGGGGTGAGGGGGTGTCGTATAATGTGGCCTGTGAAGACTTTGGAGAATGTAACTGTGAATAAAGGCTGTACAAATACAATTGACTTGACATAACAAAAAACAAACTGTATGGAATTCTATGGAGCTAGCTTTCAGCACCAGTAGCATTAGTTGTGGCAAGAAAATACATCAATAGTATGACAGCTGTTTCAGGGATTTGAGGGACACTTTCATGGGTGATGAAAGGCCTTCTAGAGTGTTTAACAGCAGACATCCATGACATCACTTCTCCTCTACTAGGATCACGACTTGTCTAATGGACTTTGAGCTTTGGGCCTCCTGCTAAAGGTCTGTTGTAAATAATGGATGCCGCTTGATTCTGCGAAGGGAGGGACAATAATAGCAATATGTTAGGCCTTAATTAATGATTAGAATACGGACAAACCCTGCATTGGAGTTCTTAAGAGCCAAAAATATAAAATGGCACTATAACTTTTGAAAAAAACAAAAACAGGAATATAAATATAAGCGCTTGGGTTACTTAAATTAATGATAGCAGATACTGCATTGATTATAAATGTTTTCCACCATTTGTATAACTCTTCTTGTAAGTGAGTAAATGTTATTTAGTATAGCACCTTTCACAGAGCAAGGTCACAAAGTGCTTCACAAGTTATGTATAATGTTAAAAATAAGTCCATAAAACAGTAGAAATAAATAAATAAAACATCAGCAACAGACCTTAAAAACACAAAATTACAAACACTAGACAGCATGAGGCAAAACAAAGGCCAGTTTGAATAAATTAGTTTTCAGCTTCTTTGAAAAGGCATCAACAGAGACTGCAGATCGTATGACTGAGCGTTTCACAGTGTCGGGGGCAATCACTTCAAAGGCACCATCACCTTTAGTTTTTCAGCCGAGCGCGAGGGACAACCAGTAAGCCCTGGTCAGAAGACCTAAGTGACCTACTGGTGATATAAGGATGGTCAGGTCAGAGATGTACACAGATGCCTGACCATTCAAGGCTCTATATGTAAAAACAAGTTACTTAAAATGGATCCTGAACTTGATTGAAAGCCAATGTAAAGAAAATAAGATGGGTGTAATGTGAGTCATCCTGCTGGACATGGTCAACAGCCTTGCAGCAGTGTTCTGGACCATTTGTACTGTCCAGAGACGCCATGTTGAGACAGGTGAAAAGGGAATTGCAGTAGGCTATCCAGGCTGATATGAAAGCGTGAATGATCATCTCTAGCTCATGTTGTGATACAACAGACCTGAGTTTGGCAATGTTTCTTGAATGGAGGAAATACGTACGGGACAACGACTTGCATAGCCTGATCAAATATAATACATTTTTAAGATTAGACTGTACAGCTGGAAGAAAGGGACCCAATACACTGAGCAAACCTTGGATGCTACGCTGTCTGAGGCAATGATAAGAACCTGTCTTATGTGTTTAGTTGTTAGAAGTTGTTAGCCATCCAGTCCTTAATGGCAGTCAGACAATTGTGCAAAACAGCCAGTTTGTCAGTCTTATCAGGCTTAAAAGAGCCATACAGCTGGATATCATCAGTGTAACAGTGATATGATAAGATGCCTTTAAATTTGCTAATGACCTAAAGCACACCACAGGAAAGAGCAGAGATATCAGAGATAGGAGGAGAACCAGTCCAGGGCACTCCCAAAGACACCCACCTACTGCCAAAGCCTTTTAGTCAGGATGCTGTGATCTACAGTGTCAAAAGCTGCATACATTACTACATTAAGAGTATTAGCAGCAAAGCTGCAAGAAACGTCAGACGTGAATATTAAAATCACAAACCATAATAACTGTCTAATCTAACTACAGAGGATAAAAAAGGGCTAAGGGCTTTTTGAACCAGGGGGTCTGTAAAACTAAAATACAATAAAATGGATTTGAATGACCAACTTTGGTCATCTGCAGATCAATTGAGGAGAAAGCCCCAGTGCCTACCATCCAGTGGTGCCAACTTCAGGTCAACATTGGGGGGGTCATAAATATTTCGTTCAAATGTGTTCCACCAAAAAACAGGCTATAACACTTCTCCAAAGTCCTGCTTTCAGAATTTTAGGTTCAGAACAGTAGTTCATTAATTATTTACGTATTATTTATCTGTAATTTATTTGATTTATTCGAAATTGTGGTTGTGAACTTGTGATGTATGATTTAACCATTCCATCAATTCAGGAATGCGTTTCACAAGTGCATTACGAGTAGCGGGGCGTGCACTTATTTTCCATAAACATGCCCGCATAAATGGGAGTAGGCCTAGCTTACCGGTAATTACATTTCAGTCATAATTTAGAAATTTAAAACGCATATAGGCCTTAAACATTAGCCTACTAGGCTGCTCATGCGTCGCTGCTTTTAAACTTATTTAGCATCGTTTTCATAGAGCTTGACGTAGCCATAGCCTACGTTGCAAGGCCATTTTTTTGGAACCAAAGATAACGCAAGACACCCGTAGGCTATTCTTCATTCATTGTAGATCTAAACATTGTCAAGCAATTAGATTAAACATTGAACGGTGCAGGTTGTGTTACGGACGTCATGGTTGTTTGCTCTGCTGCTGTGTTTTGCCCCTTCCTACCCCTCCTGCTCTCTGTCTCCCCCTGCTGCTCTTCCCCAGGTACTTCACCCCCTGCTGCATCCTGTCTGTCTGCGCTGTCTGTCTGACAATGACTGTCAAGTGGATGCACCTGCTGATCTCCGCCCATTGGATTGGCAGAGCATGCTGTCCTTCCTATTTAGTCTGCTTGTGTTTGCTCCATGAGAGGAGGAGAGCTTTTTGTCACATTTTTGTTGCTGCTGTTCCTTTTTCTTTTGTTCTTTCTAGTTTACCCTGTTTGTCTCTCCTTACCAGTCTGTCTTGTCCCCCGTCGCTTAGCTTGGGAGGGCGAGGTAGTTTTCAGGTAAGAAGCCCATGGGCATACATGTTCCATCATGCAGGTAATTTTTGTCAAAATACATTAGGTTAGGGACTGTACGATATTTAGCGGGGGGGGAGGGCCGGTCGCCAGACCATCGGGTTAAAATTGTTCTGCCTGGCCCTCCCCCCTGGTAATTTTTTTTTTTCCGGGGCCCTCCCCCCGGCTCAAAAAAATTCTCCTAGGCCCTCCCCGCTACGTGAATCAAATAAAATTGGTCGGAAAATGACGTTTACAACAAGGTTAAAACGGCCACATAAGCACACATACACACACACGGGTACACACGCAGCAAGAGCAGGGGTTTATGCCACGCTGTGCCTTGAACTTGAGAATGGGGACAAGCCTGCTTTTATCAATGTTACGAGACTCCCCCAATAATTTCACAACTTGGCTGATGACATTGTACCTTATAGGCTATTATAAGACAAAACACAAACTACTGTGACTAAGAGCGACTAATGATCACCCTGCGATTCTTGGTCTATGTGGTCAGTGGCGTCAGTTTGGTTTTAGAAGTGGTGGGGACAATAACCATAAGCTTGAGTGTGGTTTGAAAAGTGCTGGGGACCCTTATGTAAGCTATTCATCCATTCAACGCTGCATTACAATATGCTCTACATTCGGCGCGATTGTCAACGGGAGCACCCCGGGGGGGGGGTGTTCGTGATTGTCAACCGCGGACTGATGACGGGGTTGCGCGATCGTAACCACTGACGGCGGGGGGGGGGGGAATAAAACAATAAAAAAGGTGCCGGATCCACCGTTGGAGGTGCCGGAACATATTCCGGCGTGTTCCGGCCCAAATTAAGCCCTGGATACTGACGCCAAAGGTACCCTCCCGCGTCTGTGTGAAACGATCTGGGGTCTCATAAACCCGTTCGCGGTGGTATGAGACGAGCAGAGTCTACAGCGTCCGCTCGCAGAGCAGAGTCTACAGCGTCCGCAGTCTACTGTGAAACAATTCACTCCAAAAAGGGTTATGGTTATGGTAAAGGAGACGTTCACTTCCTTACAGGCTATCCTATCTTTCATTTAAACATCGAACTCGGCATGAGTCATGACGATTGCCCCCCCATAAAATAATTTTCCTCGGCCCTCCCCCCAGGCCAAAAATATTCTCCTGGGCCCTCCCCTAAGGCTTAAAAAAATTATCCTAGGCCCTCCCCCCCTGACGACCGGCCCTCCCCCCCCCGGTAAATATCGTACAGTCCCTTAGTTTCCCAGGCGGGTACCACCTATGTATTTATTGGGTTTAGAAAAGGGATCGGTAGCTTAGTGAGTTTAGTCAAGCTGATTGGGGTTTGATCTGTTGTGATAGATTAGGTAGCAGTAGAGGATAGGGATAGCAGTGAGAGGGGGTTATGTTTATTTTGTTTATTTGGTACTCGCTTGTTTTGGCGCCCTCCCTCATTGTACAGTTTACATGTTACCTGTTCTGTTTGTCTGTCCTGTAGCCGCGTCCACATGTTGTGGCGGGCCATTGATTACTCACTCACTGTAAATAAATACATGCTAGCATTTTTAAAGCTCTTGTCCGCCTGTACTTCCGCATCACGACATCACCAACCCCATTTGTGTAGCCTATTGTGCATGTCGCCGTATGTTGCGAATCCTCCTCCCTGCTACACCCCTAGACTGAGCGATTCCACCTTGAGGAGGGTTCGTAACATGAATGGGGGCTCGTCCGGGATCTATTTCCCGACGTTGCGGTGTCATGCATAACGGTTGCGCATTTGGGTGGTGTTGTTGTTTGTAGTACTGTTAGCTTAGCTGCCAGTTAGCTTAGCTGCTAGCTTGTTGTTTCTGGTTCTAGTTTGCTGGTTTTGTGGTCAGCTAGCTGTTTGTAGCAAGTTAGCTGTAGCCATGGCTAGCTCAGTTCAGTTATTTATCGATAACCCTTCTAGGAGTTTGTTGGGGTTGTGTCGTAAGGCTGATTTGCTAGCTGTCGCTGATCATTTTGAGATTGAGTTATTGTCTAGAACCAGCAAGAAACCTGAGCTCAGAAAGGAAGTTTTGGATGCTCTCATTAAGAAATCTATTTTGTTGCCTGAGGAAGAGGAAGGCAAGGTTGATAAAGTGCAGCTGTCTGAGGATAGCGGTGGTGCTACTGGGTTAGAGGATCTGGTGGTACAGCCTGGTGAGACTAAGGAGGAGAAGGTTCCGTTAGGTCCTGGGTCGAGTAATGGCGACCTGGAGGCTTGTTTCAAAGCTAAAGCTGGACTAGCCCGTCTCCGGCTGGAGAAGGAAGAAAGAGAGTCCCGGCTTAAGTTAGAGCTGGAGTACAGACACAAGCTTGAGGTTAGAAGACTTGAGCTTGAGGCCGAGGCAGAAGTCAAGGTTAGAATCCGGCGTCTCGAGTTAGAGGCTGCCTCAACTAGTGGTCAGGCAGGCTCTACATCCAGTGTTCAGTCCACCTTGCGCTCCAGTACCTTTGATGTCAGCAGACATGTTTCTTTAGTTCCTCCATTTAGAGAGACCGAGGTCTCGTCCTATTTTGATGCGTTCGAACGCATTGCAACTACGTTAAACTGGCCGAAGGATGTATGGACATTCTTGCTACAGTGTAAGTTAGTGGGTAAAGCGCAGCAGGTTGTTGCTGCCCTACCATTGGATGTTAGTCTAAACTACGATTCAGTGAAGGCTGCTGTACTGCGTGCCTATGAGCTTGTCCCAGAGGCATATCGCCAGAAGGTCAGGTCCCACAGGAAGTCCCCTAGCAGGACATATGTTGAGTTCGCTAGGGAGATGGGTACTCTTTTTGACAGGTGGTGCTCTGCGAGTAAGGCTGAGGATTTTGACTCCATTCGTCAGTTGATGTTACTGGAGGAGTTCAAGAACAGTCTTCCTGAGCGAATGGTAGTCTACCTGAATGAGCAGAAAGTAACATCACTCGCAGAGGCTGCCGTGCTAGCGGATACGTTTGTGTTAACCCACAAAACGGTTTTCTCCGCCCCTCCTCGAGTTGAGACTAGGAGGGAGGTTAAGAGTGAGCTTGTGAGTCCTCCTAAGTTTCAGAGTCAGAGTTCAGTGGTGACGCGGAACTCGACGGAGCGCTCGTGTTTCTACTGTCACAAACCAGGGCATGTCATTGCGGACTGTCTTGCGTTGAAGCGCAAGCCCTCTCAGGGTCCAGCCCCTAAAGGGGTAGGCTTGATTAAAACAGTGAAACCTGCAGTGAAGGAGTGTGTTTCTCCTGACCCCTACCAGCCATTCATATTTCAGGGTGTAGTGTCATTCCCTCATGATCCCACCAGCAAAGCTGTGATCCAGATCCTACGTGACACTGGTACTGATCAGTCCCTGATCCTGCAGTCTGTGTTACCCTGGAGTGAACAGTCCTACTGTGGCTCCAATGTGTTGCTGCAGGGCATCGAGATGGGGTGTGTGCCCGTGCCCCTGCATGAAGTTCGCCTAGCTTCTGACTTGGTTAGTGGCAGTTTCCGAGTCGGAGTGCAGGCGCAACTCCCAGTTCCAGGTGTCTCAACCCCTTTTGATAAGCTCACATCACCTCACCCAAGTCTCACAAACAGCAACAGTCTATTATCTTGAGAATAAGAACCTCTGAAGAGGCAACATATAATCAGCAGCGTTTTGACTATTAAAAGAGAAACACACGTAGACAGTCATAAAAGTTACAGGCCTTTGCCCAAATAACCATTTTAATATATTTACTTTACCATTCTTTATCGTAGGTTAAAGCCCATAAAACTGTTGTGGGGCGGCACAACATTGACCATCAATAGCGGCCGGTAACGATTGCAAACATTAAAATATCATCAAGTGCATTAATAGAGGACAAGTGGTCAATATTTTTAACAGTAACAATAACAAATGTTAACATGAAAACAAATTAAATGTGTGCAAACGAACATTCACAGGCAAGAGAAGTAAACTTCAATATAGGCTAGCCTACATATTAAATGAATAGGCAATTAATACAATCAGAAATACAGGCCTATCAAATTCCTTACTGATTAAAACGCAGTAAACAAGTGCAATTAGTGGCTAAAGGGCCAGACAACGTGCCGGTTCACTTCGTTTCAATATTTAGGGGTTTTTGCAACCCCAACCTTATCTTTGGGGGTACAAGAAACCCTACTCTCTACTAGTTTTATTGTGACCATGGATGCAACGTGTGATAACTGTGTGTTCGTGCATTATAGCAGATTTGGGAATTAGGTGTGCCTTGACTAGAGTCTGATTGCTCCCTGTGTCAATCATAGCCTGCACCCGTTTCCCACTGATTCCCACCCAAACCAACGACTCCCACTGGTGCTCTGGACCCTGCCCCTCCTGCCTACCTACACCACATACATATGCATTTTTAGGCTTCCTCCGGGGACATTTAGGCTTAATGTGCCCAGGCTGGCCACAGTGATAACACACTAGGGGATCTTTTGCTGGTCTAGGACTAAAACCAGGTGTTACTGTATTGCCTGGATGGATTATGGCAGGGATTCCCTAAGTGTGGTGCGCGCACCCCCAGGGCTGCACGAGCTGCCACCAGGGGGTGCGCGAGAGGAAAAATGTAATGGCGGTCTGGTGTAATATTACACAATTACAGTGCAGTTTTTTAAGTGGGATTTTTCCATACAATAAAAAAACATGAACAGTAAACATTTCCTTTGTAATCCCTTTTATTTTAAATAAAAAAACTATAATTTCTTAGTTTTTGATAGAAATGTAGAAGAAGACAGCTGCTGTCTTCTTCTTCTTTTCCTCCGCGGCGGTGCGCCGCGACCGGCTCTGGGTCGGCTTGGAAGGGTTAGGGGGCGAAGGTGGCCGGCGGCTTCGGCCTCTGGCTTTACAGCGCCCCCCCGCTCCGACCTCGCCGCTTCCAGGGGCCGTGGATGCAGTATCTCGCTGCGCCTTCCTCCCCCCTCACGGGGGTTGGGGACGGGGCCTCCTCGCCCCCGGCGTGACTGTCGACCGGGACGGACTGTCCTCAGTGCGTCCCAACCGCGTCGCGTCGTTCCGGGCAGGGATTCGGCTCACATACAACTGGCGCAAGGGGTCGGCGGTGATGTCGGCTACCCACCCGACCCGTTTTGAAACACGGACCAAGGAGTCTAACGCACGCACGAGTCAGAGGGTCCTACGAAACCCCGCGGCGCAATGAAAGTGAGGGCCGGCGCGCGCCGGCCGAGGTGGGATCCCGGCCCCCTGTTTCGGAGCCAATTCTCTTAATGTTGCGGATCGTTTGTAACTTCATTGCAATTTAATTCAATATACTGTCGTTCTATTTTCCATAACCGTTGTGTTATAATGATGCTATAGGTCCACGGTCATTTAATAGGCCTATTGCTGCAATTTGTCTTTTACGCGGCTGAAAATAACCGTAGGCCTACTTTCTGTCACTGAGCCGTGTCTGTCACTCATCCTCTTAAAAGTGGAAGCTTGTGCGTAGTGTTGTTGCATTATATTGAAACTTTGTTAATGTTGTTGTCATGCGTGTTCTGGTTATTTGCGCATGATTAAACATGAGTCTTTATATGGCGATAAAACAAAGCTTTGTTGCGTTTTTTTGTTTTTGTTTTTTTGAAGTGGGGATTGGGGGTGCGCCAACCCGGTTGGGATGTAGAAGGGGGTGCGCAGGAAAAAAAGTTTGGGAACCGCTGGATTATGGGACCGGAATCTCTGTGATGACCCACTGATATAACAGGGTTCCTAGGATAACTCACATACTGCCTGCCTTGACCACTTTCCCGACCACCCTCAGACTTACCCCATGGAGATGAGCTTGGTGGTTGATCCCCTCCCCTTTGGTAGGATCTGACGTGTCGACGAGCTGTGATGAAGGAGTCAGCAAGGAGTACTGCCTCTTGAGCCGTGCTGGGATTATGTTCCCAGATCCACAGCTGAACATCCGCGTTGACCATCCGGAGGAACTGCTCCAAGACAATCTTCTCCCCGATCTGCTCCTTGGTGTGGGTCTGTGGAGAAACCCACTTCTCATAGAGCTCATTTAGCCGTGTGTAAAGCTCTTTGGGGGTCTCTTCTGGTAAGACCTCCATTGCTCGGAACTTCAGTCTATAGGTCTCGTTGTGAATTTCGTACTTTGCCAAAATGGCTGCTTTAACCTTCTGATAGCATAATGTGTCCTCCATGTCCATGGCTATGTAGGCCACTCTATCTTTTCCCGTTAAAAGAGGGACCAAGTAGATTGCCCACTCTGCCGTAGGACACTGGCTCACCGTAACCATGCGTTCAAACGCCGTCAGAAAATGTTCAATGTTCTCTCCTTCCAAGAAGCGCTGCATTTTTGGGCCTCTCCAGCCAGACAGCTGGCCCTGCTGGATCCTTGGTGGACCTTGCTCCGCCACCACTGCAGCGTGACCTGGATGCTGCGCTGCTCCTACAGGATAAGCTGGGACCGGATCCACTGCCGCTGCCAGGTTCCCTGCCGCTGGGGCCACCCCATGGACCACCGCCAACCCCTGGACCACAGCTTCGTCCTGGACCACCACCTCTGGATTCCCCATCATCCTTGTCTCCCATTCTGCTGTGACTGGAGCTGCCACTCGCTTCATCCTGTCCTTCGCGACCTCCTCTCGTATGTGCTTAAATTGGTGTGCCACATACCTCCACCGCTCATCCTGGTTCTTCTCGAACTCTCTCCGTGCCAAGTCCTTCACCTTTTGAGACTCCATGAAGTCCCGGAACATGTATCTCAGTTCGGTGACTTCTGCTGGCCTTGTACCCTGGGGCTTGAGATTGGCCCCGCCTTCTGCACCATCTTCCAGGCTGCACTGTTGCTGCTTCCTTCGCGGCATGCTCTTCCCTCATTGGCCACTGGTCCCGAAAACCACTGCCACCAAATGTCGTAGGGTAAAGTGTCTTAACTCCAATTGAGGTTCAAGCTAGGCGTTGAAGTTGCAGTTGGATGTTTATTTACAAACAAAAAGGCTGCAGCACTGACAAACAAAAAATGATGACAGAACATAAAACAAAAAGAAGACCTAGGTGATCAGGTCATATACATGGCATAACTGCCTGACTCCTGTAGTGTGACTTTCCATCACCAACCCACCCCCAACAATGAAGCCATCCTGGCTTAAATAGCTATACCCATTCGGTTAGCTCCACCTCTAAGCTAAACCAAGTTAGGTTAAATCAATTAAACCCACATAACAAGCTAAATCAGCCAAAACACAAAACTAAGGTGTATTAAAATACTATAACATAATAACAACACAGTACAACTTCATACATATATTTCACACCCATCTTATAGGTATTTTAAGAACACCTTAAAATACCCCTCTCCCTTGAATGCGATGGCCTACCCCGCTACGACCCCGTGACATAAATACAGGAAGTGCGGTGCGGACTTGCCCTTTAATGTGGGAGAACTCCGGTAGCTGAATGAATGGAAGATTGCACAGACTATTGATTATTGTTATGAGTGATTGTTATGGCTTGATATGTATAGTATAGGGCTGAAACGATTCCTCGAGTAATTCGAGTACCTCGAATACAAAAAATGGTCCGAGGATTTTTTTCTGCCTCGAGGAATCGTTAGTTTAATAGAGCGCAACAGCGCGGTGCCGGAAGTAAAAATCCCATTCATTTTTCCCGTCGAGATTTTGATTAAAAGCCATTATGTCGTAACCATACAATGTATACTTACAACCGGCCGTTTTATTGTGCAATGATAGGATAGGCAACTTTAGTAACCAAAAACTAAAGGAAGGTTTCAAGAAAACAAGTTTTATTCGCGATGTCATTTAGAAGGACTGCATTACCCACAATCCTAAAGTGTAACACGACGTCTTTGATTGGTGGAGCTCGCTGTTACCATGGAAACGTTTACCTACGAAAGTCAAGTCGTCGATTACTGCTACCACTGAACTCGATCGTTTACCACACAGAGCAACCATGATTTCCCTTAGACTCATGGAAAGTTAGAGTTGTTGTTAGAGCTGTAGATGAAATGAGCTGTACATATTGAAAAATATGTTGATATAGAATATACGATGATATATGATTAAAAACAAAATAAAAATATATGATATAGCAGTGTTGTATAGTAATTTGGGTAGTATAAAGCCTAGGAATACATAATGTTGAATGAATACGTAACTAAAATCACATGTATTAAAAACGAGAAACGTTATTACCTTATATAACCCATTATATAACACCCTGTCTTAGCCGACACACATTTGGAATCGGCATTGGACGCGCGAGCGGTGATTGCAGTCAGGACTGTACCATGTCGATGACAACACTATATACACTATGAAACACTATACATACACACACAATATATGACACAACTTTTATTAAAAATATAAACACTATAATAATTACAAAGGTGCAAGAAGCACGCTAAACTATCGGGTTGGAAGTTGTCGGAAAGGGTTCGCAATGGTTTATGGGATGAGTTCACTTGTTCACAAAATAATGTACACAGTCTTGTACCTTTGCCTTTTCTTCCGTTTTCCAAATTCTTTTTATGCCCGAATCAAACATAATATGGTCACGACTACCATTGGCTTATTGGTTAAAGGCTTAATACTATTTTTATAAGGATTCTACGAAAAGTGGACGAGATAAATGCATGGGAAATTTACTTCCGGCACCGTTGCTGTTAAAAAAGGGGCGGTCACTGTTACGCTCTATTGAGCGGAGGACCGGAGACAAGGTAATATTAACGTAGCAAATCAGTTTGATCAACGTTAATGTATTTTACGAACATAAACGCCTGCCTTGCAGAGGGCTAGGTTTTTGTTAATTATGACTGACTACTGTCAAGTTTGTGGTTAGTTTATTACGAGCGTGACGACATGACTTCATAGAGGGTTGATTTAAAATTTAAAAGGACAGCGCTGATGAGTCTAGATGGAAATAAAAACATAATAAAGTTAATTAAGCAGTTGTAAAATTTAGTCAACTACTACGTAGCTGGTCACAGTGTGTCTCACTCTATTGATTATGTGTGTGGTTATTGTGTTCCAATACAGTAGTTGTCTTAATTGTACACTGCAAAAAGACACTGCAAAAATAAATGCCTTATGTTTTTGATAACTTGAAAGTAATGTAATTTTATTTATTTTTGATATCTTGAAAGTAATTTAATTTAATTTATTTTTGTTATCTTGAAAGTAATTTAATTTTATTTGTGTTTTACTTATTCTTATTTATGTTAGCAGTTGCCTCTTTGGTAATGTTTCAAGACCAGAAAATACTTGCTAAATAAAAACAGTTGATTCTAAAAAAGGAAACCAATTGGTCATTCATTATTAAGTGAAATATGTTATTTTCTCTTGTGTATTCATAATTGCTCTTTAACCAAGCAAAAATACGTTTTATCCGATTACTCGATTAATCGATGTAATTTTCAGTAGAGTACTCGATTACTAAAATATTCGATAGCTGCAGCCCTAGTATAGTAAGTATAATGCTAGGAATGTACAGATAAGATCACGGATGTAATAAAAGTCCTAACCGATGCAACTATGGATTTTACAGCTGACTGAAAACTTTAATAAACAATTGGTTTATTCACACATGATGAAGCTAGATGCACTGAGGCCTAAGAAAACTGACCTGTTCCTCAACTGCCTAGATTGTTGATTGGTCATTGCTTAAAAAGCCTTTAAAATGCTTGTGGGTGAACATCTGACAAGGCCTTTATGATGCATACCTGGGTGCCTTTCTACCCACAATGCACCCAGTAACCCTTCCTGTAAAGTGTTCTCCACAATGAAACCTGCTTTTCCTTACTGTCCTGTAATATGGATATGTAAATTGTCTCGAATTGATAACATTTACATAGTGTCTAACCATTCGAAATCAAGAGGATGCCTGGCGGCATTCATCTGGAAACCTGTTCAATCGTTCACTGAAATGGACATATTAGCATGATGGTGTGTGTGAGTGTCCGTCCATTTTCTTCCGCTTATCCGGGGTTGGGTCGCGGGGGCAGCAGCCTAAGCAGGGAAGCCCAGACTTCCCTCTCCCCAGCCACTTCGTCCAGCTCTTCCCGGGGGAACCCGAGGCGTTCCCAGGCCAGCCGAGAGACATAGTCTCTCCAGCGTGTCCTGGGTCTTCCCCGGGGTCTCCTACCAGTGGGACGTACCCTGAACACTTCACCAGGGAGGCGTCCGGGAGGCATAACTAGATACCCGAGCCACCTCATCTGGCTGGTGTGTGTATGAATTACCTATGAAGGGCTTTTGGTATCACGAGTCGGACAAACAACAAAGCGGCATCTGTCTCACGTCGTATCTTAATTAACATCTTACATTCTGAGATAAATCTCTGAACATCATTTGTCAAAAGAAGCATTTTCAAGCTTGTTAGCATGATGTGGCAAGGATTTCTCTCTCTCTCTCTCTCTTCTGAGCCTCTGTGCATGGCTATTTTAATTTCTGCATTCTTTCATCCTACTTATTTTCTGTCAATGTATTTTTGGACCATTACAATTATAGTAAATTGGCAGGCAGGACAGTACAAGAAATACAGCAAGACGATTTAAGAACATAAAGAGCAGAATTGAACATACTTTTATTCATAGGTGCTTAGGTGCTATTTGTGGTTGTACAATTATTTTTTCTCAAGACATTTTGATCCCTTTGAAATATTATCCCCTTTTCAAAAAACACAAAGGGCACAGAATAGATGCTTAACTTTACATTTCAAGTTTCCTGTGCCAAGAAAAGGAATAACATTAAATTGGGATTCTGAATCCATGGTTAAGCACTGTTATAAAGGACAATATGGGGATAGAGACTAGTATGATTATCCACACAGCTTAGGTTAGGAAGCTGTGTGGAATCTTTTCTCCATTACACTTTTTATTTCATAATGTCACATTTCATTTCATGACTCTTTTCATGGTGATGTGCTCATCTGTCAATCAACACAAATGGACCTATTTGCTGATTAATTAATCATTTGCAATCAATTACTTTGCCTGGCTCAGAGCAGCACCTTATGCTAGCAAACAGTAGTTTGTGTTTGAAGCATGTTGAACCACAATGGCGAAACTTAAAGCGGCTGTAGACAACTTTTCAACTTTTCCCACCCTAGCATTTCAAAGTGGTATTATTTTTGCACCGCTGTTGCAAAGACAAACCAGATCGCGCCCCGTTTCCTCAATGCCTAGCAACCACAAACAACACAAGACCCGCATTTGTTTGGAAATCTCTGCAAAAGAAATGATAACCACTTTGGAAATAATAACGATATTAGTATGTTCACTGAGGAGGAAAATTGAATGAAATTGGGATTGTTTTATTTAGTAAAAAGCAAACTGGGTTGGTAAGCCTGACTGGATCACCTAGTGAGTCGCAACATGAGGTTTATTCAGGTAGTATAATCAATGCAAAAATGTAGTGTATGCAGATATACGTAGTGTCATCATGTCAGATTGGCTTTACTTCGGTTGTTCCACCGTCCGCCATTTCCACTCCTGGGGATAGCTACCGGGGGAAAAAAAGCGCTATTCCTCCTGGTTTGGTTGCATGATTGTTGCATTTTCTTTACAATATGGGAATAGAGGCCAAATTGTCTAGTATGATTATCCAAACAGCTTAGGTTAGGAAACCCCCTTTAAAACACATTGAGTGGACACTAAATAAGTAAACAGTGGGGAGGAGGTGTAACGCGTGACTCAATACAAGGATATACAGAGCAGCAAAAGAGACCAAGAGGCTAACAAGACAATAATAAGACAAGTGAGTGACTGGGGGTGAAAAGAGAGAGAGAAAGAGAGGAGTGTAGCCCAGGGTTAAGTGTTCAGGCAGAGATGTGTGCCACCATGCCGGTCTGGTTTACATATGGCAGCCTTGTTATGGCGCCGCCATTTGTAAAACAAATCACATGGTGGGCGGTGTTGGCCACACAGAGCAGCAGCCGTGAGCACAAATTCAATCACTGAATTTCCGCTTGTGGCCTTGTAGTCAATATATCCATTTTACACACACACACACACACACACACACGCACACACGTTCGTGGGGCTATATGCATGGAACTCTGCTTAGGTGTCTGCGCAAATGAATGCTCAATGAGAAAGTTGGAAATCTGTACGCAGAGATTTTCCAACTTGTTGTTGGTAGCCAATGGTACAGGGTTTACTGTTAATAGATACAAATTGTCCTCAGATTGTGCACATGTGAACATGCTTAGAGTCCATAGCCCGTCAACTCCCATAATTGACCAAACATGGTTCTAGGAATGCCCATAATGACCTGGATTTATAAACAGATGAACAGAATCATGGGTGTTTGTTTTATTAATTTATATTACGAAGGGAAAGTAGAAAAATGGCAAAAAAGATTACATTTGCCGATTACATTTGGTAAACCAGTTGCCACTGCAAATTGTGTTTAGAAGTTGGACTATTCCACTGCAGTGTAGGCCTACGGGAAAAGTTAGTCAGGCGGATAACGCCATCCCAAACCCCGGGCATCAGACGGCTAAGGGTGGACTGGCATATCCCCGATTTGTGTTAGTCCCATTGTCTTACCAATCAATAAGTGCCTTTATCATAATGTCTTTTTACATGCATTATCACACTGCCTTTCGGTGTCTAGGGTGGCGTAGATATATAAGCATATTCTCTGGAGTGGAATGCTGCTTAGAAGACTGCATTTATGTGTGTGCATGTGTCTGTGTGGAGTGTGTGTTGTTGATAGCTGGTTTACAGCCTCACCTGGGGCCTCATGTACAAAGACTTGCGTGGATTTCCTACTGAAACTTGGCATATGCCAAAACCCAGAAACTGTCGTACGCACAAATAAATTCAGATGTATCAAAGTGTGCGTACGCATGGATCCAAGCACGTTTCTTTTGTACATCCCGACCAACGTGGAACTGAGCGCACATGCAGATGTGGCAAACTCCTCCCTGTTCACGCCCCCATTTAAATATGCAAATCTATTTAAATAGGCCCTGAACCTCTTTATCGATCAGATAAAACAAGCAAGTGTGGCACAGAGGATATTTATATAGTATTGCCACTTACTTAAATGTGTTATTTTATACAGTATGTATGCACTTTATTTTGCATTTTTACAGGCACCCCCCATTCAATTTTAAGCATCATTATTATTATTCATATTCATATCCATATTATTAGGCCTAATATAATT
>JAOPHQ010000575.1:0-102500 GCA_030340625.1 Merluccius polli
AGGATGGGGGACTGATGTGAAAGGTAAATAGAAAGCTTTTAGTCCGTCTGGAGGACGCGAGAAGACAGGAGAGATTACAGCATAATGGGAGAGTCAGACTCATCTCCCCCCCCCCCCCCCCCCCCCCCCACCCCCTCCTCACCCATCTCCCACCCCACCCACCATCCGGAATTCATACACACGTTCACACATAGGTACTCTCTACTCTCTCTCTCTCTCTCTCCCTCTCCCTCCCTCCCTCCCTCTCTCGCTCTCTCTCTCTCCCTCCCTCTCTCTCTCTGTCTCTCTCTGTCTCTCTCTCTCTCTCTCTCTCTCTGTCTTTCTGTCTCTCGCTCTCTCTCTCACACACACACACACACATACACACACACACACACACACACACTGGCATGTGCAGGCCTATACATACACATAACGACACATACATTATGTGACACGCACACACACACACACGCGCACACACACACACACACACACACACACACACACACACACACACACACACACACACAGCCATAGACAACATATCCACAGCCATTGAAGGACATGCAGTGTTTGTATGTTTCTCTCTGTCGAAGGTTCAAAGACATTGTTGCCTGAGCCTGGGATTAGAAGCAAATATTTTCCCTAAAAAAAGTCGGACTTCCTTGGAAAGTACGCAGGGCAGATCTCTTTACAGCGCAAAGCCCTGTTGTGATACCAAGATGCTGTTTTCTTCATTCCGTTGCGCTGTCTGACTCCCTCTCTCTCCCTCTCTCCCTCTCTCTCTCTCTCTCTATGGTCGGAGTCCCTCTTGGTTGCTCTCCATATTACCCCATTAGGAGCAGAGGAGCAGAACCGACGCAAAACCCAAGCCTGCGTGGAAAGAACTGAAATAAAAGGAGAGAGGGAGGGCGAGAGAGAGAGAGAGAGAGAGAGGGGGGGGGAGAGGGAGAGAGAGAGAGAGAGGGCGGGAGAGGGAGAGAGAGATAGAGAGGGGGAGAGAGAGAGTGAGAGAGGGAGAGAGGGGGAGAGAGAGAGAGGGGGGGAGAGAGGGAGAGAGAGAGAGCAAGAGAGAGAGAGAGGGGGAGAGAGAGACAGAGAGCAAGAGAGAGAGAGAGAGAGAGGGGGAGAGAGAGAGCGAGAGGGGGAGAGAGAGAGCGAGAGAGAGAGGGGGAGAGAGAGCGAGAGAGGGGGAGAGAGAGAGAGAGAATCCCAGCCTTCCCAGACAGTTCAATGAGTCGGAATGGATCTGGAAGACGTGAGACCATTTTGATGAACCGCGACCTTCGCCAAGAAAGGGAATACGGACCCTTCCCTGGCTGGTCCTGACCGTGGAGCCCACAGCGGTGATTGAGAAGACGAAGATGACATCGCATGACACACGGCTGGATGCTATGTGGAGGGGAAAAAAAGCAAAAAGGCTCTCAAAAATGTCTCAGTGCGTCCAATGCGCATCACACATGTGTCCTGTACACACACACACACACACACACACACACACACACACACACACACACACACACACACACCCTTCGGCTACAAAGCGACGCTCTTTGAAAATGCAACCAGAGCAATGATGTTTAGGGTATATAAACCCATGCTTCCATGTTTGGGGGTTTACCCGGGTGGGGAGTGGTGAGGGGGGTTTTGGATGGTCAATTTATCCTTTAAACAGCATCTGGGTGACAGTCCAGACATCATTCTTCAACACAGGGTTCTGGTTCTGGTACCGGGGTAGGGGGGGGTAAGACAGTGACTAGAATTAGATTTTTTTATTTGATTTTTTTTGCGCAACATGCCCCGGCTTGATTGACACATTCTGCAATCAAATCAAAGTGCTGACAGCTGGGACTGATTTCTCACAACTGTTGTGGTTTAGGGGATAGAGGACTGAACGAATGAAGAAGGGAAACACAGAGTATGACAGTAAAAACAGGAGACAGAACTCGAGTCCGGGCGGCATGGAATTGGCCTTTTCCTCTTTGACGTCACACCGGCTGTAGCTGGAGCACGGCTGTTTGGTCTGGGATTAAAAGCTGCTGTTGTTTTGATGAGGGAGGACTACAAAGAGCGTATGTGTCTATATGTTTGTGTTGGTCATGATGAATGATAATTTCATATTAATGAGTCATTTCGGGGTTAATGGATCTTAATGGGCCTATATTTACTCAATATATTATTTCTGTTGGGTCTGAATGTGACACCGGCTAAAATAAGAGGCTGTTTCTTTGTTTGATGTTGTGGAAATTATATTTAATAAATATTAAATAACTATATTTTCAGTCATGAATGAATGAATTGGTCCAGTTTTGGGCAAGTGGCATCTAATAGTCTAATACAGGGAACCTTCAAATATTGTCAACAAAAAGGTTTGACTTTAACATCAACATAAAGTATTTGGGTAGCCATGTCAATTTGTTTTAAACTCTTTGTCTACAGATTGTGTCTAGACGTCCCTGTATAATGTTGAGCTTTGATGTGTGACAAAAATGACCTCTGTCGGTTGACATGTTTGAGGGGTTGCAGTTGCCTTTGATCCTGATCAGTCTATATGACTCCGAATTATAAAAACATTGAGAGTCTAGCTTAACAAAAAAGACCACAGTTATCCTTTAAATCTACCTAAACCAAAACCTTATGCTGGTTGTTTTTTAACCACGTTCAACCAAAACAGCAAGAGTGAGCCAATTAGGTCTTTTCCTCTTGTTAGCTCTGCTTCAACTTTAAAGTTTGACAGACAGAGCCAACCCACATCCAAGAGCCGGCCTCTCACAGGGGTCAGAGGTTAATGAAACCAATTAATGTTACTTTGATCCCCTGCGATGATGTCACAACCCTCCCAGAATCCCCATAACCCTAACCCTAAAAGTTTCTTTTTCTCCTTGTGTTATTTTTAAAACCCACAGCAGAGTGGGACCAATAACGTTTGGTTATTGGTATTACTGGTTATTTGATTACGAGGAAGAGCAACTGGAGAAGGAACGGTGAGGAAAAGATCTGTGATAAAAGAAAGGAGAAACAAAGAAACCATATTTGTGAATGCATTCCTCAAGGGTCCCTGGGCCCCATCTTCCCTTTCCCTGTGTGTGTGTGCATTTGCGTATGTGTGTGTGTGTGTGTGTGTGTGTGTGTGTGTGTGTGTGTGTGTGTGTGTGTGTGTGTGTGTGTGTGTGTGTGTGTGTGTGTGTGTGTGTGTGTGGTGTGCTCCCTGGCATTTCATTAAAGCATGACTCCCAACTAAACGAATTACCTTATCACACATCTCGGCTTTGGCCTCAGCTCTGCTCAGCCTTCTTAGCCTTCACATCCTCTTTTTCTCTCTCTCTCTTTCTCTTCGCTCCACTCCCTGAAAATTTGTTTTCACTTCACAGTGAAACAACACACCTCGTTTTTCCTCATATTGTCCGTCTCCCGCCAATTGTCCATCACTCTGTTTTTTTCTTCTACTCGCTGGAGAGAGAGAGAGAGGGGGGGGGGGGGGGGGGGGCAAAGCATCCCTCTCTCTCCAGTCTTTTTGTCTGTGTCCCTCGCCCCTGTGCATGGGCTGCAGTGTGTGTTACACCCTGCTCATATCTGTCATATCTATGCCACATAGATATGACAGAGGGACGCAACCATCATGGGCTGTCGCCCACGGTCACCGGGATGTTGTGAAGGGCCAGGATAGTCTAAAGGGTTGCGGGTTCGAACCCCGCAAGATAACCCCTGACACGTATCTAAAAAGCAGCTTTGGATAAAAGGAGCTAAAGAGCAGTAAACAGTGGACCAGGGCCCAGATCCCTGCCGGTCTGGCTGCTTGAAGAGTTGTGTATTATAATTCAAGCCAGAGGGAAATGTTTGATTGGCTCACCGGGTCGGTCCCCCCCCCCCTCCCTCGGCACTGAGAGCTTTCTTTGATGTCAGCCGCCATCCTAATGGTGTCTGTCACTTTCACTGCACAGGAAGGATTGACATGATAATTGCTTTAAGGAGATGATCTCTGGAATCCACAAAATCTGTAAGATGTATTTTTATTTTTCATTTCTGGAGAGGAGGGACGCACATCGGGGCACGCACCCACACCCACACACACACACACACACACACACACACATTGTCCTCTGATGCCGTGAATGTCTGCAGTAGGCCTACCTGCACTATCTTCAGCTTGACCCCCACCAAAGACACAGAGTTAACCCAGATAATGATGGTGATGGTCCAGACAACCGTTCATCAGAAGCACTTTCTTTTGTCTTTTGAGAGGTCCACGGCCACAAAAACACCTTTTCATTAAATTCCCATGCTGTTACACAACTCACTTCTTAACCGCCCCCCCTCTCCTTCCAACTCCCCCACTTGAACTGTACTTCCTAATCAAATTCCTGCTTTATCGATAAAGATTGGTTTCGGGAAATCATGAGCAGACATGATCATGAGCTGTTTTTTTGTCTTGACATTTCTTTTAAAACGTGCACCTTTAATGCACCAGGTAGACTCAAAGGTAAAGAAACTCCATACAGTTTGGTCATGGCCTCGTGTCTCTTCACGGCTCTCTTTCGCCCCCATGTGGTGAGGAATGAGCAGTGTGTGCGCATCGGTCCTCCTGGTGATGCTGTTGTGCAGCAGCTGCGTGCAGTTTTGAGCTGCCGTTAAGGCCTTCTGCTTAATGGCATCATGGGATTAGATATGTTTTATGTCTAAGGTATCGTGAGACTCCCCTGCTATGGTGCCAACCCACCAACCGTCCTCACTTTAATGAAAATTAAGACCACATTGACTTGTGTGTTTGTGTGTCCTCGTATGTATTTTGAGTGTGTGTGTGTGTGGGGGGGGGGAGGGGGGGGGTGTGTGCATATGAAGATGCTGTGTGTGTGTGTGTGTGTGTGTGTGTGTGTGTGTGTGTGTGTGTGTGTGTGTGTGTGTGTGTGTGTGTGTGTGTGAGGACGCTGATTGCTGCCTGGACCTTATTAAAGTAGAAACAGATTGTACAATGATAATTATGTCTAATAGGGAGGAATTTCCCTTGCTATGTCAAACGGCAGCCACATGACGATGCTGCTTTTAAAGGAGGCTTTTGGTCAATTGGAACCACACACACACACACACACACATGTGCACATACGCTCACAGAACATATACTAAAACATGTGAATGCACACACACACACACACACACACACACACACACACACACACACACACACACACACACATTTAGATGGAAACCAAAGAAATATGGCTGCTATCCAAATCCAGTCTGTTGGGGTTATTTTAACAACATAAATATAATATGTGATAATTGTTCTGTAAATATATCCTTCTGCTTTGAATCACTAAACACAAAACATCCCACGTATGTTGTAGTAAACTAATACGGGATATGACAAACTACATTTCCCTTCTACTTCTTCATTTCCCATTTTCGGATACATTTTGTATGTGTTTTCCTGTGAGGGATGTTTGCAGGCAGAACATAGATCTAGTCAAAGTGGAGAAAAATGACACCAAGGTTTACAGTGGCTTTTTTTTCCCGTAGGATAAACAAACAAGCAATTTACAAGTGTGAAGAAGTAATCCCAGCTGTGGAGGGAGGCCAATCAAAGGATAACCAGAAAGCTCTGGGTAAAACTCACAAGGGCCAAGACAACATCATTATCTAACCGTACTAACTCACGTTGTTACACTGTGGAGGAGGAGGTTCAAGCCAGTTCTAATAAACTTTACTACACCTTATGTACTACTAATGTACTATTCAAACAGACATGTTCTCACCTCACGGCTTAACTGAGAAATTGCATTTGGAACAAGATCTGGTTAAATATCCGCTCAAATTTTGGCCTGATCATTTCTTTACGGCCTGAAGACCCTGCTTTCATTGTTGTTAGCTCTTTGACTTGTAAGGCTTAGTTCTCTTCAACACATTGTTCACACTTTTACAACTGCCGTGTAATATGCCAAAATATAGAGTCGAACCCAGTAGGCCTGTACATGCCCAGTACACAAAGCTAGGTGAAACACACCCACGCATCTAGGGTTGGTTTCTTCCAAAATAATGAACCCACAACACTGCTGAACACAAAGCAGATCTGCAGCTGGTCATTCCAATCAACCACTGAGGAGGATGCTGAGTTCAATAATAGGCGTGTCTTCCGCTGAAGAGACTGCGTCATTAATAATCAGCTGATGGAGAAATGGACAACGCACATTAACATAACGTTTAATCCCCTTACCATTGTACAGCGGTACTTTTCCTGACACTTAGTGATTAGTGAACGCCTCAGTGATCATTTTCCGAGGGAACCTCTGACCTTAAAGGCTTATTGGAGCGCACTACCTCGTAACGAGGTCAGTCCTGTGAACAAGTATTCAAGCAAAAGTTGAGCTGCAACCGCTTGTTATGTGGGCATGGAAAACAACAGCGAGCACAGCAGGAGATCGGAGACAGGATACTTCTGAATCTACGTGACCTGCATTAACCATGCGCTTAGTTTATGTTATATCTTTCATCCTCAACCTTTAAGGCCCATTATGGTGTTCACATTTCTAAAGAGGGCCACAAAAATGTGCCTCATGCTACCAGAACATTGTGTATGTGACACACTGGTATGACCCTGGGCTGTTTTGTGGGATGATGTTTTTGTTACGGCGGGGTTTTCCCACTTTTTGTGTGTCTTCTGTGTTTGTGGGCTGGCCTGATGAGTTGCAGGCGGTCTTCTGTGATTGGTTTATGGAGTTGATTGCTTAGGTGCACCCTGGCTGCTAATTGGCTGCCGGTGTGAGAGAGGGGGCATTTTTTTTGTCACCAGTTCAATATGCCCATGTTCTTCCCAGCTTCTGTCCTCGTTTGATTTTTAGAGCAATCTTTAATCCTGTGTCAAACAATAAAAAAACATTTGCAGATTCAGAATGTGTAGTCTTGGATATGCCTTTCATGGTTAGGCTTTTTAAACCATTCTGTTTTTCTTTTTGTTAGCACGAAAGGTTAGCGACCTGTAATTGAATTCTTCTGAATCTACTTTGCTTTGCTTTTAGACAGGCTGCAGTTCATTTCTGTGTGAGCGTGTTGGTGCAGGGAAAGGGGGACGTTAGTTACAAGCGTATGGTTTTATTTTACACCTGGTGTGTTCCCTAGGTTGTCGTAACACAACAATGTTCGTAACAAGCGATAACGTAAGTTATGTATATACCTATGGATCTATGAGATCGAACGATGACCGCCACCGTCAAGTGTCACGGTCTTAAACCGTGAATGATGAAAAAAAAACACATCAAAAAATGTCATGCCCCATGACCATAAGGGCAGAACCTATCTGAGTTGCATAATATCCAGTTCAGGTATGCCACAGCCTCTTGGCCTGAATCGCAGACAGCTCAGAGTGACAAAGACTAGTGACTGTCATCGTTCGGTCTCATAGATCCATAGTTATATCCATAATTTATGATCTATTTTGACCTCACTCAGACCTTCACTAAGTTTTACGGTCTTAAACCATGAATGATTTATGTCAACCAGGTCACAAGGGGCGGGGGCATTAGCACCTGCCCCTGCTTTCAACAGCTGCGCTTCAATTTAATTATTTGCGGATGCTACATTAATGCGGTAATAATACACAGCAAAGGTGTGGACCAGGAGGTTGTTTTACAAATGTCAGATATTCCTTTTAGTGCTGCCCAGGAAGTAGCACCACTCTATGGAGTGGGCCCTTACCCCCACAGGGGCAGCAAGACCTAACCTCGTGAGACCAGGCCACACCCTGGCCAGGCTTTAAGTTATGCGATTGTGTCCGAACCAACGGTGGACCAATCAGAGGCGCTACTGGCAGCTACGTGGTTTAGGTGTGACGACAGCGAGATATATGATACGAGACACACGTATGGTTCATTGATCGATTGGACGAAGTTTTTGAAAGTACCTGCCCTTTTCAACAGTTTCCAAGGACGACATCTCAGATGGCGCCTCAGGTTAAGCAAGACCCTGGCTGTATCCGAACCTCCACACTAGCATACTGCATAGTAAGCGGGAGTAGTATGTAGTGTGTCCCTGTCGAGGGCATTGAGGTGCCTCCTTCCCCAACCGCGAGGAACCTCGGCCTGGTCCTTAACAATCAACTCTGTTGCACTGCCATCATCACTGCAGTGGCCCAATCCTGCAGATTCACTCTCTACAACATCCGCAGGATCCGGCCCCTTCTTAACAAGAGAAGCAGGACATCTCCTGGTCCAGGCGCTCGTCGTCATTTCCCACCTAGACTACTCCGACTCACTCCTGGCTGGACTTTGTCTCTCCGCAATCAAACCTCTGCAGTGTATCCAGTTCTCCCATGTGACCCCCTCTTACGTGACCTCCACTGGCTCCCTGTAGCAGCTTATACGGATTTAAGACATAAGTGCTGGCCTACAAGGCTGTCAAAGGAACTGCCCCACCCTACCTCCAAGCGCTAGTCAGACCCCACACCCCTGCCTGGGGTGTGGGGTCAACTACCAGCTGGCCGGCTGATACCGCCATCGCTAAGAGGTCGCAAAGGTTGCTCAGCCAAGTCACAGTTGTTCTCTGTTTTGGCGCTGTTTTTTAATGAATCGTGATTGTAGCTAATCTTCAAACCTTACCATAAGCATTGATGTGGGATCAGCATCAGGACCAAAAGGTGTGACCACAGGGCCCATTGGAGGCCTGGCACCCAACACCTCATGCACGTCTCCAAAAAGGTGGCGGCTGTTACTTCACCACCATCTGTTCCAGATCTCGTTTTGGGAGTTTTCAGTTCCTGAAATAAACACACACACACACACAATGTTATAACTCAAGCAATGACAAGTGATGACAAATAATGCTTTAAGGCCTTTTTTACAGTAGGCCTTGAGCAATTGTGATGGTAAAAAGGTCCAAGTTTACATGGTCACATGAACTGATATGCCTCTCCGTAAGTCAGAACAACATTGCTCTCTGATTACCTTATATTTTTTTCTTTTTTGTGAACTGTTGGGGAGTTGCCCTTAAGGCCCTTAAGGCCAAGTTCTTGGTTCCCTGTATCATAACAAAAAGTAAGAGTAATGTTAACAGAATGAAAAAACAAGAACAAAACAGACGTTTGTATGCGGTCGCGCAACTTTAAAACAAATTACTCACTCCCAAAGTGGTTTGGCAGCACATTTTGATTTCTGGAAACGCTTCTCTGTTCAGAACAGAGCAACTGAACAGAGAATTCCCTGGAATAATGAAACAGAATGATGCAACGTTGTCCTGATTTCAAAGAATCCAATGCAATTTCTAGGTTTACAAACCCAGGTAATCCGTATTAATTTTGTTGGGCATGACAGGACGGATGAATCATACTGAAAATAGCCAGTAAAAATGTTCAGGTGGTGTTTTCCTGCTTTGCCTCCCTACTATGGCAATAATGGTATTATGACAATTACATTTGCCATGTATCTGTTGGAGATAGAAAAGCATGGACGCGCGCTATTCGTTCACAACTTATAGGTTTCACGCTATTAATCGATCAAACAACTCATCAAATAAAAAAGAAGACTGTTTTATGAACAGGCCACTTCGAGGAAGAATAGCGGTGCTAGGCTAGCAACACATGCTGCTACCCTGCCAGGCTGCAGGGATATTTCATCTTTCAACATTTCAACATTTGACAAGAACAAGTGAAACCAGTCGAGGGCTGCGCCAGAGAGACCTTCCCATTTCTTAAGTTGATGGATTAAAATGCCATGATCAATCGTATCGAACGCAGCACTCAAATCTAACGAAAAGAAAAAACATATTGTTTGAGTCAGTCGAAGTTTGCTGAAATCATGTTTATGTATTTCAGAGGTCTGACTGAGAATGTCATCGGGTTGTGTTTTTAAAACTTTGGTTATGAAGTTATCCATTTATTTAAATGAATTTAAATAATAATGAACATTCTTATACCACATGCATATGTTGCATGTAATAATGTCCATGTTAAAGCTGTGTGTGTGTGTGTGTGTGTGTGTGTGTGTGTGTGTGTGTGTGTGTGTGTGTGTGTGTGTGTGTGTGTGTGTGTGTTCATTTTGAAACTGTTAACTCCATTTGTGTAACAGATTATAGTAATACTGTAAATCTAGTCAAATGTGTAGACGTTGTAAAAGCATTGGGTAACACTTTACAATAAGGTACACAAAACGTGGGTAGTTACTGAGGAACGAATGAGGAACGAATGATGAACAACCAGGGCCCTAACTGGGGCCCTAACAGGGTCCTAAGTGACAGTTACTCAGTAACTACTGAGGAGTTACTGGTAAACAGACTAGGGGACTACTGTATTCGTTACTGAGTAACTGTCACTTAGGGCCCTAGTTAGGGCCCCAGTTAGGGCCCTGGTTGTTCATCATTCGTTACTCAGTAACGAATACAGTAGTCCCCTAGTCTGTTTACCAGTAACTCCTCAGTAGTTAGTAACTGTCACTTAGGGCCCTGTTAGGGCCCCAGTTAGGGCCCCAGTTAGGGCCCTGGTTGTTCATCATTCGTTACTCATTTGTTCCTCTGTAACTACCCACGTTTTGCGTACCTTATTGTAAAGTGTTACCAAGCATGGTCTCAATAATATCACAATATTCAATACGCTATATAGAGAAAGGTTTATCGGGGTGATGGGTCACAACTCCTCCTGATTGTTGATGCCAAATGAATCGAAGTCAATGGAAATAAAAGCTGTGGGGGGAAACTACACCACTATATCTAAATAAATTGCAACTTTGGATTAGGTACTGTCTGCAAAATGATCTGACTGAATGAGTAGCTAAGTGATGTATGAATGCTAAACTATCTAGGCCTACTTGCTTAATAATGGCTTATTAATGAACGTTATAGTTACAGTGTTACCCATTTCTGATATAAAGTGCATTTGTTTTAAATCGAAATATATGATATGAATATTTAATCTATAGGCTAAGCCAGCCTTTCTCAAACTTTTTTCAGCCAGGGCACCTTTCAAAAGTGCATAAAATCTCAAGGCACCCCAGTGTAAAATATGATTAAAAACGACACTGCATAGCCTAAACGTAAATGCAAATGTCCTGTTTATTTAGACAGGACAGTAATGAACAGAGCATAATACAACTGTAAATATTAATAATAATAACAACTTCATAGCAACTTTATAGCACCTTTAAAAACACAGGTTTACAAAGTGCTTCACAAAACAATAAATCAGAGACACAAATGCCATAAAACCATAAGAGGTGGACCGCCCAAGCTATACAGCAACACAGGCAATACAAGAACCCAACAAATTGAGACCAGGAGAACTCAAATGAAGTGCAGAGATAGCAGGAATGTTTTTCCATCATAGTGCTCGTTTCCATCCGTGCCATACGCGCACGCACACACACACACACCCACCCCCCCACACACACACGCACGCACACGCAAACAATAATCCGCAATGAGAGAGGGAGAGAGAGGTCCACATTCGCGCATGCAGCGTGCATACGCACACAAATAAGCCGCAATTGAGAGAGAGAGAGAGGGGAGAGAGAGGGGGGTGTGACTCACAATCAATGAGAGACGTGAGCCTACCTATCTACCTTTGCGACCTTTGGTGCAGAGTGCAGACTCAGAGCTGGTGGACGAAGGCTCGCATGAAGTAGTAGGCTGAGGCTCCATTTCACAGTCAATCATGTCTGGTTCTTGTGGGGCTTTTCTTTTTAAAAAACGATCCATGATGCTTGTTCCTTGCTCTTTGTGAAATGTATTTTCGCGGTTAAATTATAAAACAATGTGCTGTGTGCTGCGCGCTGTCACGCTGACACCGGTGGGGACGTCACGTTACGTGAGACAGATTTTTATGGTTAATTTTATATATTTGTTTAACTAAAATGACTTTACAATTTTATTAATCCATTCATATGTAAGAAAGAATGTATTTATGTATCATATGTCATAGCCTATATGAAATGTCAGATTTTTTTTTTTTTTTTAATTAAATGTCAGAATACGTAATTTTTTGGCGGCACCCCTGACACAGTCACGGGGCACCCACTTTGAGAAAGGCTGGGCTAAGCTATCAACAGTTATTTAGGCCACGCTTCACGCAATCACGCTTCGAGCAAGAGTTCACAATATGTTCAATAGAGGGCGCTACTGTCTAAATCATCTCACAATGTATATTGTAGCGTTTAACAGTGTGTGTGTGTGTGTGTGTGTGTGTGTGTGTGTGTGTGTGTGTGTGTGTGTGTGTGTGTGTGTGTGTGTGTGTGTGTGTGTGTGTATGTGTTTCCAGCCTAGACATGTTCTTAACTTGTTACATGTTTCAACTTGTTACATTTGTAAAGTGTTTGTGTTTTATGTTTAGAGGTGTGTGTGTGTGTGTGTGTGTGTGTGTGTGTGTGTGTGTGTGTGTGTGTGTGTGTGTGTGTGTGTGTGTGTGTGTGTGTGTGTGTGTGTGTGTTTATGTGTTTCCAGCCTAGACATGTTCTTAAACAAAGTCAGGTCCTGTGTTTTCCAAAGGTTTTCATCGAAGTTAGATTTGAACATTACAGCTGACCAGCAGCACCGCTGCCTACCTGTTTACCCAGGTCTCTTATGTCAAGCTGCCCCCGGGTTGCCATGGTTTCAGTCCTGGCGAGTCTGAAAGGCGGTATCCAAGGTTATTATGGGCCGTGTTGTAAACAGATGTAGACTAACACATTGTAAATACGCCGCAAAGCCGGGGGCATAGGCAGGCCGACGACCACAGTGACGATCAAGAGTTTTCTCCATTAAAAGAGGAGAGATCAGATTACTTTGCAGCTTAGAGGCGTACACTCCTGTACACCGCAGGTAGGCCATGCTGTGCTATTTGATAGGCTTGTCTTTTGTTGATGATGTCTTGTGTTGCTATGAGGAGCTTTGTCTTCTGAAGGAAGAACCCATCTTTTATCTTCCCGAGCCACAGTTGTTCATACTGACTATAGGAGTACAGCTCACAGCTAGTGGTTATCTTTAACATGCATGTTTGGTAGGATGTAATGATAATAAACATAATATGTTTTTGTATGCACATCTGTGAGCACGTCAAAGACGAATTTCCACTGCTCTGTGCAGGGGACAATAAAGCTTTTCTGATTCTGATTGCAAGATAGTATTAACAATAGTGTGTGTGTGTGTGTGTGTGTGTGTGTGTGTGTGTGTGTGTGTGTGTGTGTGTGTGTGTGTGTGTGTGTGTGTGTGTGTGTGTGTGTGTGTGTGTGTGTGTGTGTGTGTAGCATAACAATGCCGGCTGGGGAAGGAAAGAGTGACATGGAGCGTTTGGGGGTTTTTAAGGAAATGGGTTATATATCCATTGGAGATAAGTATATCCCAGCAGGTTGCAGTAAGTTGATCACTCTCTCTGTAGCAACATCAAATCTTACCACACATAACACACAACAGATTGCAAATACATATAGAAAATAAACCACATCATTCTGAATTGCTATGGGTTGAACATGATTTCATATGAAGAATTCTAGGCCTACGTGATTGCATTTATTATCTTGTCAATGTGATATATGGGTTTGCATCATAGGTTTGCACAATAATCTGAAGTGTTGTTTTGCATTTTAAAAGATAAAGTTTGCAATAGAAATCAAGTGGATAAGGTATTGATCAATAAGAATGTTGCCTTATTGGCAAAGCAGAATCACCTGTTGGTTTTACTGGCTTTCTGCTTCCCACATCTACTAGTTAACAACATAGCACATTGTTCTTGAAACATGGAAACTAGGGACTTCATCTGAACTAAACCTAAATTAATACCTAAACACATAACTCTTTATAATGGTATACCATACACATGACATAATCAATACAATTGCATTGCAAACTGTAACAGTTTCATAATCCAAAGTATCATTTGCCAGAAGTGATGTGGCTTCTATGCTTTGACTCTTCCTAATCTCAAATTAACAGATCAACAGGGTTTTCACCGTAGGATGCATAGTCAAGCATGTAAGTAAGATAGTCGCCCCCCCTGTCCTTCAATTCCAGGACCATTCAACGAGTCTGCATCTCGAGACCGTCAGATGCAGACAGGAGGGTCGAGACAGAGCTGCTCACTACAGAGTGGCTTATTCGAAACATCGTTCAAGCGTATCTTTGAGCGCGAGGCGTTGCATGAGCCCCTGAAGGTGGCCCGCCAGCACCGCATCCAGCAGGCCAAGAGGAACGTGGGCAAGGCCTTCCTGCCTGCTGATGGCACCAAGAAAATGTGAGGACAAAACAGCACATATCCAATAACACTCATAATACACACATAACCACACCAAAGCCTTGAGGCCACCCTGAGTTCTATATATGTGTCACTCCATGCATTACTCTATAGGTTTGGTTGTTTGGTTTCAATCTCTTACTTGCTGTATTTCCTCACTCTCAGTTGTGGTTCAGGCAGTTACTATGGGACTCTGTCCGGGCCAATAAAGGCCATGAGTGCCCATGCCATTCCCAAGAAGGCCCTAACCTCTCCTGGGCGCAACATCTACACTTCTCCTCCCAAGAAGGGCAGCGGCTACAGGTCTTCGGCGGGTTACTTCAAAGGCCTTCGTCCTGCATGCTTGTTCATGTTGTCTAATGTTGTCTAAGACGTTAAAACATTCAACCTTTCAACATGTTCTTTCTTCTAGCTATCCCAATGTGACCCTGTCCAAGTTGGAGCTGTATGCGTCCGAACGTTACGACAGAGCGAATGAACTACTGCAGGTACAGCTTAGACTCACTTATCCAATAAGCATTAGTCTAAGTCTGGTGTAGCTTAAAAACACTAGTGCTGCAAGACTTTCTGGAGATATGGGTAAAGAAGTGCACCGAATAGAGCAGACCCAGACGTTATCTCTCTACCCTTAAATCCATTGTATTGACCATTCTTAAATGTAATGTATCAGTTGAGCTGTGGTCAGTTTACAATGTTGTATATCTGAATTTGCATTTTGCGTTTACTTTTGACTCTATTGAGTCAATTCGCAGATGCATTTATCCAAAGCAACCCACAGTGACTTGTTAACGTACATGTCATTAATGAGCAGGGTGGCATCTTGCTCAGGGATGATGCCTACAGGTCAACTGCAGGCTTCGGGGTTCAATGGTATTTTTAAAATAACAACCAACACATTGACCATGAAACCTTTCAGTATACAGACTTGAGACATAATAACAACAATGAACCCAATGTCACAGTTTCAGGGTGCCTAATGTGTTTTTTTATATGTTGCAGAGAGAGACAGCAACCAGCCGTTCCAAGTTCAAGAGTGGTCCCTTTAAACTAAACCACCACCCTAAAGACTATTTCCATGACAACCCATACTTTAGCAACAAGCCACTTCCACCAGCACAAAAGCCACTTCCTGCAACAAAACAATTCTCAGTTCCCTTCAAACCGTCCTCCCCTACTAAAAAGGTAAAGGATGGATGACGTGCATAGATAGATGGATGTGTGTGTATGAGTCTGTCTATCTAGACTTACTGGAAAGAGTGTATGTCACTGTCAGATAGGGGGGATGAAGGCGGGGACATTTGACATGTACCCATCCCATTCGGCTGACCCGTACAATCCTCGCCGAGCCAAAGAAGCAAACCAAGGGCAACGGACATTTTGGCCAACTCCTGGTCCCAAGAGTTCACCTATCAAGAGCATCATAACCATTAATGTCAAGAGGTTTGTTGGATGTTCCTTATTTTTGTTTTTATTTTTTCTTTTCTAAATGGATCTGATTATGTATAGATAGATATATAAGTAACCAAGCACTAACATCAAAACTTAGAGCCCACTACATGGGTTGCAAATGTAAAGTGTAAACAAATGTTTGTTTACACTTTACAAATTGCTCATTACTGTATAATTACACAGTAATGAGCAATTTAACATGTCACAGCATGTACTTAATATGTAATAATGTTATGTAACAGCATGTAACTACACAGTGTGGCTAGGGGTTCACATAAGGAATATGCAAAAAAGGGTTAGGTTTATGCCAGGGTTAGGGGTTACGGTTAGGGAAAGGTGAAAAGGCAAGTTCCACACTAAGCCCTAATCACACTATGTAGTTACAGGCTGTTCCTGCATGTAACATTATTACATATTAAGTACATTGCAATTACATTGCTTATTACTGTTTAATTACACTGCAACAAGGACACAAATGTAAAGCGCTACCGAATGTTTTTCCAAATTGTCTCAAATTGGCGTCAGGCGATGTCACTTTGTGGACGACATCAGGCGATGTCACTTGGCACACATTTGAACAGAAACAGCAGAAGGTTGTTTGCCGATGTTCTCTGGGCTGAAACGTATCTTCACGCTTCTCTTTCACCATTTGTATCACTTTAATACTTTTAGTTTTGTGTTTGTTATTTCAGGGCAGTGAACAACAACTACACCTCCCACATCCCACCCATTATGACGTCTAAACTGTAACTGACCACGCGGCGCTGCTGAAGGCCACAGTGGTGCACCCTGATCACCGTCATTTGCTGGAGTGCTCCTTTGTACCCTGTGGCTTGTTGAACAGCTCACCCATTAAGTATTGTCAGCATGGGCTCCTAACACATTTTGTATTATCGTTGCTACTTCACACAATGCTCTTGTGTTGCCTTAGAGACATTGGATTCAATCGCGTGCACATGTATAGACTGACTCAATCCAACCGCATTGAAGAAGAAGACTGGAGTGTGTGGTTGGTAGCTGGTTTACAGCCTCACCTGGCAGTATAGCGGTAAACCCTGCCGCACGCCGCATCCCTGGATGTAGCTGGGGCCGTCCGACACAGACACAGGTAGATGTAGACATAGTGTATCCATTTATTGGAAAAGGCAAGCTGGTAGCTCTGCCGAGCAGATGGTACATGCTGCCATGGCAGTGGCTCGCTCTCTCTCTCTCTCTCTCTCTCTCTCGAGTGTGTGTTGATAGCTGGTTTATCCTGGGGGCCATGACTGCTCCCATGCACCACAGGTGTGCAGCCCCACCCCCCCCCAGCCCCAGAGTCCAATCAGTCTGACTCGGTCCAGGTGAGGCTGTAAACCAGCTACCAACCACACACACTCCACTAAGACATTCGACACAGACACTCAAACAAACTATGAGCTACCTGCGTTCTCATCCTTAAGCATATCTTTGTCAGTTTTTGACAGCACAGTTGGTGTTTTGTGTGTTAATGTCACATTCAGAAACAAATACAACAAATACACAGTACATACTTAATGCATACTTTGAAGTTGTAGTGCAATAAAATACAAAGTAATATTTTCTCAGCTGTTTGCTAGTAGACTTTCATTTGTGTGTGTGCGTGCGTGCACATGCGCGCGCGCGCGTGTGTGTGTGTGTGCACGTGCCTGTCCCTGTGTGTGTGTGCGTGCCTGTGTGTGTGTGCCTGTGTGTGTGTGTGTGTGTGTGTGTGTGTGTGTGTGCACGTGCCTGTGCCTGTGTGTGTGTGTGTGTGTGTGTGCCTGTGTGTGTGTGTGCCTGTGTGTGTGTGTGTGTGTGTGTGTGTGTGTGTGTGTGTGCACGTGTGTCGTCTCATAAAGGGAATTCCCCTGTGTTTCACGATGGGTTCGCAGCCCCTTGGGCGCGCATAGAGGCGTGCTCTTGGCAGTATAGTTCCCCATCAATGAGATAATACCCTCTCTGTTTTAGCTCCACCCTGCAGAAGGCACACAGGAAACAAGCCGGGTGACGCCACTTTTCTCCTGCATGGACCACAGGACCACTGCAAGTTGGACACACACAAAAATAATGAATAAATGAATCATTTATTAAATATAATAAAGAATTTGTGTACTTCGACATTTGCAAACATGCAGAAACAGAAGCGTGTCTGGTGGTGCGTTCTCCTTGGTATGATTTCAGATTGTGGTTAAGCGCTAACTCATTAGTTACACGTTCATGTCTGTCATGTGATCTGTGTTTGTATAAGAATAGTGTCAACACATTTTTGTATGCTGGTGAGCTGTTTCGGATTGTGACTGAAACATCTTCCTGGACATGAGATTCCTGTTTTATATGAGTGTTTCATTCTCCAGTTAGGCGTTGGCAAGTGGAAAGCAGGGTATAGTATGTATAATATGTTTATTTATGTACATGTACATAAACCAATATTCATATTGGTCTTTTAAAAGTTATACTTTAACTAAAAAAGCTGTGAACATGTGCATATGTTTGATGCTTGAGGTTAACTTTGGCACAGTAGTGAAGCAAAGGGACATCAAACATACTGTCTATCGGGGGGCTAGGTTGGCGAGAGCATTGGCCTCCCAGACAAAAGCTGTAGCAGCCCATTTGTAGGCCTCCTAGAGATAGATGCCTAACCCCTTTCCGCTCTATAATGACCTGTATCTGTATTTACTTTAAGACATTTTAAGATTTTTAAAACATCTGACCGCTGAATTGCTGGGAACCACAATCTCCAAGGGTTTGAGGTAGTCAGTCCCGTAGTAAGTGGTTTTCCAGAACCTCCTAGAGGCTAACTGGAAGTCTCCATTTCCAAACTCCTTCCACACTTTCAATTTTGCTTCCGCAGCAACCAAAGCTTTAAGCTTTTCTGACAACCGAAAACCACCAATTGACCACCAACTCCAGCTACCTCAGCAGTTCCTCTGACAAAACAGAATAGGAAGTCCTCCCTCGCCACTAGTGTCCAGGATCATGAGTCCATTCAGACTTCATGTGTCCATGCATTTGAACCTAACAAACTGCAATTGACTAGCATTTAGACCTTTGATTCCTCACTTATTACTGACTCTTTGTTTTTACACTCCTAGCGTCTCTCTTCTGTGTTCCCACTGAATCCTACCAGGAGGATTAGTATGCAGAGCATTTCAGGGGTGACATAAATATATGGCCTGTAAAGCCCTTTGAGACTGTAACTGTGATTTAGGGCTATACAAATACAATTGACGTGACTTGGCGTGACCCTCTAAAACTCCAACTGTGTGGCAGCCAGCCGTGGATGTGAGAACTGACACTCCCACCTGGCCGCTCTCACCCCCCCTTCCAGAGGCCTCTTCCCTCTCAGCCTCCCACACCAGCTGAGGATCCCCCCATGGACCAGGAGCCAGGTTGTGTTGCCAGGGTCCAGAGTGCCTCACACTCTGCCCTCGCATCGCACCCGACCGCTATGATCCTCATTGTGGGTGGTGGGTCCGCAAGGATACCTATTACCGATTCTAGCTAATGAATGAACATAGTTGTCAGTTAAAAGCTGATGGCCACTGATATGGAAACTGAACTTATGAACTAAGCTAACCGTTCTGTCTCGGTCTACAACTCAGAGTCCAACTCCAAATGAGCTTCATTATGTTGCCTCTTGCCAATGTGTCAAACCAACAGCACTGTTATTTGGCCAGGGCCCAGTTTCCCGATAACGATGTACGATCCATCTTACGAGCCATCTTACGAATCATCTTTCGAACGATCGTTATTTTTTTCCGTGCGTTTCCCGAAACTCCTCTTAACATGAACGCGCGTGCACAGATCTAACGACCGATCGTAGCCTTGTACCTGTCCACTGACACGGTGCTGAAATACATACTCGATTCTGATTGGCTGGAGGGTGTAGGTTGAAAAGTACACCTACGAAAGACGTTGACGCTATGAAGACGCTATGGCCACGTTGCTTGGCAACGCCTGCATACAGGAGATATTAAATAGTCTGCTCGACTTGTAAAAAAAAAAAAAAACCTCACGATTTTAACTCTAAAACACATTCAAGTACTATTAATTGAGTAAATATTTCTTTCTTTCGTAAGTGACCATGGTATAAGCGGGATAATGCCCTTCGAGGTGTCCATTAACAGAACCGTCCTCCGCGGTTCACGCCTCCGCGTCGTCCATTCATTTCTGTTAATATTTAATCAATTAATAATACTTTATATCTTCATAGCCATAGTCAACGTCTTTCCTAGGTGTACATCAAAGATAAGATTATCTTCAACCAATCAGAATCGAGTATTCACCCAGACCATGGTATAACATAGACTAAGCTATATAGCCTATCGTAACTTTAGCGTCCCCAGCTGGACACTCAGTGGTATTGGATGTGTTAACGACGTTCGTAGTGCGCTACGAGTACCCCTGGAGCTCTCGTTAGCTAAGAGCGTCTTGACGATGTTCGTTACGCAACGATGCTTTCGGGAAACGGTGTGAAAACTGTCTGATGGTCGTACGACGAACTTAACGAACCACTTAGGCTAACGACGCTTTCGGGAAACTGGGCCCAGGTAACTTGCCTGGCAGACTGGAGAGTTTATGCTTAGAGCAAATTAAGTATGTAATGGGCTAAATGTCAAGCTGGGTGGACTGATACAACAGACTCAACTCTGAATCTGTACATTTTCTATCATGTCAATTCTTACATGATCCCTTTTCCACAGACATCACACATGGGAAGCTTCTGTAACTTTGCAACAGGAGGCTGAGGCTTGGTTACCGGAGCCATTACATGTCTGGTGGCGGGTCGGCTGACACCTGTGAACCAACAAAAACATGACGTCATCTGACTACTATGCAGTCAGATTCTTAGTATTTTAAGATGATGAATAAGTATGAATTAGTATTATGTTGTATTATATTTATAATAATAATAATAATATAATGTATTATTATTATTATTATTATTATTATTATTATTATTATTATTATTATTATTATTGTTGTTGTTATTATTATTAATTACTACACTCTGTCCACATTACAAATATATATAAACATTGCAGTAGGTGTATATTAATATATAATAAGATAAAGATATTTAGGGTGTTTTATCTCTTTTTCAGACATACTGTTGTTGTTGTCATCTATGGTTTCTATAGACGCCACAGGTGCAGGGTTTCCAAAGGGCCGGGGCCTAACGTTAAACTTATGCTCAAAGTGTCCGAGGTCCTTGAAGAAGAGAAACATTAATACACAGAGAGACCGTTTGTCACCGTTTAACCTAATGTGACTATTAGAAATGATCAGAGGTTGTTGACAAAATTCTTTGAGAATTATAATTCATTTCTTCATATAATATATTTCATATTTAATATATAGTCTATATTCATCTTTCATCAAATTTTAGATGACTATGAGCATAACACACCTTTCACAGGCAAATGTCACCTTTCACAGGCAAATGTCATGTGGATGTCAACACAGCTTGACATCCACATACTGGGAGAACATGCAAACTCCAAATTGGGGCTGTGTAGCCACAGCACAGTCTACTTTGCTACTACTACTCCTTACTAAGAGTTGGTCCTTATTGGTTCATATTGTTGTGTGTAGACGTGATACATGCGTTGTATTTGTACCTTTTCGTCCGCCTGTAGGTTGACTCTGAAAGGCTCCATCTGAGGTGACCACAGTTTAGTCTCTGGTCTTGCATGAGCATGCACACAAACACAAACACAAAGACACACACTTGTTACACAACATTGCACAAGGGATTATGATTTATCATCACTGCAGACATACATACACACATATACATGTACAGGTGGAGCATACTTTACACTATATGGCACCTCTTTCCAGTATTGTATAGCATTAATGGACCACAATATTTATCTCTTTATTTATCGTTTGAAAGACTCGTAGCTAATAGTTTCTGAGCCATCATCCGTGACATACATTTCCTGTTATAATGAATAATTCCTGTTCTTTTTATAAGATGCACTGTACACACTATGGGAAGATCAGAGCATGTATTTACCTTTCTATCTTAAAGCAGAGCTGTTGGGTGGAGCTTAGGATGGCGTTCTGGCCTTCAGAAAGAGTCATGGACTCTGTGGCCACACCCCCAATAGATAGAATGACATCACCACGGCACAGGTTGGCCAATGAGGCCTTGCCCCCCGGCGTTACCTGAGAAACAGAGATCAGCTGGACGCTAAACAACTTTGATAAGACGCTCTTCTGAACCATAGACATCCAGAGAGAACGCCATTTCACCCATTCAGTTAACATGAAACAAAACGTTAAAGGCGAAGCTAAAAAACACCAATTGGTGTTCGGAAACAGGAAGTTGATGATCGCAAATAAGGTAGACGAACATACTGCACGTCTACAACAACACAAAACCAGAGAACTGCTTCATGTTGTGCTTCTAACAGTCTGTGTGTGTGTGTGTCTCAGTGTATAAGAGATTCCTTATGAGGCTATCATAAGCATGATGATATCACTGCTGGAGCATTTGACCTGCTGCACAACACCGCTGCTCATGTGTTTCCCTGGCCCATCCTTCAACCCTACCCCCCTTTCGTGTGTTCTGCTAAACACACACCGTGTTTCAGACTCAAAGTCCTGCTTCCCGCTGTTTCACACTCACCCTTCCAATGCTGATTGGCTGATTGTGCTCCTTTCCACCTGTTAACCTGAAGCCCCAGGGAGGTCCTCCATCTAACACCAGGTTCTGTGGCATCCTGTCTTCTTCTTCTCTCACCCCTTCTTCTTCTTCTTCTTCTTCTTCTTCTTCTTCTTCTTCTTCTTCTTCTTCTTCTTCTTCTTCTTCTTCTTCTGTGTACTATTTATTTCACACAACTCCAGGTTACAATTGGTGTCCCTACACCTACATATTTCCTTTTTCTCACTTTGCAGCACTGGTTCTGTCAATTCAACCCACTGTCAACAGTGAAGTTGTCCCGCTTGCGCTGAAGTGGATCCTTGTTATGCCCCCTTCAAGAGACTCCTGTCTGATTGGCTGATGTATGACAGAAATAAGATCCACGTAGAGACACACACGGACAGACACCCACACCCACACCCACAAACACCCCACACACACACACACACATACACACACAGTGAGATCATATTCCTGTCTTGTATCTAAGAGGAGGTCTTAGGAAGTAGGCTAGGAACCTGTCTAGTCTATCCAATCTATCTTCCATTTTAATGGTTATCTTTACATTCACTATCTAACATTGTTTTTAAGACCCATTCAAACCCATAAAGTTGCTTAGTTGATGACTATGGCCAAGCTCTCTTTGATACAAACTAAATGCGTTGTCAACAGATCTGTTCAAATGAAACAGTATGAGACCACAAACTGAAATGTGTAAAACTAATATAAACCCTACCCAGTGAGAAGTTATCTTCCTGAGGGCCCAGACTGTTTTTAGCTGCTGACCTCAGTCACATTTACAGCCTTGCCAACACCTGTTCACATTTAAAGACACATTACACAGATCAGCGCTTTCTGTATGATGAAATGAAATAAAAACTTCCAACTTGCACCTGCGCATGCACGCACGCGCACACTCATACGCACACACGCACACACACGCACACGCACACACATGCACACGCACGCACACACACACCATACCAATACAGTTACACAATATTCTTTTATGTCGCTGTTTTTGTGGTTGTTGTGTGTCTACTGAGAGCAATACAATACAAAATCAAAAAAATACATTTACAATGAAATATTTGGGATACCATTTTATTTGAAATACTTACATCAACAGTATCTCTTCTATTTCAAAGACAATGGAAAAATAAATATACCTATTCATTCTACAGTGGATTTGCACAGACCAAGTATTAGGCGACATAAAGGTTTGGCAGCTTGTGTGCTGGCAGTCAGTCACAGAAAGCATTTTACGTACCATACCAATGATATTTCTACTCCTTGCAATTACCAGAGACTCCCTTGTACTTGACAAAGTTACTTAACATTTCATATGTTTTGCTTCATAAAAACAGTTCTGCATTCATATATCTAGTTTCTTCCACAACTTACTGTTGCTGACTGGACATTTTATATATGCAATATGCATACGCAATTCTAGCAACTTCCCAGTGTATTTCTACACCTCTTCAGCATGAATGGCAGTGATCTGCTCTTCAAGTAGACATCTACTAAAGCATACACATATAGACTTACAACATACACACCCTTCAAGAAAATCTCTGGTAACGACACAATTGTTAAAATTACACAAATCTTCAGATGTAACCCTATTGCTAAAAAATCGCTTGACACTTCTACCAGCCGCCATATTTTCAGTTCCACATCACTGTTCCACAAACATGACACTTTTTGACAAGATTATTCACAAAAATAAAATAGATCATCTCTTTCAAAAGAATAAATAATAAGTAAAGGTCAACACATAACTTGGGCGGGCGATGCAAGGGAACCAACAAATAGACACCACACACAGACGCACACACACGCGTACGCACACACACGCACACACACAAACATGTGTAATTGTTGGTAAGTACGGGGTCATAAGTCAGATACGTCTGACGTAATTCCCTGGAAAAGTTCCAAAAAAACGACTCCGTCTGGATGTGCCTAATACACACAAACACACAAAACACACACAAAACACACAAAACACACATTTTACTGGATGATACTTTGTTTTAGTTTTTTAATCGAATGACTGATTTCATTGTACAGTACTTGAACTGACAAGAACTGTTCTTCCTGGAAAATTTAAAACAATTTCACAGAGGTGTCGTCGTAGGACAAACACCGGTGTCGCTCACATCACTAGCTATGGGTCTCCTTTATGGACCATGGCAGGGCAGTAGACTAATCTTCACCTACTATCTGTGCCCTGGCACATAAAACTAGCAGACCCATCGTTAGTGATATGAGCGACACGTGTGTTTGTCCTACGACGACACCGCTGTGAACCGGTCTTACTATGACCCACCGACAAACCAGCCGTCGTCACACTGCTCCATCACGTCGATGATGTCCCCCTCCTTTAACTCCAACTCATCCTCATTGCGAGGGTTGTAGTTGTACAGCACTTTAAACCTGAACACACCACACACACCATGACCCACGGGAACACATACATTTATTGAACAAAATAGACTCACACAAAAGTACAGGCAATTATGGGAATTGTGGCCAAACTATTCTTTTTGTTAAAAGGATTGTCACTTAACCAAATGATCTATTAGTTATTGGAAACCTTCATTAATATGCCATTCATTTCGAACCTTTATAACTTCAACAGTTTTTTTCACTTTGGCTTTTGTCCTAATTGTTTACTATAAGTTTAATAGTTGTAAGGTTCTGGAGAGTGGATGAGGGTGAGGCAGTGTTGGCTTAGCTGTTATTGTGTAATGTAGGCCTGTGTAGCCCTTTGATTGGGATAAAGGCGATGCAAATATAACACACAAAAATCAGTCCAGTGGATCTCAGAGAGGATAACATAATTTGAATAATAACTCACGGCTCCCCTCCACACTGGAGGCCATCTTGAGTAAATGTTGGGCGCTGCAGAATGAGGACGGGGGGTGAGAGAGAGAGACAGAGAGAGAGAGAGAGACAGAGAGAGAGATAAGCATGTTTTTTTTCATTAAAGTATTTAAAGCATACCCACGGGAACAATCCTAGCATGTTTGGAGAGATGACAAATCTGTTAAAGTCAATCATGTTACAAACAAAATGAGGAGAAAAAATATCTATATGAGCATATTCATGTCGCATCATGCTTACAGATAATTGGTTCATTTGAAAACACCTGTAAATGAGATTTGAGACGATTATCTTGACTCAGACATCAATACAAGCATGAGATAAAGTTATAGGAAGAACAAGCCCATCATGTAACAGCTTAATATGCAAACTTCACCATGCCACACAACCTGGTGCTAGAGGGAGGAGCTCTCTGGGGCTTCAGTCATTAGTTCACATGTTGGCTGTTCAATGTAGCAACAAACAACCAAAAAACATTGTGTACATCTACACTTTTATTAATTATTAATATTTTTAGTTAATTTATGCATTCACCTTTATGCATTTAATGCTTATTTTAAGTATACTATGTACTATATTGTAAGTTGGCATGCTATTCTACAGAATGCTAGTTCTGCTCTTGCTCCATCTAGCTGCCGATGTAAATCAACTCCAATGGGAAACTTATACAATTGAATTCTATGGTCAGATTGTAAATGTACTTTTGTAGACATCGATATGAATGATGTATAGGAGGAGCGATATACTTCAACCAGTGAGGCTGAGTGCAGACTTTTATTCATGTTATATTGCAAGCCTTATTTAAATGGACCACATTATTAGTACTTTATAGTATGGTCTGGGTGAATACTCGATTCTGATTGGCTGGAGGGTGTAGGTTAAAAAGTGTTAATTTACACCTAGGAAAGATGTTGACGCTATGAAGACGCTATGGCCACGTTGCTTGGCAACGCCTGCATACGGGAGATATTAAATAGTCCGCTCGACTTGTAAAAATGAAAGAAACCTCACGATTTTAACTCTAAAACACATTAAACACTCATTTGGGACACTATTTAATTAAGTGATCATCAAAGTGATCAAACAAGTGAATCAGGTGCCATGTATGATCACCAATGGAAGCTTTCGTAGGCTTTCCCCCTCAAAACTAAAAATATCCCCAGATTTACCTGTCGATAATGTGACTAAATAATAAAATCTCCAGTATGTTAAGATGTAGCTCATCATGTTGATGAGTGGTCCACTCACATGCTCTGTTTTCCACACAGTGACAAAAAGACTCAGTGACCAAAAGCAGGAGAAAGTGAGAAACAACATTTGGGAACATCGACAGTCAAACGTTTCATACAACTTACTTAACAAAGTACGTCGCTATTCCTTCATGGAGTGCAGAATAATCCATTCGCCAAACACATATTTAAAAAGGAATAGATGTGCTTGTTTGTTTCAATGGCAACCAGAAGAGCAGTAACCTCCCATGCACTTAGTGACACACACACACACTCACAGAAACTCACACACGCTAACCTGTACCCTGGGAGCAGGGGAGTGAGTGCTCCCCCGGGGGGGAGAGAGGCGTCTGGAGAGGACGGGGCTACGTGGAGGTTTGCCTACCACCGCCACCTCCCTCTGGAAGGGCTACACACACACACACACACACACACACATCACAACACACATACATACAGCATACTAATCAGCACTTCACTATAGATCCATAATAGCATATATAATATATCAACTCATTAAACTAATTTGAGTCATTACAATAGCCGGTATGGAAGCATTTTTAGGACAATAATCAAATGAAAATGCAATGTTGAAAATGAAAATGCAATAGTACTAATGCTTTTTGGTTTTCATAATATGAATTATTATTTGTGTCATGAATAAAATGAAAATGCAATCATCTAATTTGCATTTGCATTGCCCCGCTAACAGGTAACAGGGTGTATGTCTCACGTTGGCGCAAACGTTAGAGAGAGACACAGAGAGAAGCATAACACAGCATCAAATCCACATGGGAAGACAATGGCAAAATCCATTGCAAAATCCATCCATATTATTCTATTATTATTATTACTACTACTACTACTACACACAAGTTAGTGTGACGCTTGCTAAGAACCTACAGATCCACAGGTGAAGACAGTGACACTGATGTTCATGTTCAGCCTGTTATCCAACGGGTGGAATTTGTCCCGCCCACTCATTTGCATTTGAATATTGTCCACTTTATAGCGGGGCATTTTTGGAAAATGCAAATGATAATTGATTGATTGCATTTTCATTTTATTTATGACTCAAATAATGCGTTCATATTATGAAAAATAAAAAGCATTAGTGCTATTGCATTTTCATTTGATTATTGTCCTAAAAATGCTTCCATAAGCCGGTGCTTTGTGAAATAAATGATGGTCATGTCAGTGTTTATATGAATAACTGAATTCATTTCCATCTTGTCGGCTTCTTGAGTTGAGCCTTATGAGTCAGTTGAGGAGATAAATACTGGGCATCATGCCTATATTGTACCTAGGCACACTACTGTACCAGCATGAAGTATTTCTGATTCTTGGTATTGCAGTTCCAAGAGTGTACAAACCATATGCAATGGTAAAACCTGCAGTATTCAAAGTTGGCTGTTCCAACAATTATGCTGATAAAACAAAGAGAGTGAATGCATATTATGCATTTGGATCATATATCTGTCTGATTCTAAAATATAGTATTTTATTCAATAAGAATATGCAATGCCACATTTAAACATGTCAACTAATATAATATATATATATATATATATATATATATATATATATATATATATATATATATATGGGTCAGAAAATATCTTCTCACTTTTGGCCTTCAGCACATCATTCAATCAATCATTCAATGAAGGATATGTTTAGACCTCAACATGTATAAATATCCTATTGGCTAAATGAGGATTGAGTGTTAGGGTTATGCACCTTTGGCCTGGGAGAGCGCATCTCGGAGCGGAGTCTGGACAACAGTAGGGGAGGGGATGCGGAGGGTGATGAAGAGGGAGATGTGAGGGTGGGTTTGGGGACGGAGGAGTAAGAGGACAGGGGTGCTGTGGCTGTGGAGGCCATAGAGAAGTACTGCACAGGTGCAGTGTGGGACTTATCAGCCTGTTGATCAACACACAAGAATGAGGAAAGCATGGAGTACACATGGGCAGACCAACTGGGAATACAATGAGCAAACACACACACACACACACACACATGTATTTATGTAAACAATGCAATCAGGCATAGACACTTTGTGTTTGGTCAAGCACAATACTGAAGTCGTGCATGCATCAGCAAATTGACTATTGGCTGTTACCTCCTTTGATTGGAAACAATGATCAATCAATGCAGCACATCATCAACTATTGGCTAAATAGTATGAATCACATTCAACCAAGACATTAGGAAAGCCTTTAGAAACGTTGCTAACATTCATTCATTACTTCCACCACCACCTTTTTTTTTCCAAATGTCTGTATATTGATTTAATATAACAGTATCTGTGTGAAATTAACTGAATTATGCACCTCAGGCTTTCCATCAAAAGACCCTGCGGCAGTCTCTCCTTTTCCAACCACTGACACTAATGGGTCTGATGGAATAGATAGCACTGGAATCCATGGACCCTCAACTTCATGAAAGCTAATCCTGTGTTAATCTTAGTTCTGTATTTGTCCTTGCCATAGCACTCTCTTTATAACAACACAGCGTGGCGTGAAGGGGGCGTGGCTTGGCGTCAGCGGCAAATAAGTGGGCGGGGCAGCTCGCTCGCGAGGCCCGACGCAGCTGTGGGCGGTGAGCTTAATGCGTAAAGTACTATTTATACTCATGGTTGTTGTGCTCTCCCCCACAGTGAGACTGGGTCCAGCGTGAGACAGCAGACCTTACAGTCGGGGGCAAGTTGTACGGCGGGGACGCCGCTCGATGACAGCCCGTCAGGGAAATAAAGCCGCGTACCCGGTAGTAGCCGCGCCGTGCTACACACCCAAATCATGTTGCTGTGATTTGAGCATGTTGAGTAATCATGCCAGCATGTGTATGTGCATGGCAGCGTCTGGTAGTGATCAAAGTAACACAGGACAGCATTCATAGTGCCATAATTAGTGACAATTGATATGAATGTTAGTGATTCAGCTCCAGCCAAACGTTACACCACGACACACATATTGGCTAGAGGTTAGTTGTAGTGCTGCGGTAACGGTACACTCTGTTACCTGGACTTCCTTTCCTTGTTCACAGTTTTGTTTCCAATTTTTCACATTTTGTTGTTCTGTTAGCGGTTTGAAGGAATCTGTCTTTTCCAGTATGCCAGCTTGTGTTTGATATTTACCATGCTGCTCCATACAGTTCTGGTATGGTTCAATCTCTGACTCTCCATCTGTCAGATATTTTATTGTACTTTTTGGGGATGTCACTTCATTCTCATATTTTGCATGTGTATCATTTCCCTTGATAAGATATTGTATGCTGCTGGGTCGTTCCTCCAGATCTAGCTCTAGGTGGAGCTGTTTTTGCTCCATTCTGGTTTGATGTTGTGGGCAGCTTTTGATCCAAGGTTCAACTTTGTTTTGCAGTTCCCCGTATTGCTTCTCCAAGTCTTCCGGCGTCCTCACATCGCTTTGTTGAGTTTCCGTACAGATCTTTGTTTGAGGGTCTTCGCGAGGTTGGATTAACTCTGGGACTTTCAAGGGGTCTGGCTTTGGCTGCTCTAGCTGAAAGAAACTGTGTATGTTTGGCAGTCCTCCCTCATCATGTTCCTCACCTTCCTCTTCTATGAATAGCAGGGGAAGTTCTTGGTCTTTGTCCGCAACACTGTCTGAAACCTCGTCATCGTCCAGCCATTCGCTGAGTTGAATAACCGCTGGCAGACATCTGCTCTGTGGTTGACTAGCATGGATGAATGATGCCAACTCTTTGGAAAGCTCCTCCTCTTCTTGCTCCCTGGACAAAGCGGATTGGTTGTCAAGCTGAGATGCAAGGACCAATTGACTAGGAGCTACATGTGGGATGCAAGCTGGTTGGTTTGTGTCTTCAACCACGACCAGATCGATGGGACTAGGATGTTGAGAAGAGGTGGAGGTGAGGAGCTGATCAGAAACAGCTCTGAGCTGTGATAGGTTGAACACGTTGTCAGTCAGAGGACTTGGTGAGTGTGCGTAGGGCGATGAGCGGGAGGAAAGTGGAAGGGATGGCAGGGAGGGGCTCACCTCTCTTGAGGAAGAGAAAGAGAGACCGAAGCTCGGGGAGGAAATGGGGATGAAGCAATCGTCCCGGGCGGTCGGGGAGGAGAGCGATGGAGAAGTGAAGGTGAGCAGCGAAGACGAGCAAGAATGAGGGAGCGAGGGGGACATGGAAGGGGTGGCTGAGGGGTGCACCAGTGGGGAAAGGGCTTGAGGGATATGGCACGAGAAAGGCGACACCAAGGCATCAAGCTCCTGCATTTCCAGCAGAAGGCCCTGGGGGTAAGGAGGGGGAGTAGGGCCTGGTGTGAAGGACACGGGCAGGGGGGGTGGAGTAGGGATAGGGCTTAAGGGGAGGTAGCGGGCGAAGGAGGCTGGGTAGGGTGGCGGTGTGGGGGGCGTTGACAGCGCTGAGGAAGATGCATGTCCTCCCAAGGGATAAGAGTGAGAGGGGGGCAGGGGTGAGGAGGTGGAGGTGGGGAGGCCAAGGGTCAGGGAGATCCAGTCATCTGTGATGGCCTGGAGGGCAGCCTTAGAAGGGACAGGGGAGGAGAAGGAGGTCGACGTGGAGGAGGAGCTGGAGGGAGGTGGCCCTCGATGGGAGTTGGTGCAGGGGTCAAAATGAGATTGCATGGGTGAGGGCTTGAGTAGTTGGAGGGGGGGCGCAGGGAGAGAGAATAATTGAGAAAATTGGCAAATTGGCACAGGGACAGAGAATACAATAATACTATCCCAGTGATGATCCCCATCGCCCAATATCACAAACATTACCTCAACATCAACAAATAAATGTTTGCTTCAAAGATAAATTATAAATCAGTAAAAAAACATATATAAATCACTGCAATTGTTTTGCTCCACACACATGCATTGGGCTGCATTCACATGAGCAGCAGTTACTTGGTTGGTCGAAAAACGAAAAAAGACAAAAAAATCAGGGTACCTCAGTTGGGTCTGGGTTGACCCTAAATACTGAGATGCACTTGATCCTCTGATACGAGAGAGGTTTGACCATCATCACCACATCAATGAGACCAAATTAGATAAGAAGATAATACTAGCCATGACATCATTCATGGACAGATCAATGGGTGCGATTTCCAGGTAAATGTAGTTTTTGATTACATTTAAATTGGTTCTTAGTTGTGACATAGTTAGTGACATAGTCACTGATGTTTATGATTATTTCACAGCATATTTTACCTTCAATACCTTTGATATCAATATCATGCCATGATAATCAAAACAAATATTTCAAAAGATGAAGCAAACCCTTGCCATGTTTTTGCATTCTCAGCAATTTCAGTATATTTATATATATCTGAAATTACACATTGAAGCAACTTGAATAAAAGCATTATTTAATGAATAAAATATTGCTGTTGTAGGATATTCACTTATAGATATTCATAAAACTCTTTCCAAGTCATTCACACTCATGCACCCCAGCCTTCACCCTCCTATCCCCCCTGTATTTAAAGGCCACATGAAACATAAGTCAGAGCACTATTTGAGTCAACATATTTACATATTTCCGGTAAAAACATGAAGCTAGGGAGGGACTTGTCTCGGATATTGATTGCTGTTTGCAGTAGCCAATAGCGCTGAATGTGCCACCAGATTGAGAGTAACTAGCAGCTACTGACAGCCTGTTCTCTGTTGTGGAGGACTTCTCACCACTACCTTTGCCTATTGATTTTTCCAACGTAAACTGAGATGGACAGGGACGAAAATGAGGAAGAAGACGATAATGAAGTCATTGGAGTGAGGTCATATATGTTCGAGCCGACCGGCAGCGCTGCTGGCGAAGGAGAGACGCAGGCTCAACCCCACAATGGAGCTCAAGCATTTTCATTGGATTAAAATGAGTAGTAAGCCCCACTGGCGTAACTATCGACGGTGCAACTGGGGCCCAGACGCCGGGGGGGGCCCATGAAGACGCCCCCCGTCAACAATCGCGCAGCACCCCCCCCCCCCGCGTCAACAATTGCGCAGCACACCCCCCCCCCCCCCCCCCCCCCCCCCGTCAACAATCGCGGGGGCCCTAAAATATTATTTGCACCGGGGCCCATCATCACGTCGTTACGCCAGTGGTAAGCCCCCTGAGTGCAGGATGAGTCACCAAACATTTGAAACCATTTTACAGTAAGAGAAAAGACAGGGATTTTGACCCTATCACAGGGACACAGGATTATCACTGGAAAATGTATTTTTAATTTCATGGGGCCTTTAAAGGTGCTGTAGGTAAGATTAAATAGCTATCATTTGAGTGTAATGTGTTAGAAATGCCAAATACATTAGTGAAATGCTCTGGAAGAATATATGTTGTAGTTGACTGCATGCCTGCCTCTGTATGAGACAATTTTGGATTTTAGACCACTCCCGGCTGATTTCTGACCAATCATGGCATCTCTTCCCCGATTGGTTTGGGAAATCCATCTTGACTGTCAATCACATATGCACAAGGTGTTATCATAGCTCCATCATAGAAACGAGCAGGGAGGAAGGAAACAGAGATGGAGGGGACATTTTTGGTTGTTTTTTTTCAAAATCTTAAAAAAAAAAAATCTTAAATCTTACCTACAGCACCTTTAAAATATCCAATTAATTATATAAAAAAACATGTACAGCACACACCAAGTCACACAGACGATTGCTAGACTAACAAGGGCATGCATCTGTGTACCTTTCCAGAGTCCACTACAGGAGTCTGCCCACTAGACTGGCCGTAGGGCGCAGAGACGTAAGAGACAGGGAATATACCGCGCCGGTGGCAGCCTGGGATACAGCCTTCATACCAGTTCTGATCCACCTGCCTCAGTACCAATACACCTTCTCCCTGGGGACATGCACCCAACCACCCCCACACACAAAACATCAGTTTCCACAGAGAACTAACATACATTGGTTAACAGTTTTGATAACCACATAACATTTTCTCATTATTTCAAGATGGCAAAATCGTTATTTCTTTTCAGTATAAAATTTGCCTCTACATTACAGTTTGCGCACCCTGCTTGCGGAGCTTCAACATTTCAGAGATGCTCGATGCGCAACAAGAACCTCGTGCAGTTCACGCATGGCGACTTTAAATGTGACTTTACACAGTCTGACAGATGAACCAGAAGCAATACCTTGCGCAGAGAGAGTTCGACCGGGGTGTCGGCAGTGAAGTTAAAGCGGACCACAGCCTCCCCCAGTACTGAGGAGCTGGATGGGATGGCGGGCGGGGGGGGGACGGCGGGGCTGGGAATGGCTTGGAAGACATATTCTCTGCATTAGAGGAAAAGGAGAGAAGTACAGGTGTGGGGGGGGGGGGGGGGGGGGGGGGCGGTGAGGAACCCCTCGATAAGGAGAGGAAGATGAGGGGGGGGGGTGAGGATAGTAAAGTTATGTAATAGGGACAAGGAGTGAAGGAGATGTTGAAGGATGTGGGAAAATGAAAGCAGAAAACAGAAGTAGAAGGGAAGGAAAGATAAATGAGGGAAAGTAAATGAATGAATGAATGAATAGTAGATACATCATAATTGGATCGGCCAAAGTGATGATTGGGGCCAAATACCGCAACTGACTGTAGAAAGAATCAGGAGAGAAGACTGACCTGAACATAGGAGACAGGAAATATCCCCACTGCTCTTCTGAGTTCGCCTTCATACCAGTTACTATCGATCTGTCTCATGATGTTCACTATATCGCCTTTCCTCAGGGATAGCTCCCTAAACACAACAAGCCGCTTATTAAGGGTAACCACAGCCACAACACAGTAAGCACGAGTCAAACTGCCAAGTCTGCTTCAAAGAAGAGGAAAACCTACAACTTTTTCTGCTGAATATCAATGTTCTTGATATTCTTAAATGAATATATTTATATTATTTTATACATTTTGATATCTTGACCAAAAATTGCATCACATCGCTCATTACATAGTCTACATTTGTGGAGATGTTTTCTTGTCACTGTTGTGATGACCCTGTGGGTCTAGGAGACTGGAAGGGTGTTGTGCTGCAGGTCCTCGGAGGAGCCAGGGGCTCATTATGGAGACATGGGAGCACCTTGGTCAGGTGGGAGCACCTTGTTCAGGTGATCCCGGCTGCCTATTTAAGCCACGCAGTCTTCAGCCCTTGACACCACTCCACTTGCTTCCTGTTTTGTCACACTTTGTATAATGTCATATATCACCAGCTTGATGTAGTATTGATAGTATGTTGGGCTGAAATGTGCGTAAAGTTTTCAGTGCTGTAGTGGTGTTTTCTTTTGTGTATTGGATTGGTCGCATGGGATTGTATATGTTCTTGCCAAAAATCATTGTAATTGGATTGCAACATGTGGCTATGAGTGGCTTAAATACATTAAGTTCAACTTACTTAGAGGTGTGAGCTTCAAAGTTGTAGAGAACCCTGGCAGTCTGGTTATGCAAACAAAGAAAAATAAATATTAGAAATGTTCATGAATATAATTATAAAAATAATTTTCAATCAAAGGAGCCAGATTTCCTTTTAATCATTGTATGTTGATATCGCATAGTTTCCTGAATTTGTCAAAAGGGAATGGCTAGCCACCCCATTAGCATCTGATTGTTGATACAGCACAATGTTCATGTGTGTTTGCTCCTTACCTCAGAAACAGATTTTCTGTCAGGAAGGGCTGAGTTTCTGAACTTAGCCTTTTGCATGCTCTTTGAAGTGTCCAGCTCTGGGCGGGAATAAGATGAGAATTTGATTAGAATGAAATACTGCAGGTGAAATAATACTGCAGCCAAAGTATGTTTTTTAAAATAAAGAAAGTTTGATGACACTATAATGACGACATAGACTAAACAGCACAATACAGCACAACACAAGTCACAGCAACATTACAACTTTACATCCAAAATCACACAACAGAGCACAGGACTGTTCAAACACAGTGATGCAGCAGAACATATAGATGGAGAGAGCAGGATAGAGAAAGGGTCAGACGAATCTATTGGACCAGGTATGGTAAGATGGAAAAGCTGTGGATTGGTGAATACCCAAACCTTCTCACATGCATGGTAGGTTGCAAGCCAAACAGATATGTGAATTGCCTGCTAAAATATATTATCATTTTACACAGCTTTTTTCCCCCGTTTTGCTTTCTCCAATCAGACAAACCACACCACCTAGTTACTTTGTATTAAATGTCAGATTTGGCTTACAATCCCCAGTTGTGATATGAAAGGGTTGCAGGTTTGTGGTTGCGACACCTTGGCTGATTCCCAGCTCTTCTCTTCTGTCTTGCCGGTCGTAGCTAGCTACAGTACGATGATTGGAAAAGCTGTTGGTACACCGTACGCCGACATCCACCTCCCATTGGTTAATTCCACTTCTCCCGGTCGACTCCTCTCCTGCTCTGGCCTCCCTACTCTGCCCAGATAGCCCAGGTCGCCCCTGCTCTACCGCCCAGAAGGAGGAGTTCCTTTCAGGGACGTGTGGCATAACTTCTCTCTCTTCTTCTACCTCCTCTTCCTCCATGTGTTCCCCCTCCTCCCTCTCCTCTCGCAGGTACTCCCAAATGCCACTTAGTGCGCGCTCCAGGGCAAGGAACACAGAGCTAGTTGAGCGAGGGCTCACTGCTGGGGGTCTGCAGGGGTCTGGGTGAACTGGAGGTGGTCTTATGGGGTCTAGAGGTCTACTAGAATCTGGGTGGGCAAGGTAACCAGGGGTTGGATATTGGCAATCTAGGGCTTTGGAACAATTAGTTGAAAGCCTACCACATTCTCGCTGGGTTTGGAGTGAGCCAATGGGACTCCGGGACCTACTAATGGGTTCAGTCGTTCGAACCTCAGGTTTTTGATAGGATAATGTGCATTTCCTGTGTTCTGTGGTGGCTGTGGATCCATCAGATTTGTACTGGAGCCCTTCAAAGAATTGTCTGGCTTGCTGTGTGCTAACAGGGTTACCGATAAGCTTGTATTTGTCTGTGCATGAGGAGTTTGGCATTATGCAGGGGCTAACAGCTCTTGGAATTGGCGATTTGCTGAAGTCTTGAGCTCCCTGGGTCATATAAGGAGTGGGGCTCAGTAGGCTTGCAAGCTGGTAATGATCTGAGCTTTGATGACTGAGATCACTGCCTACACAGAGATTTGGACTTGGAGTGATAGGCGGCGAAGGCCTGCATGGCAAGGGATTCTGGTGGTCATTTGAAGGAGGGCAACTGGGTGGATAGGAAGAACAAGATATTCTTTCCTGTTCACTTTTGCTAGACATGGACGAGCCATTGTACACTAACCAGTCTAATGCTAGGCTACCTTTATCCACATTGCATTCCTGTGGAGGGATAGGATGAGGGCTGCTGCAGTGCTCTTTGACTTTGCTACGTTGGCTGTGAAGAGGTTTGTGATTGTGCGTATAGTTGATGTGGCCTATATGAGACCCATCATGCGTTCTTGAGTTGATATAGCGTACGGGTTGGGATTCTGTGCACTTCTCATTGAAATGTCCACTGTCTCCATGTATGTGATGTGAAGTACCGTGCTTGCTCTGGCCTATGTGTGCCTGATCGTAGCATGAATGAGTGTTGTGGTTGAACTTGTGGACCATGGAGGAGCTCTGAGTGCCACTGTTTGTCCATGGGTGTTCCTTGTTATCAAGGAAGTGCAATGCTGCTTGCTTCTGGACAACGTTTGATCGGCCGTCAGGTGCACGCCGGCTCTCTGGGGCTTTATGTGTCATCTTTTCCAGTCGCAAGGCAGAGCCTTGTCTGGGAGGTTTAACGTTTGGCATATTGCCTCGACCATGTCCTCCTCCATCCTCCTCCCCTACTTTTTCCCTTGCACATCTATCTCCTCCTCCCCTACCTCCAAGATTTGGCATGGACTGAGATTTGGTAACAAGGCATTCAAACTGAGAGATGCGTGATTGCACCGTGGCAGCCCTGGGTACTCCACAACATTTCATCTTCTTCTCTTGATCAGTGAGCGTATCCGCTCTTGGTTCAGCCTTGTTCAGCTTGTCATTGACAATCTCTTCTTTGTAGGCCAATATGCGAGCCTGTATATTACGCACACCTCTAGGGGAATGCCCTGCCATCACTTCTTTTCTGTTGATGTTGTGCATAGAGCGGTACAGGTTAAGAAAGCCAGATGCATTGTGGGTACTCTGTCGATGGCACTCTCTGTGCTTGGACCCCTGTGGGAAAGAACCGACACTTTTGGAGCGAGGTGGGGCGACACCGTGCGGTTCTCCTCGCTCCTTGTTCCTCCTGATCCTTTGGGTCTGTCTTTCTCCCCCCTCCTCCTCTTCTGCCCTCTCCTGCTCTCCTCTCTCCTGCCGTCTCTCCTTTCTCCGTCCCTCTTTCGCCTCTATCCAATAGACGCGTTCAGAAGCTGGAAATCCTTCTTCCTCCCCTCCTCTCCTGTCCGCATCGTCTTCACATCTACTCTCTGCCTCAACCTTGCAGCTCCCTCTCCCATCGACTTCCTCATGCCATGTGGCGCTCTTTGTCAAAATTGCAGATGTTTTTTCAGTTTCCTCTTTTTTTTCCATGTTTCCCAACTCTGCTATCACCCTCCGATTGCTCATCTCGCCCTCCTTCTCCCCATCTTCCTCCTCTCCCCATCCTTCTGCTAAACAGATGCTGTTGACAGAGCTCAAGGTTTTGTTGGACTCAGAGTCTGCACCATCTTGTGTGATGTGAGCTTCTTCGTGCCGGAACAGTGTCTGTTCTGTGTCAGTGTGCTGCAAGTCATGTTGTCTTTGTTGCATGCGTGTGTGACAGTCGTCCAAATCGACACCCCCACCTGAGAACGATCCACACGGCCGCATGTATTAAGGAAGAGAGACAGCGAAATAGAGACAGATATCAAACATTGTGACATGCAAATAACACACAACACACAAACAGAAAGATTGTGTGTGTGTGTGTGTGTGTGTGTGCGTGTGTATAGGGTTAACCGATTTTTACACTTAACAAACAATATATATAAGTGATTAGTAGCCTATTCTTGTTATCCTATTGGTAAGCGTAAGACTTACCTCTTGTTCTGAGAGGTGAAGCACAGCTGTGGGCAGGCTCTGAATGCCACATCTGGCCCTGATTGGTGGAGTGACTTCTGACTGGGCTCTGATTGGCTGTATGGCAGCTGGAGGAGTGGGACATTGATGACATTGATTTCCCCCAGTTTCTGTAGTCATCAGACAAACTGTGAGGGATGACAAGATTAATAAAGATGCATAATATAGTATTAATAATATTAATAAGTATGTTGACATGATGGAGGAAGCTATCCACACACACATCTCTATGCTCACACTCACCTTGCAGGACTTTGCATGAATCTGTCTTCTCCACTCAAACGGCTGGATAACTACACAGACACAGACACACACACACACACACACACACACACACACACACACACACACACACACACACACACACACACACACACACACACACACACATATTTGTACACAGATACAATCCAATCTTAAGATAGGAGATCCCAAATGGAGCAGCATATCTTTCTGTGTGTGTGCTATTGAGTGGGATGTGTATCTAGATGTGACTTTATTTCAATTGTTAAGGCTACATGTTAGGCACCCAAAGAGCTTCTGGTTAAATGCACCACTATGTATCCACTATAAAAATGAATATACATATAAACATCATGGAGTCATAAATAAGTCAAGTTCCATTTGACTTCAAATGATCAATCCTCTTGTACAGCTGTCCAGTTGAGCTACCTGGTCAGGAACAGGTGAGTCTGCGTTCAGCACCTCATCAAGAGTTTTCTTCGGAGGCTGACGAGAAAAGGAGAGGAGAGGACTTATATAGTAACGTCTCACGGTAGAGTAACAGTGGCACCTTGGGTCATACTATGGGACAAGAAAACAAGCCATTCACAGATAAACACAGCAAAGGAAACAAGGAAACAAGGGAAATCAAGGAACAGGGAAAATCAGATATTGTTATCAGGAAATAATTCACGTTTGATAGGTTAGGCCTTGATGTCAAGATGTTGCAGCCAGATGTGGGATAGGAAGTTTCCTCGCTTGCTAAGTCTGTAAACCTTGCAGGCTTACAGATTGAAAGTCAAAGTCCAGCAAGACCAAGTCATCCAAGCTGACCCAACGAAAACCACAAGGACACTCACATTGGTCTGTTAGCAGAGATGCTAGCGGCTAGCCCATCGCAGGAGAAAACTATAACACTATATCTCTATGGTGTATATATCTCTATGGTGTATATATCTCTATGGTGTATATATCTCTATGGTGTATATATCACTATGGTGTATATATCTCTATGGTGTATATATCTCTATGGTGTATATATCTCTATGGTGTATATATCTATATTGTGTATATATCTCTATTGTGTATATATCTCTATGGTGTATATATCTATATTGTGTATATATCTCTATGGTGTATATATCTCTATGGTGTATATCTCTATTGTGTCCTTTGCGTTATTGAGTAGTTATTCAGTAGAATGAAACTATTTCACCAAATGCCGACATACAACAATCCAAACCACAAACAGATGTAGAAGTATGCAAATCAATGTACGTCAAAATGTTTAGGAAATTTAGGAATTCATTCGATAAAATACATACAAAATAATTTAGATTCTTGAATTACCCATATACATGTATTTGTTACATATAAAATGCATACACATATAAACACATTATTTCACATAACATAATTTGGCATCTATTAATTCAGGTTAATCCAAAATACTATATCAAGGAATTCAAAACTATAATACATGCCCAAAAATGTTGACACAATCTCACTTTCGCAACACACAAAATAGAATCGATCCAATCAAAACCGTACATGGTCCACGTTCATGGAATGAGGAACCATCAGAGAGATCGGGACTTACCGGGCGGCCAAACTCTAACTCGGCAAAAAACCTGAACCATGGCTCATCCTCAACAGACAGATCTGATGGATGGATGGACTAAGGGGAAGGAAGGAGGAGGGTTAAGAGAGGAAGGATGGGTTGCAAGGAGGGATGAAGGAGTAAAGTATAACAGGAAGGTGATATAGAAGAAAAAGGCGAAGATAGCTGTACAGATGGATTTGTGGGTGTGGATGAAAGCATGGATGCTTGGCTGTATCAGGGTGGGGTTTTGCAGTGCCTTAAAGAGCAACTTGCAGGTTGGCATCCTCAGTTAAGGAATGTGGGGAATTAAATCAAATTATTTACATTTTTGTAGACTCGTTTTTCTAATGCAATGTGCACGCACAGACCAAAAAACCTAACCTGAACGTGACATAACTTGTGCTAATAAGACACCAGGGCTACAGTGAACGGCAAGTAGAATCACAATGTCGAGAGCGTTGAGCCTTGAGACGGATTTACGCATTTATTCATTCTTCTGGCACACTTGGTCGTCTGTTGTTCGAATGAAATAGTATAAGGATATGATAAGGCTGCGGCCCTTCAGTCCTGTTAGTAGGAGGTTTCTCACCTCTCCACATTGCCATTCACTGTAGCTCTAGCGTTGGTCTGGTATTTTAATCTTAAAAAGTACATTCATTCACGGTGGATGCCAACCTGCAAGTAGCTTTTTAAGAAGCCATATTAAACAACACCGAAACAATACTAATAATAACAAAATAAATGTGTGTGTGTGTGTGTGTGTGTGTGGTGTATACCAGCTTCTCTTGTTCAAGTACAGACGATCTCCCGGGTTCATAGTCGAAGATGCTGCGTGGCTCCACTCTGTATCGACGAGTGTCTTCTTTTCTGTGTAAACACACACACACTCAACTTGTCTGTATATAATATGACACTGTGTACACTATACCAGCCGTGTGTGTGTTTATTTCTTACCTGTCTCTATGTGGGACGCGAGCAGTGGGTGACGACTGGCTGCTGCGGAGGGCACGCGGGCGGTTGCTGTGATCGGGGTTGTTGCTCGGCAACGGTTTGTTTGCGACACCTGGAACGAATGAACATTGCAGCCATAGCTTTTAGCAAAGGAAGTCCTCTGAGCTGAGTCAACAATGAGAATTACGCAGATCAATTGAAGGATAACTTGTAAATAATGAGTTGTTGGCAGCATCTCGAACAACAGACCCTCACCCATAGCGCTGCTGTAGGCTTCGGTCTCTTTCGGGTCTAAACATAAAACACAACGTGTTAAAAGAGTTAAAAAACCCTTCATCTTGTCAGTGAGATAAAGGGCTCTACAGGTAGGCCTACATTTGGCTTGACTTGCTCACCTGGTTTGTGGACCACATGAATCTTGTTGTACATGTTACGATACCAGTCCCTTCCTCTCTGAAATACACAACACCACACACCACTGATGAGAAGTGATGAGGGAATCACTTAAAGGAAGGAGAAGCCGGACTCAAACTTGATCTGTCATCACTGTGCACTTTTAGTGGGCAAGTTTAAAACGGCATATTAGCTAGCTTGTACCATTTTACAAAAAGCAAACTGCCACAAATGTGCGAGAGTACAATGCAACGATATTATAGACTTTTCGGAGGTAACGTTTGCACTGCATTGAGGGGCTTCAGTTCATACAGTACTCACAGTCCTGGTTGAGGCGTTGTCCAAAGTGGTGGACGTTGTCTGGCCACTGGTAATGTGATCTTGGGAAGCAGATTGTGTGTGTTAATAGACAAATAAATGGACTCATTCATTTTTTTTAGAATTACTATTGAAATTCATATTTGTATAATTATATTCTTAACATTTTTGGGGAGGGATTTCATCCCACTATTCTTGATCATACAAGAGTGAAGAGTGATGGTTATTTTTGAATGAAACAATGAAACAATAAACAATAAAACAAAAAAAGAGACCTACGAGCAAATACAACCAGAGTAATGATTCATCAGCAGCAGTGACATCACAGACTCACAGCACACCCTTAATGCACACAAAGGGACACACAAACGCAGACAGCAGCTATCCAAATCAGCTTACTTTCAGTTAATCCTGCTGTCTTGACCTTAGCTAAGTGATTACAGTGACGCTGACACACCATTTTGCCAGATTAAGAAGCTTGTTTTTGCGTGCTTGTGTGTATGTGTGTATGTGTGTGTATGTGTGTGTGTCTGCATGTGTGTGTGTTTGTGTGTGTGTCTGCATGTGTGTTTGTGTGTGTGTCTGTGGCCCTGGTATTAACATGTGGTTTATATGTATATGTGTATATCAGTATGCAATTCAGGCGCAGACGTCACGGCATTCACGCGCATCTGGTCATCGTGGGCAGAGTTTTGGTCTAGTTTCAGGCCCCCATACGCACCTGCTTGCGTGCGTGTGTATGTGTGTGTGTGTGTGTGTGTGCGTGTGTGTGTGTGTGCGTGTGTGTGTGTGTGTGTGTGTGTGTGTAGCAGTGAGCTACCCACCTGCACTCCGACTGTGCCTGAGCTCCAAGCCAAATGGAGAAGTGGAGGATAGAGGGGTGGATGGAGAGGCAGGGGGAGGGAAGGAGGGAGAGAAAGGGATGCCTCGGTGTCGACCGCCAGGAGAAGAGGTGAGGGGTCGGAGAGGTGGGGGGGAGGACAGGGGAGAGACAGAATGGCTGCCATTTTCCTTTAAAGAGGAAGTGGTAGTGAGACAAAGGGGAGAGAGAAAATTGTACCAATGCCAATAAACAAACACGGACCTATTGATTGTCTTTCAAGGCTCACCCAGTCAAAATTTAAACAACTAAATTACCAATTATACATTTTTGTTAGCCATATCCTACTGTATATCATATAATATTCAAGGCTCAACAATCAAATCCAATTTCACAATCTCACAACAATCATCTCTTATCATGTCTTTTATCACTGGCATTATTTTGTATTTATTTATTTGTATTTATTATTATGTATTCATAGTAGTCATTTAGCAGATGCTTTTATCCAAAGCAAGTTGCAGTAAATTCAGATACAGGCCATTACGGAGCAGGTATGGGTACATGGATCAAGAAGGTTCAAGAAGTACGTTTAGGCGGCCAGTCAAACACTCAGATTAAGTGTTTCTTAATAATGTTTAATCTAGAATGGGCAAACACTGTGCACTGTCTGGGAGATTAATTTTATTTATGATCGTATGACGGACTGTGTTCTGCAATCTTACCAACGCTGCATTCCTCTTGTACAGATAAGGCTGCACACTCCTGAAGCCCTTCGCTGCTAAGGAGGAGGAGGACGGTACAGGTGCCGAGATGGGATCCCCATTTCTTTCACTCTCTCTAAATCCATACGACCGCCATACACCTGCCGCACAGATAGAAGTCATAAATAAAACAGATAAAGGATGAGTACTAACCACTATGTCTTACATAGTTTATGTATTGTATGATTTGTCATTAAGATTTTATTTTCCAATTTTGTCTTTCCTTCAAATCAGCCTGTTGTTAAATTAGATTTAACAACATTTATTATCAAAAGGTATACATTTGAACACACAAATTCACCCACACACATTCACACAGAACTGCAAGACAAAGCCCCTAAATTTACAGGCATTAGCCTACATCTGCTCTTAATCTGGGCCTTTTAATTATTTTTCGTGGCACGCCAAGATGATCCAAGCCTGGCTAAATCACGCACAAAAACACAATCATTTAAATATTGAAATACCAGTGTCCATGATGCTCATGTAGGCTCTTTAGTTGATCCTGTGGAGAAAATACAAAAATACAATTAGACACTGGTAATATAATTGGGATATATGGCAGCTTCCTCAATACAGCGTAACAATGTATCCTCAGCTGCTCATTGTGTAGCAAAGCATTGTAGTCATTCTGTTATAGATCAGCATTTTTAAATATATATACATTGAATAAACATTGAAGAATGTTACATTCACTATTTAACAATTAAACAATTAGTCAATTAGTTTGCCTGTTAAATGTGGTAAAATATACCTGAATATTTCTTTCCATAAATTAACCTCACCCTACCAAAATGTTCTTTCTTGCATGAAAATGCCAAATGCAATGTAATTGCCAGTGAATCAACTTACAAAACACATTTTGTGTCTAAAGTTTTGATGTTCTGAGGAACCAATGTCATATAATGTTGAATTAAATTTTCTACAGCTGCACCTGTTATCTAACTAAAATGGAGGGAGTCTCTGTATGTATGCATTCCTGTCCTTCGATTTTCTCAACAACCGTTCATCCGATCCACTTCACACTTGGAGGGTGCGCTGCTGAGGACCCGAGGAAGCGCAGTGTTGAGTGTGAAGTTGTTTGAATGAGCGGTTCTTGAAAAAACTGCAATCAGCGATACCGGAGACCCAACAATCGGCCCGTTTCCAACAAGCACGTTTTGAACAGGTGTCAGCATGAAAATAATCCACAAATCACTGAAATATGTTTTTGTCATGACTGATTTGAATGGAATGACAGTCTAAAAGGACAGAGTAGGTCACCACCAGACTGGGGTCTCTTTTATCCGGCAACATTTCAGGTCACGGCACAGTTGGGGGCCGACATCATAGTGCTGCTTTTAAAAAAGGATTCCTAGGGTAGGGGGTCCACTGACCTCGGACGGCTAGGGTGTCAGTGGACATACAACACACACACATACTGATCTTTGTGTGTAGCATGTTTCATATACACATAGTATGTGTACTGACATCATGCAAATATGGTACAAATTCACACATGTCCAACAAATAGCGTAAAAGTTCCTCTCTTTTAATCGTCGATGGGCATGTTAAGTGTTATTCTTTTAATATATACAGTTTAATCCTAACCTTTAATACAAACTTAATGCAACCATAATATATAAATATGGTTTTCCTGTTGTTTAAATCAAGTATTGTTTGGATTACTACTAGTAATATTGGTTAGTTATGTCACCTCAAAATATTGGTGCTCCATCATTTGGGTCACATGGTCCTATCGGGTTTCGAAGGGGCAGACTGTGGGGCGACACACAGTTGCTGGGTTGAGACAGGCAGATGGAGAGGCTTTTTTAAACCCACCCCCCTCATTCAATTTCTGTTTTGATAGTAATTAATGAAATAATGTGTTCCAAATATTTCTGTATGCATCTCCTGTGCTAGCAGTCAAAACTGTGTGTGTACCACCTGGCCTGGTTGGCTTCCTCAGCATAAATACCTCCTCAGAGGGCAGAATGAAAAAGAGGCTGTCTTGGCTATGATTATTTATTTAATCTTGGCCATAGAAGAACATTTGTCAGTTTGTCCAGGCTGGTTACTTCCCAGAAAGGAGCTTGCGCAATGTGCATATTGGGTCCACAGTTTGGATCCAATATATTTGCAAGCCATTGTGTTGTTTAGTATGTATATATGGTTGTCATTATTTCTGTAACTGATTGGTGTATTCATGTACGTATTCACATGTATTTCAATGTATTTCATTGCAGATTAAATTATTATTTATTATACTATTATTATTAGAAAATTGACTCGAGTCAGACTCAAGTCACAAATTTGAGGACTTGAGACTTGTTTGACTAAAAGACTTGACTTTGACTTGCTATTCATGACTTGAGACTTGACTTAGACTTGAGACAGATGACTTGGGAACGAGACCCACGATTGGTCACCTCTCAAGGCAACCTCTAGGAGGGGGCGGGTCTAACGTTGCACAAGGTCCAATAGTATACATGTACAGTCCCAGAGACAACAGACAGATGTAATTATTATTCACTTAATTCTGTATTGTCTCTCTGTCCATCTCTATAAACATGTTGATGTTAGTGTAATAATAACATAAACTAAATTAATTGTATTTACATATTACATATTAAATTAAAAATGTTGTGGCAGTTATGTTCATTCTGTCTGATACATGGGTTAATAACATTTCTAACGTATACATCCGTGCAATGCAGACACACATTGGAACACAGATACATACGGATATATGGGTGTAGCATGTTTCATATGCAAATAATTGTGCACTAACATAATGCAAATAGTTTGCAAATTGTAAGTCCAACAGACTACTAACAGAAAATACAAATGAAGTCCAAAGTTAAGAAGACTCAAGTGAGGCAGATTTTGACAGACAGTTGAAACCAGGGTGTGAATTATGGGGGGCCAAACACCCCCAGATGTGAGGTGGCCCCCCTGGAGATTCACCAGGAGCTCATTTGAACAAATATATATACTGTATATATAAAATATATATTATAAAATATAAATATATAAAATACATATTTATATATATTTAACCACCCCCATGGTGGATTATACAATTTTTATGAGAGTAAGTTTATCTGCCTTTAAAATCGCATAACATAATAAAATAAAATATATAATTATAATTTCTAAATTTTGGAAAAGTATAAATCAGCTTGCTCCTCCCCACTGAAGCAGGTTACCAGTCAGATACAATGAGGCCAGGGGGTCCTAAGTAGAAATACATGTCATGCTTTGCATGGTTGTCAAAGAATCTCAAGTTCACGACGGTGCTATTCGCGCCATTGTGACGTAACTTTGTGACCCCTTCAAGCTTGAACCTCCACCCCCAACCTGAACCTCCACCTACACCCGTCCCCCGCATGAACACCCTGCCAGCTTCCAACACGCTTCAGCCAACTCAACTGCTCAACACAGCAGTATTCATTACAACACATTGCATTCATATTGAAAAGATCAAATGTACCAATGTATATGCTGTATGCATAACACAGTTTACAGAGGACAACGTTGATATCCACCATAAGAGGACCATGAAGGGGAATTTGCATTACTTGGGTATAAATGCAAACATACCTGACTGACATTGTTGTGTCATCTAAAAGCGGCATCGACTTTCAGTTTCACTTCGTTCCACGGTATATATAAATATATATATATGTATATATATATTGAGCTAAGCACTTTCATTTCATTTCAAGAAACACATTCACTGGTTACTGTCATTGGTTTATCCTTGCCCCTATCCTCTGGCTACAGACCCTTCGTTCTGATTGGCTGACAGTCACATTATTGATAACTGATTTGCTAATGTTCGGATGACCTCAAACCGTCTGTGTGCATGCCTGCCCTCACATGCCCACAGATAGAGGAGGGGTTTTCTTTTAGTCTTGTCACAACACCTTAACTTCACTGTATACTGTAATACTACCAGCCAAGCTATCACAATATCACAATATATAAGAGTGTTAGTATTTCAAGTCATTCTCATGCTGCATTTTTCATGTTAAACTGTGCACAACACATAATACACCGTTTAATGAGGCTTACACTTGAATGGATGCAATAATACGGTGTTACAAAGTGCTGGAGGATGGATACTTTTGGACGCGGCAGGACTGTCTGATATTTATGGGGTCATGGTTATCTTGAGACTTGGGGGCCAGTGGTGGCACTGAAATACCAGCCACCCTAGGAGAGAGGAGAGAGGAGAGGACTCTGTACTCCACCAGACACGCCGCAGGAGGGGACACGTTATTTGGCAATCAAACAGTAGTGATTGACGCCTACATTAGATCATTAAAACTACTTTATAGGTTCTGAAATGCAATTTTCTTCACTCATCATCACCAAACTGTATCCCATCTATAAAGTTGTTCTAGAATATGATTTTTAATGATCATTTTAAAATGGTTATTTTGAAATGTACGTCGTATTTATCGATCGGTTTTAGAAGTCCCTGAAGGGTCTTCTTGGTTATTTGAACTGATGTACTTGTTACTTTTACGACTTAAAACGTCAACAAAATAAATATAAATATTACGATGTGATATTTACTTATTTTATACCCCACCACCACTGTCCCCACCACCACCACCACTGTCCCCACCAGCACCACTCTCCCCACCACCACCACCACTGTCCCCACCAGCACCACCACCACCACCACTGTCCCCCCCACCACTGTTCCCACCACCACCACTGTCCCCCCCACCACCACTGTCCCCACCACCACCACCACTGTCCCCACCAACACCACCACTGTCCCCCCCACCACCACTGTCCCCACCACCACCACCACTGTCCCCACCAACACCACTGTCCCACCACCACCACCACTGTCCCCACCACCATCACCACTGTCCCACCACCACCAGCACTGTCCCCACCACCACCAATGTCCCCACCAGCCCTGTCCCCACCACCCACCACTGTCCCCCCCCACCACCACTGTCCCCCCCACCACCAACTGTGCCCACCACCACCACTGTGCCCACCACCACCACTGTCCCCACCACCACCACTGTCCCCCCCACCACCACTGTGCCCACCACCACCACTGTGCCCACCACCACCACTGTCCCCCCCACCACCACTGTGCCCACCACCACCACCCACCAGCACTGTCCCCACCAGCACTGTCCCCACCCACCCACCACTGTGCCCACCACCACCACTGTGCCCACCACCACCACTGTCCCCCCCACCACCACTGTGCCACCACCACCACCACTGCCCCCACCACCACTGTCCCCACCACCAACCACTGTCCCACCACCACTGTCCCCACCACCACCACCACCACTGTCCCCACAACCACCACCATCAGCACTGTCCCCACCACCACCACCACTGCCCCCACACACCACTGTCCCCACCACCACCAGCACTGTCCCCACCACTACCACTGTCCCCCCCCCCCCCACCACTGTCCCCACCACCACCACCACTGTGCCCACCACCACCACTGTGCCCACCACCACCACTGTCCCCCCCACCACCACTGTGCCCACCACCACCACCACTGCCCCCACCACCACTGTCCCCACACCACCACTGTCCCACCACCACACCACACCCCCCCCACACACCACTGTCCCCACACACACCACCATCAGCACTGTCCCCACCACCACCACCACCACCCCCACCACCCACACTGTCCCCACCACCACCAGCACTGTCCCCACCACTACCACTGTCCCCCCCCCCCCCCCCCACCACTGTCCCCACCACCACCACTGTCCCCACCAGCAGTGTCCCCACCACACCCGCTGTCCCCACCACCACTGTCCCCACCACCACCACTGTCCCCACCAGCACCACCACTGTCCCCACCAGCACCACCGCTGTCCCCACCACCACCACCACTGTCCCCACCAGCACCACTCTCCCCACCACCACCACCACTGTCCCCACCAGCACCACTGTCCCCACCCACCACCACCACCACTGTCCCCATCACCACCACCACCACTGTCCCCCCCCCACCACTATCCACTGTCCCCCCCACCACCACTGTCCCCCACCACCACTGTCCACCACCATGCGCTGATGCCCGTGATGTACCACGTGTCACATGATGAGAACCATAAGATACCGTATGAGACGCACACACACACCACGCCACACACACACCAGCGAAAACATGACGTTTTGGATGCGGTTTAAGCACCACACTGCCCTGTGTCCCATGCTGTCAGGACCAGGAGGAGGACCAGGAGGACCCCCCCCACACACACACACACACAACACACACCCAGACACCATCAGGCTATTCATTCAGCAGGTGCGGAAAATAACAACAGCAAGAAAAAACAATGCGGTCGCCGCATTGGAGGAAGGACAGCCCTACCTGATAGGGAGCTCACCGATCTCTCTCTCTCCCTCTCTCCTCTCAGGAGACACTCGCGTGCGTTCTGCTCCGCTTCCTATATCCTAAGTATGCATGACAAGGCTCTCTCTCACTCTCTCTCTCTCTCTCTCTCCTCTCTCTCTCTGCTCACGTGACGACCGTGCGGGTCGCCAGTGGGTCTAGTGAGCGGACTACCGCGGTGTAGTGTTGCTGTCTCCCCCCCCCCCAACCCCCCTCCCCCTCTCCTCCCCCCCCCCCTCCCCCCCTCTTGGTATGGCTCCTCCTGTGGCGTTAACTGTCATCACACACACACACACTGTGCAGGCAGAGTGCTGTGTGTGTGTGTTGTGTGTGTGTTGGTGTGTGTGTGTGTGTGTGTGTGTGTGCGTGCGTGCGTGTGTGTGAGCAAAGAGTGACCCCTATATAATAATACATAGGGTAATACATGTGGTGGAGTCAGGTAGTCCTCCTAGTCCAGGTCTAAGTCTGTGTCCTATCCTCAGCTCATATACAATCCCACCAGACACACACGTCGTACACACACACACACACACACACACACAAAGCCAAGGACGGTCGCGCGGTGATCATCACAAACCTGCGACCAGAAGAAACTGTTTTTCCATCGGTCCAGGTTTTAGTCGTAGCGCCGCATCGGCGTCATCTTTCCGCAGACCTGTACCACCGGGTTACTATGGTTACCGTCTCCTCCTCCACCCTGACCTCCGAGACAGGAGATGCGGAGATATGGAGATGTGGTGATGGGCTTCACGTCCACACACCGCACCACCAAACAGCACTGGCGACTTGTGCTGCAGGGGCCTCTCTAATCCGGTAGTAACACCGGACCAATCAAAGGCGGCGGCGCACTGGGGGTTTATTGTAACGTTAATCCCGCAGACAGACAGATAGAGATGGAGGCGGCAGCACCAGTCTCAGTCCCAAGCACCACCGTGGTGGTGCTGGTGATGCTGGTGCTGGTGGTGATGGTGGTGTCACAAACGACTGCAGTTTAAATCGACACTAACCTGAATGGACACCAGATGTATTTATAGACTAGGATGTAACACTCAACACCAGCCTCCATGGGAGGTGGTCACTGCTGCTCTATGTAAGGTGAGCAACAGCGACACCGTGTGGGGAGGAGTGGTATATATCCTCTCAAATGTGGGATGCTGATGCTTCTGTAGGCTTGCTGTATATACACGATGAATCCTGAAATGAAAAGCGCCAACCTTCATTTTGACAAGAGCAGCTCAGTTGAGAAATTAACCATAGCCATGTATAGCCCACAACTTAAGGCAATCACTGTACCTCTCACAAGGGATGGTGGGAAAGGGATTCTGCTGTTATATTGGTTTATCCTAAAATAACAGAATTGTTGTGGAAAATTGTATCTTTTAGTTAACTGGCATAAATTCAACTGTGTGTTCAACTGTTATTTAAAGCTATAGTGACAACATTATAACATTTGAAGTGTAGATTTGGTGTGGTAGTAAGGCATCATTTTCGTTTATGTATATGTGATTATATGATATTTTAGAGTTCATTTTTGAAGGGAATGAACATCGTCCTTAGTCCTAGTTGCAGACCTACATGTCCCTCCAGGAGTGGTTAGGTTACAGCTGCAGCTCAGTAGCCTACTCTGTCCACCAGGTGGCGTGAAGACTTTACAATGGGCTGGCTGGCCAGCTGTCCAGACAGCAGACAGAAGGACGACAGATCAAAATAAATAATCAATAAATAGATCAAAGCCTTAAGGACAACTTTTATTTCCTTTTCAAACAACAATAACACGTATAAATAATTTTTGAAACAATCATTAAGGCTGTATCTGGGAATATTATTTTTTCCCAGATACAGTAAATTTTTATTTCTCTTCCAACTGATTGTCAGTTGTTGGTAAAATAATGATTGGGTAACAGACTAACAGTCCGAAACACTGTGTGTGTGTGTGTGTGTGTGTGTGTGTGTGCACATGAGTTAATGTGCATGTGTGTGTGTATGTGTGTGTTGTGCAATGTATGTGTGCATGTGTGTGTGTGCATGTATGTGTGTGTATGTATGTGTGTGTGTGTGTGTGTGTGTGTGTGTGTGTGTGCATGTATGTGTATGTGTGTGTGTATGTGTGTGTGTTTGTGTGTGTGCATGTATGTGTATGTGTGTGTGTGTATGTGTGTGTGCGTGTGTGCTGATCACATGTTGTGGAGCCCCAATGGAAGCTATTGAAACACTTAATGGGAATTATTTTGAAAGAAAGAATTATTGCACATCCTATTAGAGTGTAATTTTAATGTCACAATGCAAATGTCAAAATGAACATACCATACACTATGGACAAATAACAAACATATCAAATGACATTTTGGCCGTATCACCCAGCCACATATGATAGCAACACGTAGCCTCTGCAAAATGAAACAGAGATGAGTGATGAGTTGTATTGTTTGTCAATCAATGTGCACATATCAGATGTCGAAAACCGCAATATGTCACCCCCAGTCGGTTTCCCCCACCGTGATCAACAGCTAATACAACACCATAAGCACAATTGAGATCATTGACAGATGAGCGCCACCAATTAGGACTTTATTACGGACTGCAAAATGTTATATTGAAAGTAACAACAAGAAACCCCCCAATCTCTGTATAGAAAATATATAACCACGGTTTTCTATTCTGAAAACATGCATGTGGTCTTTTTTTAATAAAAAGTATATTATAAAACAGAAATGGGAGTCCAGGAAATGTAAAAGGGGTGTAAAACAATGAGGTTCAGCAAAGCAAGACCCTTTTATTAATAAACAACGACAGAGCTACTTAAGTTTTAAAGACGTAAGTAGACCTAGTATGGCCCATATGTCAGTAATAACAATGTCTTATTAGAATCGTAGGCTGATTATCTTTTAGGTCTACTTGAGGTGCAATTCTCAAACAGGTCCACTTTGATCCTTCATTCTCCGTTGACTATCCGCGTGATCTGTTCTCCATCATGTCTCGCTTTCTTTTCTGCATTTACAGAAACACGGGAGCTTCCATTAACTTATGAAAAACATACTTCAGAGACCTTTTAGTGCAGTAACGGCTGTAGAATACACATTCTCATTCTTTTAGAGTTCACCAGTTTCCTTTACTTCCCGTCTTTCTTCTTCTTCTTCTTCTTCTTCTTCTTCTTCTTCTTCTTCTTCTTCTTCTTCTCTTCTTCTTCTTCTTCTTCTTCTTCTTCTTCTTCTTCTTCTTCTTCTTCTTCTTCTTCTCTTCTTCTTCCTTCTTCTTCTTCTTCTTCTTCTTCTGGCATGTGCTCTCTTTTTGTTTTGCATTTTCGGAATGGACTCTCCTCTTCTTTTATTCCATCACATAGGTGGGTCCAATGTGTGTAGGAAGAGGACTGGAGAAGGCATACTCAAACTCCTCTGGCCATGTCACTCCTGAAACACAAACAAGATGCAAACTCAGGGCGGGCTCAACACACACACCCAAAGTTTGGGGATTTAGAAACAAGAAACAAGGGGTGATAATCTGGCTATATTTCCATGCAGGAACAGTAGGAAGTGGGACCGTTTAATTAAGAACATTGTTCTCAAAGACCCGGTGATAACCGCACCAACGTACACACACCACCCACACTTCGATGCACTTTGCAATCCAAACTGTAGATGGCAATCCACATGCAACTGACTTTGGTTTCAAACTGGCATTAATGGTAGCAATCCTGCACTTAAGGGCCCCTATTTTACCACGGGTGGGATGTTTGATTAGACATTACAAGTCAGTCTAAAATCAAAATGTCAAATATGTACCCTATAACAGATGTCATAAACAAGTGGGACGGGGTGTGGAGTAATGATGGATAGATCAGCTACCAGTACTGCAGTCACACTGGGAAGGTGATCTATCCATCATACATCTGGGTGAACACTCCCACTGTAGTAGTTTAAAGAGCAACCAAGCACTGATGTCAGCCTGGATCCACTGTGGTGTGTGTGTGTGTGTGTGTGTGTGTGTGTCTGTGTCTGTGTGTGGTCTGTGTGCCTTTGGGTAGGAAACAAATACATTCTTGGCTCGGGCTATGTGCGCTGCTGGACACTCACCAAGCTTAACATCACACCCACAGAGACACACACACGCACACACGCACACGCACACACACACACATGTGTTTGTTTTTATACTTGTTTTGTCTATCTTTTGCTGCTTCCACTTTCACTCACACTCCCTTGCTAGCTGTCTCCCTCTTCTTCTGACCAGCCTCTCCATGACAACAGTCCTGATGACTGCTGACCCGGTCCTCTCAACGGTCACCCATTTATTTTCCTGTTTCCTGGGGGCATGTGTTAATGTGCTCACTGCTCCCTGATAAGAGTTTGGTACATAGTCGTTTCCCACAAAGCAAAGTGCTTTGGGGTCTGACTTACTTCGGTACAAGAGGTGAATAAAATGAAAATAACAACCGCTAAACAGCCCATGGAGCAAAACCTCTTGGAATAAGCATGGAGTGAGTGAGCCAGTGACCACTGACAGTGTGTGTTGCAACACACAGAGACCCCCCCTTCTGCAATCACCAAATGAGTATGATGATGATCTGATGAAACATGCAACATAGGAAGGTATGTCTGTGGGATGGATGCTGTAACAACACGCCTTTCAGGACCCTCACAGAAGAAATAGGCTAAATAATATTATTGTGTAATGAAAGTTTTGATGACATACCTACTATATTATATACTATAATAGGCTATCCTAATATATTGTGTTATTCTGTAATACAATTTCAACTTTTAGTAAAACAGTTGGGTGTAAAAGGTCATCTCGCTTTTGGTGCAAAGGTGCAGCAGAGTGCATATGATCACCACAACGAGGTGCAGAATGAGACAACAAACGTGTTTTTCTGGAAACCGTCTCCTCAGACACAGTGGCCTCTGCCCTGAAAGAGAAAGCTATTAAGTTCTCGTCAGACCTCCCACCTCCACTTTCTACCTCTCTCTCTCTCTCCTTTACTTCACCATATCCCCCATTTCCTATCCACGCTGTCCCTCGCAGCGTCTCCAACTCCCTCTCTCTCCCTCTCTCTTTCCTTCACTCTCTCTCTCTCTCTCTCTCTCTCTCTCTCTCTCTCTCTCTCTCTCTCTCTCTCTCCCTCTCCCTCTCCCTCTCCCTCTCCCTCTAACAGCTGCTGCGTAGCCTGAGAGAGCGGTGCTCTGACTTTTTTTCTCTCTGACTTTCTTTCCTGGTTTCAAAGTGTTGTTGGAACAGATGGCTGGTGGGGGGGGGGGGGGGGGGGTATCTGGGGGAATGTGTTGTGGATTGTGGAGAGAGAGGCTGCTGGGAAATGTGCCAAGTGTGAGAGGAGAGGGATATTGTGTGTGTATGTGTGTGTGTGTGTGTGTGTGTGTGTGTGTGTGTGTGTGTGTGTGTGTGTGTGTGTGTGTGTGTGTGTGTGTGTGTGTGTGTGTGTGTGTGTGTGTGTGTGTGTGTGTGTGGTTTTGAGGCTCGCGTGCCTTCCCCCTGCCCTCTGCCCTTCGTGGCGCCAGCTCCACTTCTCTGCTCCACTCCTAACATCTGGTGTCTGGGACTACACACACACACACACGCGCGCACGGCGCACGCAGGCATGCGCGCACACACACACACACACACACACACAAACGCGTACACACACACATGCATAAACACACTCTCGCACACACAAGTCATTCTTGCATACACAAGCACCAAATCGCGCACACAAAAGGCGTGTACATACACATATACACAGTACAAGCCAGCCAGCAGGGAAAAAGCCAACTAGTTTCCTTTTGAATGAGTGTGGGGGGGGGGGGGGTTAACACTATTGTAGTTGGAGTTGGACATGGTCCATGCACACAACTTCTTTCACATTGCACTTACAAACTATACATAAGCTTACACACACAATCTGTACATTTCTTGGGATAATAGATTACTTATATTATTTTACAATATTATATGGTATTTATTGTGTGGATTATTTTGTGGACACAATGTGTGGTCAAGTATTGCTGTGTACAATCATTCGGTTATTGTTTTCCACACGGAACACTTCTTTACCCCCCATAAAATACATTGTCTTACACACACACACACACACACACACACACACACACACACACCACCACCACCACACCAAACACACTGTTGGCAGTACATCCAGTTCTGAGCTGTTGATGGTTTGTTCCGATTCTGATTGGTAAGTACCACTGCACTGCCTGCTAATTGGACAATCAGCCCTGCTGATCTGTTGTTCCATGGTACCACAAATGTACACACACACACACACACACACACACAGTTACTCAGGCTTTATTAATTGCCCAAATGTTGACCTACAAAAAGTTATTGTTAAAGAGCTACCTAGATTAGCATAGTATGATTAGCATATTCTCTAGGGTCATCTTCATCCCTATGCAAGCTAAGTTATGGTGACATACTGTTATAATCCAAATGCTTTGAGCTTGACTGTGAGGACGTTTTCCCCATATGTTCTATTGTTGTATTGATCTTGTATGCTTTTGTCTAATTAGGGGAAAACACATCTAAATCTACCCCATAACCCAAACAGTGTCAGAGATCACATTTATGACTCACTCATCATCTTTATGATAGACTGCACGAGGAAAGCATCAGTGGGAGTCCAGGAAGGTAAACTACCCTTTTTTACCCACGTGAGTACCTCTGTTTCTCCCACCCACAAAGACATGCAGGCACTGAATGAGTCAGTCCCCTGTGACTTTGACTTTAGTGATAATACGTATGTATGCAGAATAGAGAACACTTGAGAGTAGGCATAGATGTGCCCAAAGCCAAACTATACATTCAGCGATGAACACATATATTTGGCATGAATGGTAATGAAAATGATAAGACTGATTCTGTGATTGCTGTTGGAGGTTGTTTATGTGTGTCTGTGTGTGTGTGAGAGACAGAGAGAGAGAGAGAGAGAGAGAGAGAGAGAGAGCATTCAGCACTATAAAAGAATCGATTATTAAATTCAATGTGTATGGTATGTAGGGGGAGAGCAGAGAACCGCATGGATTCAGCTTTAGCAGAGAACAATGAAAATCTGTGCAGTTTTGCTCATTCATTCAGCCTCAAGTGTGTGTAATTATTGTACCTCACTTCATCTAATGATTGGTATATGTTTTAAAGGTACACTGTGTATAATTTAGTGGCATCGAATGGAACAGACTTGGCAGAAATTGAACATAATATTCATAAGTATGTTTTCATTAGTGTATAATGGCAACCTGAAAATAATAATCGTGTTTTCGTTCGCTTAGAAAGAGCCGTTTATGGGGAGCGGGTCGCCGTCCACGGAGGCCGCCATGTTGCAACGCCATGTTTCTACAGGAGCCCAGAATGGACAAACGCCTCTAGAGAAATAAAGCCTTCGCCATTGCATATTGTTGTTGAGGCTAAAATAGGAGTTCCCCCGCATTCAATACGTTTTACAATAATGTCCGCCCGCCGGGGACGTCCCCACATCAAAACTGAATGTGACATTTATAGCAGCATAGTGCTGCTACTGTGGTGGTGTATTCAAAGAATCACACATCTCTAGAGCAGTTCATGTAGTTTGAAAGTAGTTTCTTTTTAAGTTAGAAAGATATTGGACATTCAACAGATATTCACCCTCCCAATTACAGCGATCTGACACAGGAAACTGCTGATGCAACTAAATCCTACACACTGCACCTTTAATCTGATAATACCAAATGCTGTACATGAACAACAAAATAGCTTTTTCCTAAAAATGTAACCGAGCCAGTGGCAGATAATAAGACAAGCCTACTCACAGTTTCTATACACAAATACATATTAAATAGCTTTTTGCCCGTGCTAGACACATGCATTTCGAATTTGCTTATCGGTGCCTAACTTTTGCATATTTCATTTGCGCCGCAGTGAACTGCCGTGAGCATTTCACAGTCCATAAAAATGTCACATATCTGCCAGTATCTGCTATGCACGTCATTTGTTACGCAGTACGTTAACAAAGTATGTGAGAATATTACTCTCTGAACAGAGCAACTCTCTCTGAATGTAATGCTCCGTCTCCTGCCTATTTCACCATATCAGCATATCAGCTGGGTAGGGCCCTAGCCCTACCCAGCTGATATGAATGCAAATGCCCTACAGTAGCACTAGCATCAATGAAAAGCTGACCACATCTGGTTCCAACACAACACACAATTCAATAGTACACTTTTCAACAGAGATGTGTATCTAGAGGAGGGGAGCATTATATAGGCCTGTCCATTATATAGGCCTGTCCATTATATAGGCCTATCCATTATATAGGCCTATCCATTATATAGGCCTGTCCATTTGGGCTTTGACTGTTTTGGTCAAAGGCCAACGCAAAGTCTTACCTTGCGTTTCTTGCTGCGGCCCTCTGCCTGCAGCGTCCTGGTGCACTGCTCTACGCACTGGGAGAAGGTAAGGCTGCTGTGGTCTGTTGAGGCGTAGTCCAGCTCCGCCAATTGGGCCAAGGACAGGATGTAGTTGCAGGCGATACGTAAGATAGCCAGCTTGGACAGCTTCTGGCCATAGGAGTAACATGGCACCTAGATTACATTGGAGTACACAGAACAGACATTGATGGTAGATATATTTCAGGCTGTAGAGGAATAGTGGCTCTGACAGTAAGAAGGTTGGTTAGCGGTTTTAATTCATAACGACAGTGTCTGCAGGTCAAAGAAGAAACAGAATAAAATAGAATAATTAATCATTTATAAAAAATATACCCAAAGTCAAACCATTTCTGTTTTAGTCAGAGTAGACCCGAGACATGGAAAGCAGTCTTTTAAAGTTATCTGACTCTTTTGGCTGGCAGAACCCTTTTCACAACGGGCATCCTTGTTCAAATTGTGGATACTTGTGCAGTCCCTAAAACATGCCTGTTCGGAACAGGCTTGGCCTCCGGTATTGCTACTTGCAGCTTTTTTGTGAACCGCTCATCCAAACAACTCCACACTCAACAAAACACCCACATACAGAGACTCCTCCATTTATTGTTAGATTAGATGAAACTATCCAGCATTATATTAGAATTAAAAGTTCCACCTAGAACAGACGTTAGGCAAATATAAGTACATTGTTCACTTGAAGTAAAAATTTGAATGCAGGACTTGTATTGTGCGGTATGAATAGTTTCACTATTAATAGTTACTATTGATAGTTGCATTATTGTTCATTAACCTATACAGCATTGTAATTGAATTTAAAGGTCCACCTTGAACCGACATTAAGTACATTTGGAATCAAATAACCACCGTGAGTTCACAATGTTATTAGTGTTATAAGTTAGTATGGCAAACGTACACAATTTTAGTTGCAATGGCAGAGCGGTGCTGTCCCTGTATCTGCTCGTTCTCAGACTCCAAGGAAGTGAAGAAGGGTTGGGTTGTAACGTTAGTTAGTATATATATCCGAGTTCTGTTGTGCCTGTAAAGCACATGGGAGAAGTTTGCCTTCAGTTCTTTCTGCCAGAAAGGGCTTTCTGCCCATAACCCTGACCCTAAACCTAACCAGGTAGTTGTGTTGCCTAAACCTAACCAAGTAGTTGTGTTGCCTAAACCTAACCAGGTAGTTGTGTTACCTAACCGTAACCAAGTAGTTGTGTTGCCTAAACCTAACCAAGTAGTTGTGTTACCTAACCCTAACCAAGTAGTTGTGTTACCTAAACCTAACCAAGTAGTTGTGTTACCTAACCCTAACCAAGTAGTTGTGTTACCTAAACCTAACCAAGTAGTTGTGTTACCTAACCCTAACCAAGTATTTGTGTTGCCTAAACCTAACCAAGTAGTTGTGTTGCCTAAACCTAACCAAGCAGTTGTGTTACCTAAACCTAACCAAGTAGTTGTGTTACCTAAACCTAACCAAGCATTTGTGTTACCTAAACCTAACCAAGTAGTTGTGTTGCCTAAACCTAACCAAGCAGTTGTGTTACCTAAACCTAACCAAGTAGTTGTGTTACCTAAACCTAACCAAGTAGTTGTGTTGCCTAAACCTAACCAAGTAGTTGTGTTACCTAAACCTAACCAAGCAGTTGTGTTGCCTAAACCTAACCAAGTAGTTGTGTTGCCTAAACCTAACCAAGTAGTTGTGTTGCCTAAACCTAACCAAGTAGTTGTGTTGTCTAAACCTACCCTAGTTAGACTAGTGCAGTGCCCATAACACGTCTGTTTGGAACAGGCCGATTGCTTGGCTCCTGGTGTGGTATGAAGCCGTGCGGCGGACAGAAGAAAACCACGTCGCCTGCAGGAAGGCGACGCAGCCAATCAAATAACCACCGCGGTTTGAAGTAGAGCATGGAATTAATTAGCGGAGGTATTTTGCCGGCAGTAACGTTAGTGCTATAAGTTAGTATGGCAAACTTACACAATTTCAGTTGCAATGGCAGAGTGGCGCTGTTCCTGTATCCGCTTGTGCTCAGACTCCAGGAAGTGACTCCAGGAAAGTGAAGAAGAGTTGGGTTGTAATGTTAGTGTATATATCCGAGTACGGTTATTACATGCTGTGGACCTATGTCCCCAGGCATGATGCGGATGTAGGTGAAGACATGCTCGACTCCACAGAGCCCTGAGGACCTGCCCCCGCTGCTGCACAGAGCGTTGCTTGTTTATTTAATGTTTATTAATATTGAACATGTCGTGTGTCCAAATTGCACCAAATTCAACACTGCACGTCCTTGGGTCCCCAGAAATACACCCACCAAGTGTGAAGTAGGTCAGATGAACGGTTCTCGGGATATGCAAAGGACATACGTACATACGTCCAGAGATTCCTCACTAGTACGTTGTGATTTGACCAGAAAAGTGTCTGACCAGAAAAAAAATACAGAACTGCATGTTGAAAGAGGGATAGAAAAAAAGTCTGGATGTGTGTGTCATGCCATAATTTTGTTAGACAAGACTGTGTGTGTGTGTGTGTGTGTGTGTGTGTGTGTGTGTGTGTGTGTGTGTGTGTGTGTGTCTGTGTGTGTGTGTGTGTGTGTCTGTGCGTGTGAGTGTGTCTGTCTAAGTGCATATACAGTATGTTTCAGTGTGTCCGCCAAATGTGTGTACACACGAGTGGCCGTCGAGGTGAATTGGCTCATTGTATCTTGTGTGCCACGTTATTTATTTTCATTACTGTGTATTTTCCATAGGAAATCTTTCTTACCTGTTTCCTAAGGGCCTCAAAGGCTGCGCTGATGGTGTGAACGCGTGTTCTTTCCCTGGCATTGGCCAGCAATCTGCGGGTCTGCTGCACAGCTTTGATCTCCGGCACAAACCCAGGAGGGGGGTCGGGTCCTATCCCGGGCCGCTTTCTAGAACCTGATTCCTTTTGGGTGAAAAACACATTCAAATTCCAACCAAGGCAGCAGTGTATGTAACTTAATTGAGTTTATTGGTGAAGGTTGAATGGTTTAACCATGACACCATGTATTGGTGAAAGGGGGGGGGGGAGTCAGAAATATTGTTTAAACGCTATTAAATGGGCCCTCGCTACAAAACGCTGTGTTTTGTAGTTTATTTACTGTGAAATAAAATCTGGGAGTTAAAAAACATGCCAGGGAGACCTTGGTACCAAATATATGTTAGTAGCCTCACTAATAGTAAGCCTGCAGGTATCGAACAGTAGGAGGGCTGGGCGATATATCGATATTTTATATCGGTATCGTGATATGAGACTAGATATCGTCTTAAATTTCGGATATCGTCCTACGCTTCTTTCGCTAGTTTTAAAGGCTGCATTAGAGTAAAGTGATGCAAAAAAATAAGAAAATACTGCTATATTTAATCCACATAGAAGTATACAAATAGACTTTACCATGTGGTTATTTTATATGGACTATTTATTCAATTGCCAGGAAAACATGCTATATCGCGATATATCGTTATCAAGATAGTAATAATAAAGAAAAGGTACGTAACAAGTATAGTTTGGTTTAAACAGTTTTAAGCCTTTTTCTTGCGCGCTAGTTTGAGGGACCTTCAGTTTTTGGATACTAGGCCTAGATACCTTCACACTAGCTCCCCCCACCCAGCTCTCCTCCTTTACCTTGGGCGAGTCCTCCTGGCAGCAGCTGTCCGGGGAGCGGTCTACAGCCGCCTGGTAGGCTCCCGCAGACCCCGGCAGCAGGACCCTGTCCTGGCCGCCCCTCAGGTGTCCAGGGACGGGCACCTGAGACCGGTCCTGGCAGTAAGGGTGCGGGTGGAGGACCGGAGGCGCGCGGTCCGGGAAGCCCAGCGCGGCTCCCAGCGTGGTCCCGCTGGGCCGCTGCGGGGAGCCGGAGGAGGAGGACCAGCGGGAGGCGCGCAGGTGGGCCAGCGGGGAGACCGGGGACCGGGACAGCTTGGCCGTGATGCCGATCCTCATGTCCAGGGCGTCGCTCTGACCCGAGGTCACCGGCGGTTGGCCGTCGGTGACCTCGGTTCCGGTTCCGGTGCCGGCCGCCGCCGCGGGCTGGTGCGGGAAGGAGTGCTTCGGAACCGGGGCGTTGTGTCTCCGTACGCACGGTTCCTCCTGGGTCGTCTCGTCCGCCGAGACGGCGTCTTGCTGCTGAAAGTCCCCCATGTGGTGGTCCAGTGTGGCGCTGCTGTACAGCCGCTTGGGCTGGCGGGACTTTCTCTTGAACTTCTTGTTCATCCCCGGGACGGACACGACCTGGACCGGCCCGTCCGCGTTGGTGCTGTTGGGTTTAGTCCACTCGTCGGTCAACACGTGAGGGTTTCTCATGTTTGCTGGTGGTGCTGCTGGTGCTGGTGCTGGTGGTGCTAGTGCTCCTAGGGGTGCTGGTACTGGTGGTGCTGCTGGTGCTGGTTTTGCTGGTGGTGGTTCTGGTGCTGGTGGTGCTGGGTGTGCAGAGCTACAATACCATGAATGGGTCAATCAGAAGAAGCGCTTCTCCAAAGTCCAGCTCCCCTAATAATAAGTGATGGCGAGGCGGTTCCCCACCTGCAGGACTCCCTCACCCACCACGCCGCTGTCCTCCGAGCAGACCCGTGCGGCGGGACCTCTCGCTCTCTGGACCCGGTCCTGTCGGCATTACTAGTCCACAGGGGGGGGGGGGGGGGGGGGGGGTGTATTATGTCAAAGCCAAAGCCAAAAAAAAAAGTCCAACTTCACTTCCCCGGACCTCAAAGCGACCCGGTCCAACGGCCGCTGCTGTACTCGGAAAGTGATGTGGGCTGCATTCACACCGTGCAGCCCGGTCCAAACAAGACCAGCAGATGTCGAGGTGTAGCGGTCCGCCTTGTGGCTCCGGTCTGTCTGGAGAGCAACACGGGCTGTTTAGTAAGCTATGGAGACACGGAACCAGCCGGCCTGGCCTGGATGGATCCAGCAGGACGTGTTACCCCGGCAGAACTCACTGCCCTGGACTGACACTTAAAACTGCTTTCAATTCATTTACATTACTTCTAGTTCTGCTCCAAGTTACACCCCCCCCCCCCCCTCTCTCTCTCTGTCTCTCTCTCTGTCTCTCTCTCTCTCTCTCTCTCTCTCTCTCTCTCTCTCTCTCTCTCTCCCCCCCCTCTCTCTCCCCCCTGGCTCCAGCCTGTCTGCATAGCAACATACCAAATGATCCACGGCGTCACAGGTTTATCTGGACCGCCTCTGTGGGTCGTTATAAATATAAAGTCCGGAGTAGAATCAGCCAAGTCGGGTCTCGAGCCTGCGCTCCTCCGGTGGGCTCCGTCTGTCTGTCTGTCTGACTGTCCGTCTGTCTGTCAGACTGTCTGACGGTGGGCTCCGTCTGTCTGTCTGTCGGTCTGTCTGTCTGTCTGTCTGACCGGAGGGCTGTCTCTCCTCACCAGGAGGACCAGCTGGAGCCGGGAGAGGGGCGCGCTGTGCGGGCTGAGACCGCCCTGCTTGGACCCCCAGACCGCCCTGCTGAACCCCCAGACCGCCCTGCTGAACCCCCAGACCGGGGTGTGGAACCGGGGGTCCAGACTCCCATTATGGGAGCGATGCATCCCGTGGTGCCGCACGCACGCGCACACATACACACACACACACACACACACGCGCGCGCGCGCAGATATACGCGCGCACACACACACACACACACACACACACACACACACACACAGAACCCAAATAGTCACCCTTTGCCCCACTATTTTCACTATTATCACTAAATCAATAACGAATCAATAAAGTTAAAAGGAAAAACACACTCGTGGCACGACAGCGCTGCTGTGTGGTACGAGCTAGGCACTACATCCACCTTTCGGTCTTGGATTGAACTAATAATAATAATAATAACAACAACAATAATAATAAGAATAAGAATAATAAGAATAACAACAATAATAATAACAATAATAATACATTAAATAATAATGACGGCAAAGTTCGTCACACGGAAGTGACGCATTTATGTTTCCGGTGTCAGGCTGCCGACGCCAAGCGCAAATAAACACCAACAACACGAAACAAGATGTGAGTGGTGGTTCGGTGACGGTACCGGAACCATGGAGAGTCCCGACGCCACCTTCACCCTGGCCTACCTGGTCTTCTCCTTCTGCTTCGTCTTCACGCCAAACGAGTTCCGGTCGGCGGGTCTGACCGTCCAGAACCTGTTCTCCTCCTGGCTGGGGAGCGAGGACGTGGGCTTCATCCAGTACCACGTCCGGAGGACCAGCACCACCCTGCTGGTCCACTCCTCACTACCCCTGGGTGAGGTCATGGACTCTGTGTTTACTGACCATGCCAAGAAAACAACTACTTTGTTGTTGTTGTCTATGTGTGTAACAGAACTGATTATAGTTCTGGTGCTGCTGGTCGGTCCTGGTTGTGTTACTTATGATGCACTTGAACCTCAGTCTGAATGGTGAAGAGGGATGGGATAGGGAAACCTAATGGACGACTGAACAACAGAGGGAATATGTTGACAAAACACCGCTTGGAAAGCAGGTTCTGGGCCTTCGTAGGAGGCACCTTGTACCCTGAGATGGTTTGGTTTCCATCCATATCTCAGGCTGAAGGTGCCTGTAGGGGAGCAGCTTTTTAAGATTGATTGATAAGAGAGTCCATACTGGACCATACTGTCCATACTGTACGAGGTTGTTGTAAGTTTGTTTTGGACCTTTCAGGGTACTATGCTGGGATGTGTATAGCTGCTCCGGAGAAGAACCTGCCATACATCCACCTGGTCAGCACCCCCCTTGCCTCTTTTCAACATGTGTCTCATTGTGTCCTTTTTCTTTACCTGCTGCATCCCTATGTGAGGAGGTTTACCATGTCTCCGATAGGCTCAAAATTGTGAATTGGCAGTAATTTGAGTAGTATAAACAACAGCAACATCAATTGCACAAACATGATCCACCAGATGTGGTGCTGTTGTTTTGTGTAACAAACATCAATCGGTCTATAACATAACTATAACATGGTTTATAATGAAGGAATAAACCATGACGGACTGTCTTATACTTTGGCGCTGGTAAGCAAACTCACTATTGTACTATAGACCGCATCATCACCCCCCTTGTACATTTTTTTAACGGGACAGTAAGGAGTGGTTTATTCCGCTTACCAACAAAGATTAGATATTAGTGACTTTCATCTATAATATTTTGGGGTTTTATTGACTTAATCAGCTCAAATTGAAATATTCTTCAGCGGTGTTTTGAGCATATTGTTGTGTGTGTTGTCAAGCAACATCTGGTTGTGTTGTCAAGCAACATCTGGTCGTCTATTTGACTGTTGTTAATGTTCCATTTATAGTGAACTGATTTGGAACTGTTCAAAATTATGTTAAATTAATAACATATTGACTAATCAGAATCAAGTATTCAACAATGCTGTGGTATACCAAAAAAATATGTTTACAAAACAATCCACGTCCCGTGGCAATCTGAGGATATGTATTATTATTCTATATAGTAAGCAGTGACATGTTTTCTGTTGAAAAACAACAAACCCCAGTGAGTACACATAATGTTAATGCAACCAAATGCAACCTCTTTCTCCAGGTGAGTGCTGGCTGGCAAGCCTTTCTGGTCCTCTCCCTATGTCTCCAGCTGGTCAGCTGGGGTCTTGTCATTTACTGGTCTCGCCGCCAGTGGTCCAATCATCCAATCTGCAGGACTTTGCAGGCCCATGCTCAGCCCCAACGCTCGGGCTGGGGTGCCGTGGCAACAAGCATCAATACAGAGTTCAGGAGGATTGACAAGTTTGCTACAGGGGCTCCTGGAGCAAGGGTCATTGTTACCGATACTTGGGTATTGAAGGTAAACACAATAGTATGCACTGACACTTAAACACTTTACAGCTTTGAAAAATACATGCAATGTTGTTCTAAGTGAAATGCTGCTATGCTTAAAGTGATGGACAACAGAAATCCGTAATTTACTTCTAGTTATGTTATTAAGGGTTATTAAGGTGTTTGTTAAGCATCAGAAAATGATGTTCCATGAAATCCACTGCAATCTCACGTCATTTCAGTCTAATCGATTTCCTTCTATTCCTTCAAGCCGATTTAATGGGCTTTTTGCACTTAAACAAGTTTAAAATTCCCTTGGTAATATAAGTTAACTTCTGTATTTTTCTCTCCATTTGCAAAGCGGGTGTACATATTTTTTTATTGGTGTCATTGAATATTGGTAAAATTGGTAAAATATATATTTGATACAATTGCCCTGGAAATTATTGAAAATGCCCCCAGGGGAAAAAATATATATAATTCCTACTTTATTTTGTTTTTAGATCCTGTTGGCCATCACATTAAGCAAACTGGAACATAACTTAAATGTCACAATGTTAACCATTTGTTGACACCATTTTGAGTGAATGTATGTGGCTTCTCCAGTTGAAAGTGAGTTGACTGAATATTATGAGTCACGCCTGTGTGCCACCAGTTTGCCCTCGTTGCACGTGTCAGGTTTCACACTAAATGTTATATGACGTCCCATCTGATTGCCCATTGTCTGCTTACATCAGACAGCCTGGCTACTATGTTAAATAACAGGTTTCTATGAATTTTGGCGTGCAGATGACCACATGAGAAATAATCCTGGAATGCAACCTGAAACCAGATATTTGGGCTCTGACTGAATCTCTTTGCATCCTATGCATCAAATGTTTTCTAATATTCCAAATACAATTTGAGGTTATTTGCAGGCATAGGACTGTCCCACTTCCATTGTCCTATTTCCATATGTCCATGACCATAAAGAGTTACATTATGTTAGTTATGGGTAGCATTTTTTGATCAAATTTGCTTTTTTTACCATTACCATGGCATGTCACATGACGGGCTATTAGGGACATTCTGAGATGAATAAATGTTAAAGAAAGCCTCTTGGCAATTGGTACACAGTCTTAAGTTTTCTGCTCTTAATGTGTTCTGAATGTGTCTTAATTATAATATGGTCAGTGCTCACAACCGTGAACTTGTTTAGAAGGTAATCGCTAATAATGCACTAGCGGGTGTACTTTTTTTTTTTTTATTGGTGTCATTGAATATTGGTCTGTCATGCAACATAGAAAAAATAAGGTATTTCATAAGATTTGATAAAATTGCCCTGGAAATTATTGGAAATGCCCCCAGGGGAATATATATATATAATTCCTACTTTATTTTGTTTTTAGATCCTGTTGTCCATCACTTTAAGCAAACTGGAACATAACTTAAATGTTACAAAGTTAACCATTTGTTGACGCCATTTTGAGTGAATGTTTGTGGCTTCTCCAGTTGAAAGTGAGTTGACTGAATATTATGAGTCACGCCTGTGTGCCACCAGTTTCCCGTTGTTGCACGTGTCGGATTTCACACTAAATGTTACGTCCCATCTGATTGCCCATTGTCTAGTTACATCAGACATCCTGGCTACCGATAGATGTTAAATGACAGGTTTCTATGAATTTTGGGGTGTAGATGACAAATAATCCTGGAATGCAACCTGAAACCAGATATTTTGGCTGTGACTTAATCTCTTTGCATCCTATGCATCAAATGTTTTCTAATATTCAAAATGGAATTTGAGGTAATTTTCAGGCATAGGACTGTCCCACTTCCACTTTTTTACCATTACCATGGCATGTCACATGACGGGCTATTAGGGACATTCTGAGATGAATAAATGTTAAAGAAAGCCTCTTGGCAATTGGTCCACCGTTTTCTGCTCTTAATGTGTTTTGAATGTGTCTTAATTATAATATGGTCAGTGCTCACAACAGTGAACTTGTTTAGAAGGTAATCGCTAATAATGCACTAGTGAGCAGTAGTAGCACTGTGGAGATGTTTGTTCTCCTATATTACCTACAGAATGAGTTGAGAGACACAAATGTAGGAGAGGGAAAGCCTTATCTTGTCTTATCGCTTTTGTTGTCTCATACCCATTACAGGTGGCCACCTATCATGTCCACGTAGCACAACAGACTGACACTCACCTGAGTGTGACAGACTCAAGACAGCATCAGATGAGCCCAGATTCAGCCACACCGACTCAGATTCTGACCATTAGAGTGGCCAGCATCAACCCAGCCGTGAATTCATTTGATATCAGGTATGTTTGAACAAATGTGTCTGTTTATGCTATCCGAATTGTACTCATGGCCTATGTCTGCCAATTGTTGCCGATTGTTATGTATCGCAATCTCCTGATGTCTCTAAGGGTTTTTTCTGCTAGCTGCCTTATTTGGTATCTGAACTGAAAATGTTGCCATTATCCCAAAGCATGACTCCACAAAATAGGCTTTGTTTAGCTCTGCTCAGTTGATAAATCCAAAATGATTACATTCAATTTGAAACAAAACTATGTTCTCACTGTTTATATTTACATTGACTTGTAACAGCTACAACAATTGGTATAGTAATAGTTATATAGCTGTCATAGCTATCGCAATATAGCCTTAAAAAAAATCAAAACTTTCAAATGCTTCATCCTCATCATGTGCGCAGGCTGATGTCCACAGAATACAGTGAGCTGAGGGAGAAATTGCATGCTCCCATTAGAAGTGCTACCAATGTGGTTATACACCAAACCATCAGTGAGCTATTTTTAGACACATTCAAAGCTCATGCTGAACTCAATCAGCCCTACATGCTCCCCAGTGAAATGGTAAATATCATTGACACTATGCATATAAATCATTTCTACTGCCATATGCCAAGGTTAAATGTTGATCTCTTACATAATGTTCTTGGTCTTTGGTGTAGGAAGTAGAGCTATGTATTGGCTGTTTGCAGGTCCCTGCTGGAACTAAGCTAATCAGGCTATGTTGTGAAGAAGGTCAGTACAGTTCATTCTACATTTAAAAAGTAGCTTCACGCTAAAGTACCTTTTCTGAGTTTGCGGATAATTTAGGGTGAAGTTGTCAGTGCTCATTTATTTTAGTAGAACAATTTAATTCTGTTGACATCTAACACTTTCCAAAAATGGTGATGAATTAGTTAGCTTGATTGTATAATATATTACAAAAATGGAAAAGCATAAAAGAAGGATCTTCACTTAATTCATCATTACTGTGATGTAAGAATATTTTGAGTTGTTATGCTTTAGATGGCCACAATCCCACAAAAGTAGCATATTGTAATTAAAGTAGTTAAATGTTGTGCGTTTCTGAATAACAACAAATTGACCATCCTGTGCCTCAGGTAGTGACAATGAGTGCCGACAGTGCTTCTGCAGACCGATGTGGTGTCTGTCCTGTTTGGGTCGATGGTTCGCCAGCCGCCAGAACCAGGAGAGGCCCGAGACCTGGCTGGCCAGCTGCGTCCCTTGCCCTACTTGCAGGTCCAAATTCTGCATACTTGACGTTTGTCTGATTCGCTGATTACACAGACCCCCGCCGGGAGACTGGAGGCGCATCGAAGTGGTTCATGAAATACTGTACAATGAGTATTGTACAGCTTCATGTACTATCTCTATATAACCATTGTGGAAAGATGCATCAAAGATATATCAAATATAATTGTAGTCATTCTTTTTCTGTGTCTACAATTTTATATGCAAAATGTTTGTTACTCACTAAGACATTATATATGGTGTTATTTTCATACAGTTCAGTGCCTAAAACAATGTCCCCAGTGCAATTTCAATGCAGGGGATGAAATCCAATAAAATGCTGTTGCTTTTATTTTGCATTGTGTGTCTTTTTTTATCGCTATAAAATATATAAAATGAACATTTTCAATGGCTTGGCTAAATGAGGATTACGTGCAGACGTGCATCGACTTCAAATGACGTCTCTAGCGGAACATGATCATTTTAGGGAAATATCATATTCACAAAGCCAAATTTAGCAACTCTAAACCTTCTTTTATTGCTTTTGGTAGGGAAACAGAACAGTACATCAAAACCATCTATGACTCAAAAAATAAGAAAGCTGCTAAAACCATTCAGTTATGCTCTATTTTCAATGTATTTATTTGAAACTCCCCCTGGTTCTGCTCCTGATCAATGTATTTTCTGTCTTAATGACTTTGTTTGCTTGTTCTTGTTTGTATCGTAAAGATTTAGTAAAGATTTATTTTTATTTTATTTTTAAAAACGTCTCTAGCGGAACGGACATCCGAGTCTCTTGTATTGCTTCGCTTTCTGGTTGGTTGGCTCATGCATAGACATATATACATAGACGCCTCATGACGTGCTGGAACGTAAACCCAGCGTCGCCGCCATATTGGTTGGGTCTCCTCACTCTAGTCTACCATAGGAGTCAATGGGAGAGCAAGCTATGCCAGTATTTTGTGCAGCGTACGGCTCAGTATTGACACCAGATCGTGTGGGATTACCTTTAACAAGTAAGATTGAACAATAATTCTTATTATTTAAAAAAAAAAAAAAAAAAAAAAATATATATATATATATATATATATATATATATATATATATATATTAATTCGTCCTGTATCATAAATAAATCTCTGCCATTTGTAACAAACCAAACCGTGTGAAAATCCGGTAAAGATTCGGGGAGTTATGCTTATTATTGTAGTTGGGGATACGCCTTCCTCAGTAGAAATGAATGCACTGGGGACGCACTGGGGACCCATCCAAGATGGCGGCCGCGCTGCTACGTCAGCTCTAACGGGCAGCGTCAGTCTATGAGGTTGGCTGGCTCACGAGCGGCTGGACTCGCCAGGCCCGCCTCTTCCGGTCACATGACCTTTGTTGACGTAGCGCGGGTTTTCTTTTCACTACAGCCTACATCAACGGTTCAAACGCCACACACACACAGACAGTACTTCAAGTGTGGAGCCGCAGAAAAATACATCTAAGGAGAAAAATGTCTTCTAGGTCAAGAAATGGACCATCTACTGCGGACAGAAAAGATCACGAGAACAGGTGAGCTTCGAGAAGTTAGCCTGTAGCATAAAACGTGTTATAGTCCATTGAACGTCCTAGACGTTGGTGTTTAAATAAATAAATAACCAGTAATGTAATTCACCGACACCGTGCGGTGCACCGTGTTTGCGGTACGTGTTAACCTAGTGTTAATATTGTATTAACCTTGTGTTAACATTAAGTTAACATTGTGTTCACATTAAGTTAACATTAAGTTAACATTGTGTTCACATTAAGTTAGCGTCACTCGACGCGCGCAGCCCAGTGGACGGCGGTCGGTCTCGCGCCACTCCGTGTTTCCCGCGGAGACGCGGAGGCTAGCAGGTTAGCATGTTAGCAGGCTAGCATGTTAGCAGGTTATCAGCCTAGTAGGTTAGCAGGCTGGTTAGCTCGTCACTTTGTTACCGGCTCTCTGTCCGGCTAACGGCGGCACTAGGTGTACCTAGGGGGCCGTGAAAGTTCATTATTCAGCGTGCTTCCACCTTGCTAGCCGTGTGTGTGTGTACTAGCCATGTATACATCATGTTATAATGTTATAGTGAAGTCTACGATGGGCGCTGAGCGACAGCTATGTGGTGGTTAACAATGGGTACAGGTTGGGGTGGTTTTACCCGTTAAAGGCACGGTGAGTTGAGGACACAACATCCTAAGTTGGCCCCTGCTCCCCGGCTGAACCACCCCATGATTATTTTTGTATGAGTATACATCGTTTCTTTAGGGAAATCCTACTCATTGTTGTGCCTTTTTTTTTTCTTTTTTTTTTAAATAAATAAATGGTGGCATTAAATAATGGATTATTTTGAAAAAGTTAATTTCACTGTGTGAAATTAACCTGGCCTACCCATGTACCCTGACGTTGTAGGAACAGTGGCCCATCCACTTGGTCCCAGTGCAGGAAGAGGGGAGCAGATGGCAACCTGAGGACGAAGAGAGAGGACAACAATGATGAGGAACTGCAAACACATCCTGATGACAGACATGCCAAGTAAGTTTGTGGTCTGTCTCAAAACAAGTCTTGACCATGGTTTATTTGCTTCAAAAAACCACGCGATGTAAAAATAAAGAAAATCTATTAGATATATTTTTTGACTATTCATCTGAAATTGCTGCTTTTCCATTTTTCGGTCTTATCACTCCTTCCAAATGTATATGGAAGGAGTGACAAATGATACGTGATTATATAATATCCTAATAAAGCTAGTCAACCTGTACATTTCACTGCCTTTCTCCCTTTGTGGAGTGCGGTGCCTGTCTTTGGCTCTGTTACTCCCAGATGGACAAAAGAGGTGGAAGATTGAGATGCCAGTGCCTTATGCAGTTGCCTTCTTGTGTTACATGATGTTTCTATAGTTTCACTACACCAGAGAGTGATGGCCCACTCTCTCGCTGTGTCAGGCAGTCGGACTGGGGCAGCCAGGTAGAGAATGAGGAGGCACTGATAAGGGACGTACGCAGAGACATGAACCGGTAAAAATACACACACGCATACATACCTCTTGCTTAATATTAACATAGGTTGTAAGGGAAGCATATGCAACCACTTGACCATTTTTTTTTAAAGGGAGGGATTTATGTGTCAATTTTATATGGTCCTGTCACTGGAACTGTCCACGCAAAAACATGAAGTTACTCTCTAACATCTCCTTAATGAACATCACTGTCTGGTTTAGTTACAGGAGAAGGATATTGACTGCAGAGTTCTCTCAGCGAGAGAGGACGACTTCTTCTGGGAGGTATGGCTGACGAATTCACATAATTTACTTCTCTGCATAGTTTAGAATACAATAGAACATAAAACATCTGTAAAAAAAGGTCAACAGTTAATTCTAGGCCTTTGCTAGCTAGTTTAGAGTGGTGAAATTGCCAGAGTGCATGTCTAGCAAGCCCACAGAAACAGCATAAAGCACCAAAAACCTGCATACCATAATAATAATACCATATAGATACACAACTTGGAGGTGTGCTTAAATATCCAGCTACAATTTTAGATGTTTTTAGTTGGACAAATATATGTTTCTCAGAAGCTACTTGTTGATTAATCATTTGCAGTTTAGCTTAAAAGTCAATTAACTAACACACTTTCCTTCTTGTGTCCAGCTCTGACTCCAGAGAGTCTACCCTTCATACAAGCGCAGAGACGGATGAGTCGGTTTTACTACGACGACAGAAACAGATCAATTATGGAAAGAACACACTAGCCTACGATAGATATGTCAAAGAGGTCCCAAAGTAAGTCGGAACTTTTAAATAAACACACTAACATCATGCTCTAAACAAGAAAGGCAAACATGTAAATAAGGATGCAGCGATTAACCGATTTCACTATTAACCGCGAGCTTTTATTTGAAAGTATTTCTTTTTATTTTATTTTATTTAATTTGTTGTAATAAATGTGTTACTTCAATGTCACTACGTAATTGCTGCGTTCATGTCAGTCGTTTTTTGGCTCCTGTCATTGGTCAGCAACATTGCGGCTGCAGCAGTATGCTACCAAAGAGGTTGCCTGTAAAGGTTTTCCCAAACCGAAAGGTTGATTGGGAATACTTTAAATTAACAGACAACAAAACACAACAGCAACCTTCAGCATTTGTTCGCAGTGCAAAATGTCTATGGCATTTCACAGCAGCACTACCGCCATGCGCACACATGAAACACATGAAAAGATAGCATACAGGTGCTATTCTGGAAGGTGGACTGCCAGAAAAGGCAACACTGTGGGCCAATTACACAAGAGCGCCCACTTTACCATTGTTTTCCTATGGTACAGCGCGCCTGTGCTAAACTGCTTTTTTTTTAAATGCACTTCAAAATTCATTGCCGTGCATAAAAGTTTAAATGTTTCAACATTGGGCGCTCGTCGCGGACTATATCTTTTTTCGTTTTGTTAAATAATTATGTATTTGTTTTCTTTATCTCTTGCTCTCAGGCAAAGCCATCTGAATGAATTGTATGTTTTTGGATTAAAATTAATAATTTAGTTTAATCGATAAAATAATCTATAAATTAATTGATGGAAAAATAATCATTAGTGGCAGCCCTACTTGCAAGTTGTCCAAAATAAATTATGAAATTTTCCAATGACCAACACTAACAAATATGACTTGTAATATGTGTTTGTGTTGTGCACAGACATCTGCGTCAGCCTGGCATTCATCCGAAGACTCCTAATAAATTCAAAAAATACAGCCGTCGCTCCTGGGACCAGCAGATCAAACTGTGGAAAGTCAAGCTTCATGCCTGGGATCCCCCCACACAGGACGGCCAAGAAAAAGACCTCAATGACATGTAAGAAGTTTATTTTAAATTAGCTTTTTAAAAAATGTATTTAAACTGATCTCTATACTAAATACATTATTATAGGTACTAAGTTCATCCTTTTTCTTTCAAACCTTTTGAAAAGGTTGCTAATTTCTCTTGCTTGCTGCGATATTGCAGCTGTGGTGGAGCTATGGTAACACCATGTGCCTGCATGTGGTTGACAGGCAAGATTCCCGAACAAATCACGGGAGGGACGTCCTGATTAGTCAGAAATGTTTATTTTGTCCTTTTTAAAGACAAAATGAACACTCTAGGTTTCTAATAGTGCTGGCACTCTCGATTTAAATAAAAATAAAATAACCTTTTCCCCTCACAAGAATGTACTTATAGTTAATTGTCTAACATAATCAATACCGCCCCCGTTTTTTGTAATGTTTCCATTAGTTATACGTTTTAAGTATTCAAATCCAGATAAGATGAATGTGGTGTTTCCCGTCTAATGCAAATCCTGGTATCTCTTTAGTGAAGAGCTGGACCTTGATGATGTGATGGACATAGAGCTGGACTTTCCAACCCTTCCAGAGCCCCTGAACAGCACTTCTTCGTCCCGCCATATCGTTCCTTTTTTAGAGGTGAGTGTTTTTCTGATTGTCTTCTAGTGAACAAAACTTTTTTTTTTTGAATCAGTGATCATGGGGTAATGGATCAAATAATGTATTACTTTTGAAGATGACAATGAGTATTTTTTTTATAAACTAACCTTTGTTTGGTATATTGTAAAATGATACATACTCTTCATAAAAATACAAGTTGAATTTGGAAACCTACACTAACACAGTTTAGTTAACCATAGGTTATTAATGTGCACTTTGTAATTTCAATGTGTATGTCCATCTCTGAACCTATCTTTCCTCTTCTTATGTGCTAGGATGTGCAGGACGATTGTGCAGGTACTCCAAACAAAGTCCTGAAGACAGAGTACACACCAGAATAGCATAGCATGACTTGGCCCATCTTGAGAAATGATGAAATGCATAATATTGAGTTCTTCCATTGGTTCTTAGATACTGAAATTGTATTCCAAATTCATATTAAGTATTAATGTAATTTGCAAGAGGAAAAAAAATACAACCGACCATTCTGTAATCTAAACAGCTGTGATCGGCTATCAATCTGTTCTGCCTTATGCTCACAGTAAATGGCCAGTAATTCACAAATGTTCTTGAGGGAAAATGTTTGAACAGTCTTGTGCTAGGAAATGTGATGAATGACAATGCAAAGTGAGAATGGTCCACCATCTTGATGAGTACTCCTAATGAATGCCTCAACAACCTAGATATTCTTTATGTATATTCATACTCTCACTATCAGGGGCTAAAGTGATTCTGTGTAGATTTATCTGGCGCTGTCAAATGTGAAGGCTTGTAAGCTCTTAAAATTATTTTTAATGAATGCAAAGTTGACCAAATCCTTAATGCACTGAGTATGTTTGATAACCATCTAGTTCTTGCAGTTTGTTTTATTTTGGTGAAGAAGAAAAAAAATTTAACACTGGGCTTGTTAAAAAAGGTATGTTGTGTTGCTAGGTTAACGGGATTTAAAGTGTCCGATGCGTGTACAACAGAGCGTATTTGTAAATAATGTTGACAGACAGCTTTTTTACATGTTCATTTTTCAAAATTATAAGTGTTGCAAAGTATATTGCAATACCCAAAAATTGGTTTGCGTTTTAATTATATAATCGTTTTCTTTACAAATACTGTTGTATTTTTCTGTTTTCATAAAGTTGTTTTCTGATTTTGTTTTGAAATAAAGTTTGCCTAAATGATGTGCTGTTGTCCATGTTGGAGATGCCTTTTCTACATTTATTTTTACATTCTCAAGACATGCATACTCAAATTTAGACATTTGCTTCTCATAGTAGGTCTATCTTGTCACGATTTGGTGGAATTGGTCAACATTTTTTACCATATTTACATTAATCAAATCTACAATGTAATTTGTATTTATTTGTTTAGCTTGGATATGGGAGTAAGCTTGTTTTTTAAGATTTCACAGTATGCCTTTTAGGACCCAGGGTCACATGGACTGGTTTCCCATCAATGTTAGCTGCGTGCTATGTGATTATATACACATGTTGAGGAATGTTCTGCACGACCATAGAAACAAATAAAGTGATTTAATAAGACTCTCCCATGGTCGAAGGGTGAAGACCCATCATGAACTTGTCAACATTAGTCTACAACAAAAATGAATAGGTTAATGCTTTTTGCAAATATTTACAAAATTGCTAATGCAGACAAATGCACAACAACAACATCCATGCGCTGATCAGGCGATGACCACAACTACCCTAACAACCAGATGACGCCTTTTCTTATTGGCTACCGCAACCATCAGCGGTTGTGCCGCGTTCAAGCCGCCTCGGAAATTAAAGCTCGAGTCGAAAACCAAACGTTTTACCGTCCACCAGCCACCGTCCAAAACCACGATTATCAGATCTTTAAAGGATATAAAGAGCTGATAATCGTGGTTTTACGACCTACCAGATCCGACCCGTCTAACGGTACTACCGACACGCCGAGTTGTGCGGGCGGTTGGGAGAAAAATCACAAGTTGTGTTTGTTCCGAGGTGATTTGAACGCATCGTTAGCGCTAAAGCTAAAGCTGTTTGTCCATCTGGTTCCTGCTGACCTGCTGGGGATTAACCAGCAGAGAGCCGACATTAACCCCCCGCTGCTGGGGAGGACGTGTGTGAGGACGTGTGGGAGGACGTGTGGCGTCACTGCGGTCTCGGTGTGTTGAAGTGACGTCACCGTGGTCGCTAGCTCGAGCGCCAGGTATCTTCATCCAGGGAGCTTCATCCTGGTATCTTCATCCAGGTATCTTCATCCAGGGAGCTTCATCCAGGTATCTTCATCCAGGGAGCTTCATCCTGGTATCTTCATCCAGGCAGCTTCATCCAGGTATCTTCATCCAGGTATCTTCATCCAGGGAGCTTCATCCAGGGAGCTTCATTCTCCTGAACTTCCTCCGCTGCAGGACCTCTGATATGCGCTCAGCCCGTCTTTAAACACACCGTATTAGGTCGACATCGTGGGGAACTAGGATGCGTCGACTATGAGACGTAAGCTCGGGTAAATATGGATTAGTTTGAACCAGTTCTTGTGAAGAAGAGTATGGAAAACATGGTTCCCCAGTTTCTGCCATTGGATCTGCACATACACCGGACAGAGGATGGACTGAACACGTCCATTAACGTCGGTAAGATGGACCTGTATTCACGTCCTGCTCCTTCCTTCACAGCAGAGATGCCTTCAGAAGCTGAAGCGAGCGGCGTGGATGCTGACGTCATGGCAGCCCGTAGGTGAGATGCAGCGTCTGGGATGGCCCAGAGTCACCATAGCAACCCAGAGATGCACAGCTATCCCGTCAACATGGTTGCTGAGTGTCGCCGAGGGCCTGGTCTGGCAGAAGGTGATGTTGAGACACACACACACACACACACACACACACACACACACACACACACACACACACACACACTTTATAGGGCTGGGTGATGGTTGGATATTATCAATGTCTTGCCACAAAATGAATACATTGTTATCAATATGCAAAGTGTCAGTTGTAGCCACATGGGGGATATTGTCATGTTGGCTGGAAAAAAGTTGAGCCTGAATCTTGATTTGTGTTTTGTTTTTTTAATTTCTTTTAGACTCTAATAATACCGACCTAATGCCAACAGAGGAGGGGAAGGTTAGTAGTACACTTCTTTCAGGTAGTGATGCACACTGATATTAATATCAGACAGGTCTGCTACCAGAGCCTTCATTGAAATCTGAGTTTCTGTTTGCCTTTAGAGACATGTTTATTTATAAGATTTATCTCAAGGAGGTCATTGATTGTTATTTTCTGATACAAATACAAAAATAATGGTCTTAAAGCATTAATATATATGACTGTTTTAAATAGCACAGAATTGCTTTACACAGAGGGCATTGACATATAGCAACGGAATAAGTTGACAATAATACATGTACTTTGAGGAAATACGTTTGCATTGAGGGTACTATCGCAACGGCTCTGCTAGCTAATGTCGTCTAATTGTATCCATTTCATGGTTCACAGATAAATGATGCTTCCACTGAGCTCGATGATCTGTCATCAAATGGTATAATACACAAAATGTTCATATTTACTCTAATTACTGTAGCCAAAATCTGCTTTGCGTGTACCTCACACAATAGGTGAAGCACAACCTTTTCCAAAGCCACAGCTGCTATTGTCACTTGAGCATACATTGTGTAGCTCCTTAAGGTACGGTGACGTATGGTATTGTGTCTGTCCAGGTGCCTGGCCGCAGAGCTCCATCTCCCGCTCACTGCAGCGTGCCGAGGCATTACTTCGGACCACCTTTAACCCCAGCCTGAAGTGGCTGCTTCGCAGGAACAGTCAAGAGAAGGAATCGGGGGAAGAAGAAGAAGTAGAAGAAGAGGGGAGCTTTGTTGCTGCCCACAATCTGGTTTCCCGTTCGTCTGCACGTGTGTTGCGCCTGCAGCAAGGCATGCTGTGTATGGCTCCCCAGCGGCCGCTGGTCAGGGAGTCAAAGGCCCTGCTTCAAGTACGTATTCATTTGTATTCACCGGCCTGTAAATAGCAATCATTGTATTTCCATGTGTTGTTCTTTGAGGAAATAATGTATCTGGTCCACTAACCTGTACCAAATCCTTGTACTGTTTGGTAACACACCAACTCTTACACAGGAATTGTAAAATATCCTTTTGCTCCCTCACCAGGTTTGTGTTAAAGGCTCATCCCAGGAGGGCTGCGTCATCCAGCAACTGTCCTCCCCCACCCAGCAGGGCTGCTTCAGAGCTCTCTGGAGCCTGATGGAGCAGCGCTCCCAGCTGCTGTTTGTGCACGAGTATGCCAGGAGGGCGCACTGTGCGTCGGCCTACGTGTCTAGACTGGATCTGTTGGTGTGCAAGTTAGGAAGGCCACACTTGACCCTGAATAAGGTAAAGCCGGTCGACAACATCAAGCCCTGATCCGCACGTTTTGTCATTGTCATAGTTTTCACTAACTCCCAGAACAACTTAAAGTAACCTTTCTTAAAATGTTCTCTTATTTTTTCTTCCTAGAAATCATGCGATTCCTTCTCTCTTAAAGTTCTTCCATTGAGCCAGGAGCTGAGGGTGCATCTTAACCATTGGTCCTGTCTTTCAACGAAGGTCCGCTCCGACACCTTCCTGAGGCTGGCCCTGGCCCCGCAAACCAACATGTTGGTGGGAATGAAACGCTGTCTAGATTCTTTGGCTCTTCAGGCGCTTGTTTTGATGGAGAATTGTGTCCATGCCATTTTGTCCACCCTTGCTCAAACGGACATTGAATCAATAGCAAGAGAGGTGCTTGAAGATATTTTTGCTGGTACAGAACTGTATAATCAAGTGGTGGAAGAGCACAGGGGTCTCCACAGTGTCAACCAGAGCATGTTGCAGAGCATGTGCTATTCTGGTCTTCCTGTTCTGCAGTCTGCATACAATGGCGCGTCTCACCCAGCCACGGTCCAAGTAAAACAGCTGCTGAAGGTTTTCGCCGTACATCATGGGAACAGGGCGGCCAAGGAAATGCACCATTGGGCCACGGAGCAAAACCGCCCAGAGTCCCATCTCGGAAATCACACCCACCCTCAGGCCCATCTTCATTCCCAGCGATCAGGAATACCTGAATGGACTTGGGAACGTCTGGAGCACACCTACTATCTCCCATCTCCCGGTTCACCTCCACTGCTCCCGTCACACCAATCTGCCCACATTTCGAACCCCAGCAGCGCAGACAGACTTGGCTCATCGGAAAGAGCTTCTTTATATTTAGCTCAGCACACTTTGGCTCAGTGCCGAGCAGAAAGCCAAACCAGAGCTGAGCCTGCCACCCAGCGCCGGCGCCGGGCAGCTCGGCGTGCTCCAGAACCTTCCAACACAAGGGAACCCACTCTAGGGCAACCGGTCCCAGGACAAATGAAGCCTGGAGGTTGTCCAGAAGTCCAAGCGGAAACCGACCCATACCTGACGGCCTGTCGTTCCGCTGTGGTGCCGCTCTCGGCGTTCTGCCAACATGACCAGTTCTCACTCGAGCTTCTCTTCCAGGCCATGTTGTCGTCCAGCGAGCTGCTCACACCGCTGGTGCCACGCATACCCACGCCCGAATGTTTGGGCTTGGGATCCGCTTTTCCAGTGCAAAGGACACGAAACAAGGTGGTGGTAGCATGTAGACAAACTGACTCTGTTGTCTCCCATGGAGACCGGACTGATGGGAGGTCAGCACCGGACTCTTTGTTCTTAAAGAGTCCGAGACTAGAGCAGCACCCGGGCCAAAGCTCAGAGAGAGGACCAAAGGATCACATGGAACCAGGACCGTTATTAGTCCCAGAACCTCTACCCAGGTAAATGGACCATTTATCATCAACCACAGAATGTAAACATTACCAAAAAATAACAATTATTTATAGTCACTGATGGCACTGAATATTTAGATTTGATTTTAGTTTAGACCCCATGTGTTTTTTTCACCCATATACTTACTTAGTTAAATGGGCATATTTTCAACAGTTGAGAATAAGTAAATCAATAAAATGAATCAAATAAGTTAAATTTAAGTTGTATTCACCTAAAAAAAATAGACTTTGTGTAAATTCATAAAATGGCAAATATGTCACGATACAAATCTCTAATCTTTTCTATCCGTCATCCATTTGCTCATACAGATGTGATTGCAGCCAATGTCTTGACATTTGGACGGGCCAATACTTTGTGTTTTAATGATGTGCTTATTTCTAGCAGAACAAAATATGGTTGAAGCAAAAGTAACTATACTACTGGTTGACTGTTTATTATCCAACAGGTATTTGAATAAATACGCTAGTTCAGTGGAGGTTTGTCTCGGAGGGTTAGATTTAAGTGAGTGGAACAGTGCAAATAAAGTTTTCAAATTCAAATGGCTTCTGTCTAGATCTGGAGATCCACCTCCATATCCGCCTCCACCAGCAGCAGCACTGGGAGAGCAGGTCAAAGGAGAAGAAAGGGAGATTGTGCCTGAGCAGGAGTTGTTCCACCGACCTCGATCGGTGAAGTGGTTGGACCGGGGCCACTCATCGGTTTGTGCAGAACTGTTTGGAGAGTACCGCACTCTGCTGTGGAGCGTCTGTGGCCAAGCACTGTGGCAACACTTTCAGTTTCCTACCGGAGGTGCCATAGCCAGCGTGAATCTGTGCAGTGATCATCAGAAATTTCTACTCCTGCACACATGGAGAAATATTTCCACAACAGGTATCTTAACCCAAAAGATGAGCATTCATGGAGAACATGAATATTTAGATTTGCAGAGTTTCTTCCAGATTTGCGAGTGCTTTGGAAAGATTTATCATGTATCGTATAAAGGCCCACCCCAGTCAGGTTTTCAGTTTGGAATCCAAATACAAAAATGCCTTGTGTATTACAAAAAGTTAGTGTTATTATGGTTACTACTGGTGTGTTATTAGACAAACTCTCCTTTTTTTTTTTTTTCTTCAATCAGGCAAAGTGTATGCCAGTGGTGTAGGCCAATCAGAAACATAGCCGTCATTCTCAGCATAGTTAATGGAGGCTACTTACACCAGGTTGAGGCTTTCGAAAATCTTCGGCCACCATAAATACCAGCTCAACCAACTGTTGTATATCAGGACAAGACGTATATACATATGTAGGGAGGGTCTATTGTATTTTGCCTGTTCTATGTTACACTTGGTGTAGATTTGATTGAAAACTTGATCTCTTCCACTTCGTGTTTATGTGCTGTTTTTTCCTTGTTTTAAGATTTGGTTCCGCAGGAGTGCAGGGCCATGCTGGAGAAATTCTGTCTTCATTTGCTAGTCCTCACCGCGCACACACATTGGGATCAAGGTATACGCACACACGCATGTATGGGGGGGGCGTCGTTAACTAGCAATATATTGTCAGATATCACACCCCACAGCCGCCACGCGAGCGCGTACATTGAGCGCACCGCTGATGCAGCACCCTGGCGTCTGATGTTGGTGACATCATCTCCTGTATTCACGTGGAAGGCCATTTATTTAGTAATCTAGTTCTCCAGTTCTATGTCAGCTATCACACCCCATACCCAGCGTGTATGGCAAATTATACCCAACATCACTGCACTAGTACATATTAACGTTAAAACGTTGAAGTGATACCAGTGATGTTTTGGGACACACGCACACACGATATTCTATAGCAGCCAATGTCTCTAAATTTGGAAAGGCCAATACTTTTATTGAGTTTACAAAATGACATTTAATTGAAAAGAAATGCACTTTTGTCATAATTTGTGCATACTACACTATAAAAAGGTTTCCACTTGTGATTGATTTGTGTAATTTTAATGTTCTCAATTAATCACCATTGGTAGTTTTATGCAAAACAATGTTTGTTGCATGTTTAAGGTTGTAAGATTTCATCTCCTTAAATAATGAACACGGGATCTAATGTATATCTTCTTTCTCCAGTGTTGTGCTGTTCTTTAGGCTCAGGTCTGAAAGATAAATGTCTTCCTGGGACAACCCAAGAAAGGCGCCTGATGACATCACCAGAGCAAGATGGAAGTCTGGCAATGACAGCGACTGTGAAGCACTTGTTACAGCTCTCTCCTCCTTTGCTCTCCGCTATTCGCTGTCACCTCTTGGCTGATAGCATAGAAACAGGTAAAGTACTTTAGCAATGGATATAAATAATTCCCTTTGCTCACCTTTTTAGGCCAAGTTAGTTTCCAACACTCAGTAGTGGTAAAGCATGTTATGGACCTGTTTCTTTCCCACCCGGACACAAAAACCTGAATGTGTGCACCTTTGGTTTCTACTAAACTAACTAGCAAAGCCAGATGGTTTTCTGAAAATATTGGGCCATATTGCATTTTTGGAAGTGATGCCTTTTTGCTTTTTCTCTATGTAGTGAATGTACTAAATGTACTTCATGACCTACCAACTAAGTGAGAGTATTCAGTTGCAGTTCTAGTGCAGTTTCAGCCATCTCTTCACTTCTAATTGTTTAGCTTAATCACAATGTTGACCTTTGCTTTTGCAATTCTGATGTGTGTTCCTATGGGAAACCTGTGTTGGTTATGATTGTCTGCAAGTCCTGCCTGACAGGCCCCTAACTTGCGTTTCTTCTAAGGCTCTGTGGGCGTCGGCCCATCCAGCCCGGCTCTCTGCAGAGCCACTGCTCACCTGGCGGTGGCCTCTGTGCAGTCCAGCTTAATGTGGGTGATGTCCAAAGCCTACCAGTTCCTGTCCTCATGGAGCCTTGACAAGTTCCTGCTCATCACACAGGGGGACTTAAAGGTGGAGCATGCTCTATGTATTTGTGTTTTATCATTAAATGTGCACGCCTAGATCAATCAACTCTCCCAAGAAATTTAAAAAAATCAGGTTAAGAATGAACTGTTGGTTTGTGTGTATCTGCAGGTTCTACAAGTTTCTTTAGAGAGGCTGTTACAACAAATGGAGACCCTCATAGTCGATGGAGCCAATGATCTTCATCACTACCGTCACCACCATGTCCTCCTGTGTCGGCAGATTGTAGTCATACGGAGCTCTGTCTCAGAGCTGCAGGTAAGTGCATTACATTGCATTGCTAGACCACCACAACTAATTTGTCATCATCTTATATTGGTACTCTATTGTAAGCAAAGCTGTGTTTATAATTGATAATTACATCAGAATACCATGATCAATTTAACATTGAAATGCATACAATAGAAGACAACTGTAATAGAATTCAGTGTGTCTTTCTTCCATAATGTGACTTGTTTCCAACTGTGATGAGTTAAAAAAAAACAACAACAATATGCTACAGGACAACGGTATACTTTGCTCATTATATACAAATATTCAAACAAAACATTTATTCATTTAGTTCCAATAAAAGCATATTCAAATATTTGACCAGAACGTTAGATATGGTCTACGCTATACGGTATCCCATGGTTGTTCTTGAGAATGTGATGGTAGCAAACGCATAAATATGCTCCTATATTTCACAGTATTTGATCCCCCTTCACTGCAGTCATCTGTAGCCTGTCTGTAAATACCTTCCCATTTAGTCTTTTCGGGGTTACATGTGCATTTATCCCATTAGGCCTATTCTTCCGTGGTGTTGAAGATCTTCTCCAGTGGCTGCAAACAAATGTCGGGGGAAATCTTTGAACAGACCATGCCCTCGGCCAAACACTGGAGACTAAACTACAAAACAGGTACTTCTTCTAAACCGTTCCAAGTCCAGTAGACGTTTTTAACCAAAGTCAATGAGTGAACATGCATTGATGTAAGACCAGTTAAGGGAATTGTAACGTGATCATTGGGAACAGCGCATACGGTTCATGTGCTGTATAATTTTAATCCAGTATCCTTTGTCTTGACTAGAGTATCCATTCCTTGGATCTAGGCCATGTGCGAGCAGTGGAATATTGTCTGAGTAATTATAGACTGTGGGCTCATCATTAAAGACAAGTTTGTAATAGTAGAGCAGGGCTATTCAACTACTTTCTTATGAAGGCCAGATTATTGAAGTTGAAAAATAAGGGCGGCCGGAAAAGATGAAGAGTAATTATTGCATTTAAGCACTTGCATGTGAACATAAAAACAACACTAACTGTAACCAACTGTGCATAAGTTGTGTTTATTCACAATTGGTCAGTCAGTTCATACATTTCTACATAGACCTGTGTTGTTCTTCATGTGTTGTGTTTTTTTTTTCTCCATAAATCACTTCACCTCAAAAGATAAATTCAAATCTCCCACAAATATTATTCTTAATTTCATTCATAGTATTCAAATTGACAAAATAAATGGCCTTAGCAATAAATCAGTCTAGTAACAACTGATCATGTTATTAACATACAACAGAAGTCCAAGCACATCTTCTCGAAAACACTCAATCAAATAATCGTACATACAGGCACAACTCGGTGCTACATTGCTGAGGCTGATAAACCGATTGTTTATGTTCTAATAAATAATTCTTCGGCCCATGGGCCATGTTGAGTAGGCCTGTAAGTAGAGTAACTATGAAGAATTGATCTGTCTCATACCATTGTTAAAATATAACTATTCTCGAGCTCCATATTAATAGGTATTTTATTTCCGTCTAACTCTAGAATTTCCCAGCAGCCCCAGTGAATATGCATCGTTTGCAGCTCAGAGTGTGATTGGTCAGGTCCTGGAAGGCGTGGCTCCTCTATCAGATGATGCCCGTGTCCAGACATTAAGCATCACCATGACTGCCTTCATGGAGGCGTGGATGGAACACATCCTTAAACAGAAGATTAAATTTAGGTAGTGTGTGCGTGTGTGTGTGCGTGTGCGTGTGCGTGTGCGTGTAATGGTGTCACATGGGCTTGATATGGGACTGCGGGACCACACTTCATGGATTTGAAATCTTTACAGCCACTTCTTTACAGTTTACTAGTGCTGGCCGAGTTTGTGTTTGCTGTTAATAGCCGATTATGCACTTGCACATCCCCGCCTCCAGCAACATGTTTGGTCAAAACAAATATGAGGCGAAAGAACATGAAGCACCCTGTTCACCCAGATTTGAGCTAGTCTGCTATCAGACATTTGTGAGTGACTATTAACATTGGTACATAGTTCTCCCAGGGGTTGTATGTTTGTACTTGTCATGAGTGATTTTGCTTGCTAAACTGAATCAATTTGTTGTTTAGCATCCAGGGAGCTCTTCAGCTGAAGCAGGACTTCAACCTAATCAGAGAATTGATTCAGTCAGACCAGTACAGTCTGTCAGCTGAACTACACCAGCGGCTGCTCCACCTCAGGTAGAGTACATTGGCTTATTTCTTAGTGGTGTTGGCAAACCAAGCAAGAGATTCATGTCACATTCATGTCACTTCAAACCAAGCAGTGCTTTATCTAAATCCCTTTATTTTAGGAGTCCAAACACTCTTAGCTCATTGTGTGGTTTGGATAATTGTGTAACTTGATTCATGAGCTGGGTGAAGATAGGGTAATATTTTTCCATATACTGTAAGTCCATGGCTCCTGTTTGTTGTGCAGAGTTTTCCAGCAGGTGGATTCAGCAGTAGTGTGTCTGCTACAGCAGCCACAGGCAGAGCCTTATCTACAGACCAGCGGCTGGGAACCCTTTAGAAGATGCTGTGAGTACGCAGTCAGTGAACCATATATAATGATGCATAATCATTTGAATATTAAAGCAATATCACATTGACCTAGAGCTCAATTTTAATGAACAAGATGTATCTACGCAGCAATTGGTAAATCTGTCATGGCTCTCTCTCTCTCCAGGTCCTACCACCAGCAGTGGAAGAAGTAGCATTGATGTGGCCATAGGGGGAAGTATAACCAACCTGGATAATATGGAAGGGGAGGTGTTAACTCAGTGCAGTTCCTCCCCTCTTGCTCCTGATGCCCCCACAACAGCCCCAATCTCCCCCAGCCAGACCTACCTTGCTCCCAGGTAGTTGGAGTGCCTTTACAGTCCACACTAACTAATTATGTAAAAGATGTCCCTTTATTAGATTAAGAAATTGTACATTATTTTAACCATTATGCCCCCCACAAAATGTATTAGCTCTGCTTACTTACAAAACTACTTACACAAATTGCTTTTTGTTAGAAAGAAGAAGAAATGGTACAGCCCATAGGGGCCAGTAGATTGTCTTTCAGTTTATTTCTGCAACTTGATTTTTATATTGAAAATTGTGTGATTAATGTTCTAATTGGTCTTTTGTATGTTCCTTAATATTACTTTAAGTAATCATCCTGTCTTTCGGATTGACCTGGCCTTTTTGTATGTGTGGTGTAATTACTCCTTTATTTTGACTTGAGCTTGGCTTTAGGTGCTGCTCAGCAGGAATGGTTGGACTTGAGAATCCACAACAGCGCCTCCCGATGGCGGCTACCAGGACTGCAGTGCCTCTCCAAATCTGAACACTAAATAAGGACCCGGTCCACGTCCTGTAACCTGTCTCCCCCCCCCCCCCCCCCCCCCCCAAATAACTACCTCATCTGTTGATCTTGTTAAACACGTATGCAGTACGGCTGAGCTCCGAAAGCGGCTGACAGTGTATACATGTATCTGTCATGATAACTGAAATAATCCTAACCATAAATATGTTTATGTGGGTGAACCCAATGTAAACAAGAAATGACTTTAAATATAAAATACCTTTGTTACAGCACTATGTTGTGTATATGAGTGTGAGTGAAATGCAAGGGCAAGTGGGCTTCCAGATGGCAACCATATAGTTTAGCAGGAGTCATGAGCCTAGTTGTGGTTTAGGTGATCCAGTATGGCATTAGTGTTGGTGGTCGGTCTATAGCTCCTCTTATCATCCATGCGGCTCACCTGGGACGCTCCAGATTAGCGCTTCAGTTTTTTGTTCTATATGGGTGCCTTGAAACATCATGACATGACCACATATTATACTTTATACTTATATTTTAACCAATAAGGTTTTCTGAGGTAGCCGACCAACCACTGTTAGTTATTAGCCATTATATAAAACAAGATTCTCTCATGTTCCATATTACTTTACCTGCTTTATGTTACAATTCATTTTGTGGGAGACATGTTTATTATTTGTATGTTATTTACATGACACGATTGCAATTTATTTACAAGTATGTCAGGGTTTTGTACTAGTATATTTACAATGTGAATGTAAAATGTGTAAATTTGATACAGTATATCTGCAGTTTTTTATTTTACTGTACATACCATGTGACCACCTTCCATAAAATAAAACTGTGAAAAAAACTATGTATGTCAGTAAGTATGACTAGCGGATCCATGGACGTTGTAGACATCCTCCACCACAGAGACCCCATAACCCCTCCCAGACCGGAGGAAGGACCTCCACCACAGAGACCCCATAACCCCTCCCAGACCGGAGGAAGGACCTCCACCACAGAGACCCCATAACCCCTCCCAGACCGGGGGAAGGACCTCCACCACAGAGACCCCATAACCCCTCCCAGACCGGAGGAAGGACCTCCACCACAGAGACCCCATAACCCCTCCCAGACCGGAGGAAGGACCTCCACCACAGAGACCCCATAACCCCTCCCAGACCGGAGGAAGGACCTCCACCACAGAGACCTCATAACCCCTTCCAGACCGGAGGAAGGACCTCCACCACAGAGACCCCATAACCCCTCCCAGACCGGAGGAAGGACCTCCACCACAGAGACCTCATAACCCCTTCCAGACCGGAGGAAGGACCTCCACCACAGAGACCTCATAACCCCTTCCAGACCGGAGGAAGGACCTCCACCACAGAGACCCCATAACCCCTCCCAGACCGGAGGAAGGACCTCCACCACAGAGACCCCATAACCAGGGCTCCGAACCGGTTCAAGGAACGAAAACGAAAACCGAAAACAAACGGAATTTTACGAGGAACGGAAACGGAAACGAAAACCAAATGGTCTTCAACTGTTCCGGAACAGAAACGTTATTCTGAAATCCCCAAAACCGGTTAATAACGGGGTTTTTTCGTTCTCTATATAGCCTATAAAATGTCACAAAAGCAAAGCATAGCCTATTTCATGAAAAAAAAAAAAATTCCGGTTGCCGCGTTCACTTCGCCGCCCGCTAAGCTCAGCTGTCACAAATTCCCACCACCACCCTGGTTATATACCAATAACTAGGTCTATTGTAAGGTATCGACCACAAAAATAGACTAGGCCCAATAACACTGCCGGAATGTTAAGAACGAACGTTATTTTACGTTCCGAACCGGTTCAGGAACGATATGTTGGTGGCGGAACGCAAGAACGAAAACGTTAAATATACCGGTTCCGTTCGGAGCAGAACGATTGAAAAATAATTTCGTTTTCAAGCCCTGCCCATAACCCCTCCCAGACCGGAGGAAGGACCTCCACCACAGAGACCCCTTAACACCTCCCAGACCGGAGGAAGGACCTCCACCACAGAGACCCCATAACCCCTCCCAGACCGGAGGAAGGACCTCCACCACAGAGACCCCTTAACACCTCCCAGACCACAAAACAGTCCCACCCTGGGCCTCGGCGGGTCCGTCCTCCCGCCGGCAGGGGGCGCCCTCGCTACAGAGGGCTCCCACAATGCACCGCGAGGTACAGAGGGTTCCCACAATGCACCGCGAGCCACAGACCGCTTATATTGAACGTCCGGACTTCCGCTCCTCCTCCTTCTGCTGCTCGCGCGACGTGGTGGAAGATGTCCGTCTCTTTGGTAAGAGGTTTAACATGTTATACGTGTATACTTATTGTTATACGTTTGTACTTATTCTGGTGTGTGTATACTATATACATCGTTTATTTCGGTATTTGTTTCGCGGTGCGCTGTTTTAAAGCGGAGGTTTTGTTTAGCGGCGTCATGAGCCACGTGGGAGCGGTCCCGTGGTGCTAATGCGTCCCCGGACAGGAACCAGACTTTTATATTGAAGTTGTCGTTCATATTAAGTGTTGTCGTGGTATATTGTGTATTTTTTAGAAGTAGTTACGTTATACAACATGTGGTTCATGGAGGCATATATAAGGGACGTGTAGCTGCACCGCGTTGACCTCCACGTTAAGGGCCCTTACATAGTCAACGCGAGCAACGCGCGTAAGCGACGCGAGTGACGCGAGTGACGCGCTTCCTTTCATAGTCTACACAGCATACGCAAACGTCGCGGGCAATGCATGACATGCAATACACCGCTCACGCCACGGGTGGCAGCAGAATCACTGGTGTTTTTGCGGGTGACATTCCGGGTGACATTCCTATCAAAATGGCTACGGAAGAAGAGTGCATTTTATTGCTCCTATTACATCGGCGGCGGCAACGCAGGCAGCGCAGAGATAGGCGGTGGTATGTGCGCCCTTTAAATACCACACGAGACCAGGATGGGAGGACAGCTGGACAGCTTTCCAGTCCGTTTTTACCTGTTTTACAGTTTTTCCCATTGCTATTGCAACCTCCCTCCATGCATTCTCCAACGCATTCCTGTTGGAGTGCAATTGTGTCGAACTATCATATAAATGCTGATAAAAACGTATTTGCTCGCACAATTTCTCCTCTTCGCCCGCCATTTTATTCAAATATTCTACTGTAAATATATTGTAATGTACAATATTTGCAGTATCGCGCCCCCACCGACAACGCATAGTATTGCATGGATCGGCGCGTCGCGTATCAAAAATTGGGACGACACGTTTTGCTACGCATCGCCGCATAATGGCGGCCGAAGCGTAGCGATGCGTAGCCTTGCGGACGCGTATGCGTACCGATGCGTTGACTATGTAAGGGCCCAAAACTACCGTAATGGTCCGAATATAAGACGACCCCCCCCCCCCCCCCCTTTCGAGACTATTTTGAAAAAAGATCACCAAACATGAGACCAAATCTGGTTTTTATAAAGTGTTTTTTTTTTCTTACAACTTTTAAAATGATTTCACTTAAATTAAATCGTCATCTCATAGTGAAAAAACTACATTAACCATCGAAGTGAAGTTTAATTGTAGAGCAGTCATCTGTTGTTGTGAATGTATATTGACATTTAAAAGTCTATACCCCGAATATAAGACGACCCCACTTTTTCAGACGCATTTCCATAAAATAAAATAAAAACCCTCTTATATTCGGACCAATACGGGTAATTCACAAATGACGCCCCAGCACTAAGTCAGCTGCCCGGGTCCCAGTGTCCGGGTCAGTGTTACAGTGCTGGGAGAGGAGGCCCTGCATCCTGCGACGGTGCGGCCGCCTCCGTTCTGGAGATGGCTGCTGCTGGAGCGGCGCGGGGCCAGACCCATCGAGAGTGGCCTGGTCTGACGACCCCAGCGGGCCAGGCCTAGTGACGGGTCATACAGATATAGCATGTGCATGGTTTAGTGTCCCCGCTGGACATCATCTTGTCAAGGCGGGGGGGGGGGGGGGGGGGGGGAGTAGATGGTTTAACCTGCATCTGTTGCACTGTTTTAATAGGTTTGTTGCACCCAGCTTAACTCCTGTTCCCTTTTTCCAACTACGCAGGCAGTATGTCGAAGAGCGAGTGCTTCTCCAAGGGTGAGTTTATTTGCATCTATCCCAGTGTTACTTTAATGCAATCATGATTGTATGCTGTGATGATTGCAAATAACACATCATGCTGACAAATGCCGTGGTGACTATTTTCATCTGAGCATATTGCCGAATGTGAGCGTGAGCAATGCGACACTGATTTATGGTTCTAATCGCTCCTTTTTTTAAAAATCAGGTTTTCGGAGAACCACAACATCCCACGATTATGATGCGTCCCATAACCCGCGTGGTTGAACGGGTGCCTGTAGAGACTTGATGGGACTACATTTGTGTGCCCTCAATGATGAAAATGATGTGTGAAGACACTCGTCAAATGCAGGTAAACAGGATGACAACGGCGTCTAGATTGCATGCTAATCATCACCCTTAAAACCAATGAGTACTCCCATGCCAGAGTATTCGCTCTGCTGTGGAATCCAAACATTGGAAGAAAACCTCAGGACTTTGGCACAGATTCATTAGCTATTATCTAACAGGACCTGACTCAAGCCCTGAAACAACTTCAGAATTGTATTGATAGCATGAGTGCATGTGTTGCATAGTGCCTCATTCTGACTCCAGTTTTCTTCATTTCTAACAGGACTCTCGCCTACTGTCTGACTGCTCAGACTGCACCGCGTCCTGCTGGAACATGTAGGACAATTCTTGCAGGTCATGGTGGCTTAAGGGAATGGTGATTTTTGTATTTCAGACTTGAATGCATTAACACCTTTTGCAAGTATTCAGTCTTGACTACCCGACGGCTACAACAAATACAGGTAAATGCGAGACATTGACATGTAGTTTGCATGTTAAACTGTCACTACATAAAAACCAATTGTATACTGCCATGGCAGAGTATTCGCTCTGCTGTGGAATCCAAAAATTGGGAGAAAAACCTCGGGGCTTTGGCACAGATTCATTAGCTGTTATCTAATAGGACCTGACTCAAGCCCTGAAACAACTTTATTAGTACTACAGTTTTGAGTTGAGTATGTTGTGTACTGCCCTACCTGATTGTGACTGTTTTCCAACAGGATTTCTCTGCAAGACTGGAATGGCGCTTTGATGGTACCGGTCCTGCTGTAAAAGATTCCCCAGATTGTACATACTAATCCTTGTAGAAATGTTTCCTCTGTTTGTTGAAATAATAAAAAAACAAATTGTAAATTGGTTGGTGTTCTTTGAGTTAGTGTTTCAGTAGGTGATTTGGTTTTACATTTTTGTCAATGGGGCATAACAAATGACCACGTATGCGTGCCTACGATTTAGTATTGCCTAGTTACCAGGTAGTTTTAATCAGCCTCCATGGCTTTGCTTTACTTCACTGGAGCTCAGCTAGGCTGGCTGAGAATAGCAGTCTAACTGGTCTTGTGTTGCCCTAGTTACTCAATGCCACAGTAACCACCAAGGATCTGGTCTGTTGCCCATATGAGGTGCATGACCAAGCCATGAGACTAGCTGCTAAACATGAACCACCTAGCTAGGCTACAGGGCTGTGCCCTCTATCCTAGCCGGAGTGACCCAGGTTTTAGGTTGTGATTTTCTAGGTATATTGCCACGTTTACATGACTTCACCTCGACTAGCCGTCTATAAATAAAGCTATTGGCTGTAGTTGGTGGACTCAAGAAGATTCACACAGCAGGCGAGCTTTAGCTAGCACCTTGTGTTTGTACACTGATTTGCTTTTGGCAAAATAAAGTCGGTTATTTTGTCACATCGGTGATTCCCGTAATGCCATGGCTGGCCAGAAAAGTTAGGCTGTTTGCTATATGAGCGTATTTGTATGTCGAAAAATATCGAGGCCCTTGATATCTAGGAGAAGCTGATGCAGGCTACCGTCCCCAAGAGGCTTCTCTAGCGGCTTGGCTCCTAGAGACGAGAATAGGAAGGCAGCCATGTTTTTGTGGTTTTGTCACTTAATTGCTTATCTTTGCGCGCACAGAACTGTTTGGGTATAAACGTCAAAAATGATTTTTAAAAATGTGGATTGATGTACTATGTTTCACGACTTGCTATATTATTGTCCACACGATGTCCCCATAGGATTGAGAAACGTGGTGCTGCTCATTTTGCTTCGAAGACGATAGTAATGTCACCTTTACTTTTAGGCCTACTTCACTGTGTGTATTGGTAGCCTGGAAACATTTCAGTTAATGTTTTAAGGCTTATCCTCCACCCTCAATTAATTTATATTCTGAAGACAATTAGTAACATAAGGGGGAAGTGACCACTTTCTCCTTAGAAAGTAATAATACAGTAATATGTAATATGAAAACCAGTTTTCATATCACCCTCATGTGATGTAGCCTACTGACAAACTGGTCCCCCCCCCCAGTCTCCAATTTTGTATTATTCCTCAGAATTTTGCTGCAAGGATGCATATATATATATATATATATATATATATATATATATATATATATATATATATATATATATATATATATATATATATATATATTTTAAATATGTATCTCCCTCTTTGGTAGTATTAGTCACATTCTGTAGATAAGATATGAAAACAAATTTTAATATCTTCAATTGCTTTCATGCAATGGCAGCCAGCGCTGGGCCGTCTCCCAGCGTCCCTGGAGTCGACAGTCTCCCCGAGTTTAGCAGGAGTCATGAGCCTAGTTGTGGTTTAGGGTGATCCGGTATGGCATTAGTGTTGGTGGTCGGTCTAGGCTCCTCTTATCATCCATGCAGCTCACATGTGATGCTCCACGCCTCAGTACCTGCCTGCTGTGATCGTTGTTTTGTACTTATATTGTGATTCTGAGTTTATTTGTTACTTAAATGGAGTAGTTTTGTATGTTTCCCCTGTTAACCCTCCCCGTGGTTCTATGGTATTTTTTTAGTGCCAGAGCTGAACCTTGATTTATCATGCTGAACTGTATATGGTCATCACACTGGCTAAAGCCAATGTTATTGTTTAATTCCCCAAAAAGGTATCATGGCATTAAATAGCAAAGCCACTGTTTGAGTTTGCAACCCTGAGCTGAGTGGAACAGAGCCCAGAGATTGCCCCGGGTTTTGATCTCCTGCCTCAATCTTTTCTGTGTGTCTCTGTCTCATTCTCCTAGTCTCTCTTCCTCCTTATGTTCTCTCTCCCTCCACTCACTTTTTTATCTCTCCATCCCTTTTTCGTTCTCTACTTTTCAGTTACTGCCCATCAGATTAACACTAGTGGGATAATGTTACCTATTTGCTTACTGTACGAACTATAGAAAATGTTCACACTTTTCACATTTCTCCCTCCTTGCCTCAAACGGCTTTTGGTATCTGTCTTTCTTTCACGCAATAATCAATTTTGATTGGCCATTGTGCCAGTGTGTGCAGAGCCATGGATGAATATATTCAACCTGAGGACTTGTGGGTAATATCTAGCTGTCAGGGGGAGGCATACCTGCACAATGGATGGTAATGGGACAAGACTGGTGAGTGGGTGTGCATGCATATAGTGTTTATGTGAATTCTTTGTGTGTGTGTGTGTGTGTGTGTGTGTGTTTTCGGGCAGGAGCATTGACTGATGAACACAGGTTATTACAAGGTCACCACCTTCACAAGTGTGTGTTTGTGTGTGTGTTGTCTGTGTATGTGTGCGTGTGTGTGCGTGCACGTGGATAAGTGTGTGCACACAGATACTGTGCTTGTGTTAGCTGACACTGAGAGGAAGGAAGTGTAATTAGAACATTAATTAAGAGCTGAACCACTTATTGAATACATTGGCTGGACTTTGCAAGTCTCTTGCTCTCTGTGTCTGTCTCTCTTGACCTCTCTCTCGCTTTCTCTCTTTCTCTCTCTCTTTCTCTCTCTCTCTCTCTCTGGCTCTCTCTTTCCCTATCTTTTACTTTAGGCTTGAACTCTTGTTCCCTGATAATATGATGTGGGACCTCATGGAAATGGCACAGGCTGAGGCAGTGTAGCATAACGTTTCTGACTTTCAGGTGCGTACCAACAGGAGGAATGCGTTGAGAAATTTCAGTCTTACAACATGCATTTGTGGACCAACATTGAAGTGCATTCATCTGGTCGGAGAACAACTTTCATTGGGACTTAGAATGGTCTATCATGTTAATCATGACAGTCACAACAGTTTATTCTGTGTGGGTATAAATCCTTCTACCAAACCCCCCAAAATATATGCTTTTTTAGAACCTTGTTACAATTTGCATAAACTTCTCAGGTTGTTGGGAATGGTGGAAAAGGAACTCAGACAGACACGTACCAGGGCTGATTTCTGACTTCTGGACTCGGAGGCAGCAGAAAAGCATCCTTATTGGGATTTCAGCATGGCCTCTTGCCCTCTTATAATTAAGATGAATGTTTAATAACAAAAAATAATGATACATATTTAAGAACTGCCAAATGTCTCTCTCTCTCTCTCTCTCTCTCTCTCTCTCTCTCTCATTCCAATTATATTCAATGAATCCATCTGTTGGAGTGTTGATTGACATATTTTATACAGGCCTCTTTCTGCTGATTACCGTCAGCTGTTATATGCTTTCCCCTCAGGGATTTACTATTCAATCAACACATTAGCTGATTTTTAATATCCATTTGACAATAGTAGTATAATAGTATTAATATACATTTGACATGACATTAATGCAGTGTTCATAAACCAATTAGCGGCAAGAACATTTTTCCACATTATTCGCATCCTCCCACCACCCCCAAGTCAAGCTTTCCCTTCATATACAATTATTTGTAATCCTGTTGGAGCACACAATCTTTTATTCTATGTGTGAGTGTAGCAGAGAGTTTCAGGGCTAAATATTTTATCAACTAAAATGCTGAAAACATTGACTTTTTTAAGTTTAGGTAAATGTATTACATTTTGAAGAATTAGATTCTGTATCAAATGTTTGGCAAACTATTCACTAAACTAGTCACTCTTTGTGGTTCAGTAGTCAAGTCCAGACTGATGCCGAGGGATCAGCTGGCGGAGGGACCACAGTGTCTTGTTCTGCACTCATTTAGCCTGCATTACAGTGTTGCAGGGCATGCAGGGATTTGGAGTTTGGAAAATTAATGATATGTTGTCCTGCCCTACATGCATTATTAGCTATTTGATATACCTTGCTAATATACTCACACACAGTGTGTGTGTGTGTGTGTGTGTGTGTGTGTGTGTGTGTGTGCGCACGTTAACTGCGACAGAGCACAACCTCTGCTCTACTAATCCTCTCAACGCACTTTCATCTCATTGTCATCTTTCTCTCTCTCTATCGCTTCCTATCTGTCCTTGCCCTCCCCTCTCTACCTTGACTCACCTCAAATGTATCTCCCTGGCCTTCCCCCCATTCCACTCACACACACAGCAGTCAGGTTATTCTGGCAACAGGTCTGCACTCTCCTTATCCAACAGTATCCTTCTCCTATAATTGATTAAGCACCCATCATTTTTAGAAACCTTGTACAACCAAATTTAAACAAGTTAGCTTACTGAAGAAACATTTTAAATATAAAATGTCTTCTTTTTGAGATATTATCTGTTTATCAGAAATAGAATCAGATCAGTATGGCTTAATCCAAAAAAGAAAAAATAGCAATATTCAGCCAGAAAAATCGGTATTTATGTTGAATCGATGTGTCTTCAAATTTTTCCTTTACACTCTATATCTCTGTATATCTTCATTTCCTCTCTTCTTCCCCCTCTTTCCTTCTGTTACTCCCCTATGTCCGCAGCGCATCTCTGTCACTCTGTCATCTCTCGGCGGTTGATAACATCATGTTATCTACTCCACAATCCAGTTCAGAATTAAAACACCCATGGAAAGACAAACCATCAGCCCTGTGCCCTTCACTGACACACAGAGTGAGACACACACACACACACACACACACAAAATCATCACAAAAACCCTGGCTATGTGTGTGTGTGTGTGTAAGTGTATGTGTGTTTTAAAACATTTTTATTTGTGTGTAGGTCATTGCTATCTATAGTCCACCACTAAAGGTGGGAAAGGATTTTGCTAATTAGTTTCCAAGTGTCCTCAGGGTTGGGCTTATGTTTTAGGTGAGCCATTTTACGTAGAGATACCGTTGAAAACAAAAACAACCTGAAGAACTTCAACAGCTAAATGTTGTAAGGAGAAAAAGGTAAATTAACCTATTTTATATTTGTGGTGTATATTCAGCAGAATGGGCTGCAGAATGAGTGCCAGCTCTATACGTACTTAATGAGATCAATAAAGGTTAAGAATTCAAGAATTGAATACAACAGGTAAAAAACACTGATGCCAGCTGGGCACTTGGTGTTCCAATAACGGTTTATGGTGGTGATGATTGGGTTGAATAAAACTAGCAAATGTATTTTACAACCAGAAATTGTAGTGCTTAAACTATACTACACAAGGTTGAGTTAAAGTTTAGATTTTTTTCTGTTTAGGTGTTAGATTAGAAATGGGTATATTTAGTTTAAAGTATGGTGTGGTTTGAGGATCTGTGCAGCCCGTCTTGGCTACGCACCGTAGCAAGGGTAGCCCCTTGATATCCTTGTGTGGCACAATCTTATAAAAGGTGTGTGGCACAATCTTATAAAAGGTGTTTCTATAAGGTTATCATACTGTATGTAATATATAGGCAAGCAAGTCACTGTGGAGAGACATTGCTGACCACTGCTCTACAGTGCACCCTGACCTCTGTCTCTCCCTTGCTCTCTCTATCACACACACACACGATGACACACACAAACACACACACCGGATGATTGACAGGCCTATCGGTTCATATTAATCAATATCTATTCCATTATCAGCAGAAACATAACAGACAGACGGAACAATGGCCAGACATAGAATGGGACAGATTGACGGACATTCATATCGTATTCAGATACGAATTATCCTTCATAATGGAGGTCTTGGCTTGGCCTCATTATTACAGGCTGTAAAAATAAAAATAAAATCCAATTGCTGATTTATCTGTCCCACTGCACCGTGCCGAGTTCAACTCATTCCCAGCACAAACGGCACAGTCACTTGATTTACACCGGCCACTGTTTTAATAGAGCTATCCACGGTCAAATTTAAACTAGCCCAATTAATCAACTAAACATTCAATATCTCCCATTCACCAAGCCAAACAGCATACACGCACAACTTCTTAATATGAATTTTCCAGGAGATTTCCCCATCGATCGACAGAGAGATGATTTGTGAGAAACATTGTGTGGACAGATCAATAAGAAGGCACTCAATAGCTCACAGGGAGAAATGGCCCTTGGTGGGGTGGGGTGGAGCGCGTTTGAGGTTGGCCCCTGACAGTCATGCAGGCTACAAACATGTACTGAGCGCTACATCTGCACACGCAAGTAGAATCCATCTTGCCTGCCAATCACATGCACACACAGAGCATTATCATGTTGATTATCTTAGCTAAACCAGGTGCGTGAACGCAACACTTCCCAATGGCAAATAGAAACGTGGGAAGGAAGGGAGCAGAGAGAAGGGGCGTTTTACTTCAAAATCTTTTTCTATTCTGCTCTTTTCTGGTCTCTTCCTCTTTACAACTTTCAACTTTAAACTCATTAATCTTACCTACAACAGCTTTAATGTACAAATATCAATGGCACAAACCCCTCTGTGAGCAGAAAATATCACAATCGCTGAACACAAACGTTTTGGGAAAAGTTTCAAATGAATGGATTCTGCTGGCCAAAGCAACAGGATGCCTCTGTGACATATTTAATGAAACCTTGACAACAATGGGAGTCTATATGACACAGACATTATTGACGCATAAATATGACGATTGCAAGACAAACGTCATCTTGCATCTTCACATTGCATTCACGAAAACAGATGAGAACAACGTTATTATTTATTCATTCATGTATTTATTTTGTAATGAGTTAAATATTGTTAAACTTTGAGGTTGAGGTTCCATCTTGGTTTATTACATATAATACAAATTCAATAGGGAAAAAAAGACAAATATTAGCTCTTTACTAAGCTGCAAGTATCTTGTGGAAAGCAACAGGCAGCCTGCCTGAAACTCATCTGACACATGAGGGAGCATATACTTCAACTAAAAGAACATGCAAAACTGGCTTCTAATGAGGTCCTCCAGAGACTCATTACCCTTAAGGAGAGGGCATTTGATCTCCAGCAGTTCCTCCGAGTTCAATACTCCATCAGGGCTTGCTGACAGCCAGGGCTCGCTTGCACACGCGACTGTGCCTCTGCGGCTGACTGCAGGTTCAAGCACGTGACCTGCCGTTGAGGCTCAACCTTTACTGCCGGCCCTCTCAACTGGCTTCCAAGCTGTGTTTGCTGCTGGCCTCTGCAGTACATTAGTCTTTATTTTCACCAAAACACTTCCCATCAGACCTTGGGCGTCTGATATGGTTTTCATGAACCGTCCCACCAACCAAGAGTTTCTGGGTGCTTTGTCGTCCACTATCAGGACCAGGTCTCCAGTACAGAAGTTCCTTTTGCATCTGCTCCATTTGCTTCTTTCCTGCAGTATGAGAAAATATTCCCTAATCCATCATTTCCAGAAGAGGTCTGCTATATATTGTACTTGCCTCCGTTGTTGATGCGAGTACAGGTCCTCTTTCTGGAAGGTTCCAGGGGTCAACAGGTTGACACTTTAACTGAAGCAAGTGGTTGGGTGTCAGTGTTTCTAGGTCATTGGGATCGTTTGTTATGGAAGTTATTACTTCCACTTAGTTCCACTTTGCACATTGCTGTCAAAAGGCTCTCATTATCATGTACCTTCATTATTGAATACAGGATCTTCTTGACTGATTAACCTTTCCCAAACCACTGAAATGTGCAGCAGATGGGGGGTTGAGTATCCATTGGATTCCACTAGTTGTCAGCACCTTTTGGATCTGGCCATCATTGAGACTTTACTATATTCTCTTCCTGTTCTCTCTGTGCACTGCTTAAATGAGTGCCCTGGTCTGATAGTTGTTACTGGACCTCTCCTGCATATGAATCTTGTTGCAGAGGTGCAATGCTGCACAGGGACAGGAGCTAGAACAGTCTGCATTCTCACCACAGGCTGGCACCAACATCTGCCAGAGGTGTATGCTGCTTTACGACTTTTGTGGCCATTGCTCCCAACAAATGTTCAGCATTGGAGCGCGTCACCCTCGAGCAGAGTGCCTCTTGAGCAGAGTGTCTCTCAAGTATACAATAAATAGTGCAGGTGTACGTACAAGCAATACAGTATGGACAGTAGTATAAATATGTTTTGGAGGACATAGTGGATGAGTTATTTATGTACTCAAAAGACAATAATTTAAAACTTTGACAGTTGTTTATCCAAAATCATATAATCATATGTTTATATGAGGTTCACGCAGGTCGACTGGCTGGGGTTCACATCTGCCTTCAAAAAGATGAAATTGCCCTCTGTGTAAATACTGGTAGGCTTCTGTACTTTTATAATTTCTCATAACCGTGCCATCAACTCCTTAAGACAGGACGAAATAATTGAATATGTCCCTGTAAGTTACCTTTTGGCCACTTCTTCATATTGTCGAATAGGACAATATAAGACCATCTCACTTCTTATGATGTTTTCTATGTGCTCCCATTTTGAACCATTTGATGTATTTGTCATTTTAGATTCTAGCTAACTGACGATATTTGGACAAATCTGCTGACTAGCTGACTAGCGAGCTACCGAAAGTTGGCAGTGAGTTTAGCAGCAGTCAGAATGACAAAAGGCAGAAAAGGCGAAGTATAAAAAATGGGCAGGGCGGAATAAGGTAAAAAGAGTTATGAAAATCAATACTTGAGTAAAAGTAGAGATGCCTTACTAGGAAAATGACTCTGTTATGTTATGTCACCCATTACAATACCACTTGGGTAAAAGTCTTAAAGTACCTGATATTAACAGTACAAAAGTATTTAGCTGATATTGAATGTAGGCTTAAAGCTGCACTAGGTAGGATCTTTACCTGAAAATATCATTGTAGTATTAATTTAGACTGTACAAAGTAATGCTTAAGGGAGAGTGACTCAATCACATTTCAGATAATTTCCACAAAGTTAGTTTTCGCAATGAAACATCCGTCACCCTGCAATTTTACTCTACATTTCTATTTTAGGGGCCAAAGAGTTCGATGGTAAAATTATTGAAAAATACTCAAGTTTTAGTCAAGAACAACCAAGAACAATAAGTCCTCTGGTAAAAAAGTGTGTCACCCACCAAAATAAAAACTTTGAAGTCTTAAAGTCAAGAGCTTTAAAGTTCTCCAAAACATGCACTTTACACCACCCAAGTCTAAGGGTGGCATGCCAAATGTAACAAGTAACGATCGGTGTCAATTGAAAAAGTGTAAAAAGTACATTTATTTATAAATGCAACCGAGTAGAAAGTTAAAGTTTCTAGTATTATTGCTACCTTTAAGTACAGTAATGAAGTACACTTACTCAAGTACTATACGCCACTGGGGCTAAGTGGAATAAACGTGGGTTCTTATTGAATTACAGGACATTTTCAGTTTGCAAAACAGATTTTGGACCAGGCCAAGAAAAAGAGCAAGAGAAAAAGACAACTCTATGATATATTTGAAAAGTCCAAGCAGGGATGAACGCATGAGTAAATTCATCAGTTAAGAGGTCTGTGTGTGTGTGTGTGTGTGTGTGTGTGTGTGTGTGTGTGTGTGTGTGTGTGTGTGTGTGTGTGTGTGTGTGTGTGTGTGTGTGTGTGTGTGTGTTTGAAGTACATTGGTCCCTGCATGGTCCACTATATGGTATATGGTGTAATATGGTCACACAGTTGAACATTGGAGCCCACTAGGACAGTGGTCAGTGACTTTCACAGCAACTAGCTCATTGGGTGACACACAAACATACACTGTGTGTGTGTGTGTGTGTGTGTGTGTGTGTGTGTGTGTGTGTGTGTGTGTGTGTGTGTGTGTGTGTGTGTGTCTGCGTACACACAGAAACACTCAGTTTTAGGATTTGATCCCATTTAACTGCAGTGCCACTGCTGTTCTGCTCTACTGGTAGAACTGTGTGTTTAGAGGAGACCACCACACTGTGGGTGCGTGCATG